>CM044015.1:9394539-9919539 GCA_024085815.1 Flaveria linearis
GGTGGTAAATGATGTAACTTTATTATACATACACTTTGTTTTATTTGTGCAGTGTACAAATATTTGGAACGAAGAATTGGCCTGGTACAACTTTATAACATCTTGTTAGCCTGACACCTGGCCAACAAATATATAATAATGTTTTAAACCATGATGAAAAGGATAGAAGCCCAAGCTCACCATATCGTACTTTTACTGGGATAAACCCATTTATAAGTATGTTACATTCAAATGCATGTAATATATCATGTAATCACCTTTCTAACGTAACGCTATTTAACTTGACAGCTTGGGTGAATAATTGAAAGCAACGTAGAAACTGATGATGAACGATTAACACATTTTAAGACAAACTTTGAGAACTTTGTTGAAGGAAGCGGGGGTGTCGGTGATCTGAAGAACTGTGACCTTTTATTTTTCCCCATCTTGGAGAAAAATCATTTTTACTTGATATGCTTAGAATTAAAGTACCCGGGCATCACAGTGATTGACAATATGGCTAATGATCAAAGTATTATCATATTTGAGGATGATTCTGAGTTTAGCAAAAAAGGAACACCCTTTAAAGTGGTAAGATGTTTTTTATTATCATATATTATATTTTACAAATTAAATTTGAAACTGTCCGTAATGTACTTGTGACGTATTATTTAAATTATAAATGACAGAAACATATTCTTGTGGCGTATATGAGATCTTTGGAACATCCAAAATGGAAAGAAATTGAATCAGCCATTCCTGTGAAGTTAAAAATCAGTTGGACAACGTCAAAAAACGCAGTGGATTGTGGTATATTTGTAATGAGACACATGGAGACATTCATGGGAAGTCAGGTAAAAAATTGGGATTGTGGTTTTCCGTCGGACGAGAAAAAAATGAAGTCAAAGATCCGGAATTTGAGGAAGAAATTGTAAGGCCCCGATCCCGGGCACTTCACAGTTGGTCAAATCATCGCGCATAAAACATATTATTATATAATCTTTACTAAAATCATGCAGCGGAAACTGTGAAATAGCTTTTCATTTTACTATAAATGCTTTTGCAAGTTAATACAACGTTAATCAATTACAAAACATATATTGTTGCATTATATCACAAAAGCATTATACAAAAGAATGTCATCACACAAGAGCTGAGTAGCCGCCCCGTGCCATCCTCAGCAACACTACCTGTCAACTGGAAACACATAAAAAGTCAGCGTTGCTGAGTGAGTTCTAGTTTTATATTAAAACATACTTTACTTTCAGTAAAACCTTTTCTTTACTTTCATGCTATCACACATCGTACGTACACTTAGATAATATCATTATTATCTTCTCTATTCGTTCGTTCATCATTACATCTATTCTTGCGCACTGGATACCTTCCGTACCAATACCCTGTGCTACACCCCAAACTATTTAGCTACTGGGCCGAATTCTATGAAGAGACAGCTAAACATGGTGCCGTAGTACTAGGGGTAAGCGGTAGAGGTTCTATAATAATGGTTGATCACAAAGAAAGACCCCGATGTGCATCCTCCCGGGGTAGCGAACCCACACACCGTTGGGCTAACACCTTAATTGGCGTGTCCCGATATCCAATGCTCGCAAGACTGTCATTACTTTCATCCTTCATGAATGCATGCATTCATTCATCATGTTCCTCTTTCATTATCTTTCACTTTACGTTACATACTACTTTCGTTTTATTCATTATCATCACATGTAAAGCCACGGGAAAGATAAACATACATCATAATAAGGAACATCAACATACATACATCATGCGTAAACATGCAACATCATAGTTATCATGCCCTACATGACTTCTAAGATCCCCACGGTCGTCTTACATGTACCTACGGGAACTTCCACGTCAAACTTACATCTGCACTTTCCCCCGAAAGTCAGTACTCTAACCATGTTCGTCCTCGGGTACGACAGCCCTATTTGGGCGGATGGGCACCCTTCAGTCGCATGGCCTCCATGCGACTGAACACCAAGCGATTGGACCTATGCGGATGAACACCTATGCGAATGAACACCCAATCATGCGAATGGACTCTTAATCGTGCGAATGAACACTATGCGAATGGACCTAATGCGATTGGACCTCATGCGAATGAGCACCTATGCGACTGGACCCTCAGTCGCATGACTCCCCATGCGACTGGACCCCAAGTCGTGCGACTGACCCTCAATCGTGCGACTGAACCCCCATCGCCCTCCAGTCGGCCGTATGGTCTCCAGTCGGTCGCCCAGCCCTAACTGGTCCAGAATGCGGTCCTCCCGAACCCAATCTGCCATTTTCGACCTCTAAGCTCATCCAAACCCATTCTAAGCCCAACTCAACCATCCTAAACCTTAGGACTACATACTATGATACCATTCAAGCACACACAAGTCCAAGAACATAGTCTAAACGCACCACACGCAATCACACCCAAATGGGTCAAACACAAACACATACAAAAACGGGTTTACTATGTGTTCCAGCCCCAAATCAATTGAAAACAAGTAAAATAGGGGTCCTAGAACTCACGCAAACTACAAGAAGAAGAAGAGCTTCGTGTTGACTCGCTACCCGTCGATTTTCGTGCTCGAATCAAGCTTTCTTCTTCTCTTCTCTCTTTTCTCTTTTCTTTCTCTCTTTTGGCTGAACTTTTGGAGATGTGGGGAGGGTGTGGCCTGCCCTCCCCTCTTATTCTCTTTCTCTTTCAAGTTTTCTCACGTTTTGGCAAGTTTGATCCCCCGACTTTAGACTTTATATCTTTTTCTTCTTTCGTCGGCTTCAAGGAAAATATCCGGGCGTTACAGAAATAGGCGTTCAAAATTCTAACCTCCGACATTAATATCTATAAGGCTAAGGTGATGCAGGAAGCTGAAGCATTGGATCAAGAATCAAGAGGGTAGATATAAAATCATGGCGTCCTATTTTGATGGGATTTAGTTTTTTTTTCTGGGTCAACATACGGTTATGAACATGTATAGATTAGTATAACTTACCTAGAATGATTTGATAGATGATTGTGATTTTGAATGGACGAAATATGAATGTTTTTGAATGTTATTATGAATTCTAAGATATGAAGACTGTTTTAGGTATGAATTGTAAACAAAATTGTTACATATATGTTCATGTAGATTAGGCTAATTCTATATATAAATATATATAGCACCTAATTTAATTATTTTATTGGTACCATTTATATATATATATATATATATATATATATATATATATATATATATATATATATATATACACGTACAACTATACAGTTTTTTAGACTTACAATATACATATATTCATTGAAAGTTAAATTCACAATTGGTACATATATGCATATTTTTTAATAGCAAATGGTACATATGTGTATGAGTGCATTGACGGGTAATCAAAGTTGTAATTAATAATTAATTCTAAATTCAAAGGAAATTTTAAAAGGTACTAAAATTATTAAAAACAAAACAACTTAAACATCTACTCTTGATTGTCCTCATTGGATTGTTCTTGATCTTCTCCGTCGTCGCTTTTGTCACACCCTCAATTTCCACGAACGGGGTTTTACCGTCAGGCGTGTGACATAACCAGGATCTCAGATAAGCACTATTACACCAAACGACTCGATAATTACAAATCTTATAAGTTGCTTAATTTTAATGAAACAAACCAAATATATTTAACTATTGCGGAAGCGAAATTAGAAAATGTTTAAACAAGTGTTAAAACTGCACAACAAGCACCCAAAACAATTTAAATAATGTAAATGTAATTAAACCATGAAATCAGTTTAAAAATGAATGCCAAATGATATGCAGTGGATGTTGTGCTCCTAAATGTGCCACATCAACGACCTGAGAGAAAACATGCAAAAGTCAGTACAAGACTGGTGAGTTCACAAGTTTATCAGAAAACAGTAAGTATCAGCAATGAAATTCCCGAATTTAGTAATCAAAGCATATAATGAGTAGCTAGCCCATAGTAATCACTATGTGTATGAAGTCGCGACCGAGCTGACATGTAATCAATAGTAATAATGTAGGCCCGGCTGTGGTTTCCCCACCACAACACTATAAAACAGGCTGACCGTTCACCCGTTTGACCTCCAGTCAAGCTAGCGCGACTAGCCCGAGCGGGGTATGTCAATCCCAGTAGATCTACTAACAATCACCTTGCTATTTGCATATTAACGGTCCGAAGGGCAAAATATAACACCATAGTATCAGGTATATGCAGTATTACAAAAACCCAATGTAATGTAACTTTTATAAAAGCAGCATGTTTCTCTCCCCTAAAAAGAGTATAAAGTAAAAGTAGGGTTGTAAACTCACCTCGAGTGTAGCGCAACAAGCAATTGAAATCATAACAGATTTGGTTTTCCGATTAACCTTTGTTTCAGATGAGTAGGTTCCTTTACGCTCGCTGAAAACCTATTATTACATGTTTTTGATTGTTCATCAATTTATACATATAATAGTATCGTGCACGTGCTGGTTTTTAGAGTTTCTTGTTCTTATATTTCATTATCTTTGTTTCATTCTTAAAGATTGATCATCATTTAAGAATTAAGGTTTATGTTTGTTTTGGTTACGTATTAATATGTTAATAAGAATAGGTAACCAAGAATCAGCCTAAGACATTTATTACTCACTTGACTAACAACTAACTTAGATAAAAATAGAATCTCACTCGACTAAAGATTCACTCGAGTAATAAGTAACTTGGACAAATCAGAATGTTCACTCGAGTAAATAGTTCGTTCGCACAAAAGTTTCATTCGAGTAAAAGGTTCACTCGCCCAATAAGTTCTTCATTTGTTTAAACTCAAGTTTCAAATACATGATTAGTTCCTTATAAAACTCGAGATTTATCAACAAGTTTCTGATCTTTAAACCCAATGTTTCGGGTTTCATGTTTAAACAAGATTTCATCTTGTTTAAACTCTAGATTCTGATCTATACATTTATCCTATCATAGATTCAAGTTCTTATTATGATGTGTGTGTGTGTTTTTATGAAATAAACATAATGTTTCTTGAGTTTTTACCTTGAATCCGAATAGATAGGAGATAAAAACATGATTTGAAGATAGAATAAAGAAGAGATGATGAAGATAATGAATCCTTCCAATATAGAGATTGAATTCGTGACCTTTGTTGCTGAAATCTCGATCAAAGAGGGCTCGACAGCCATGAGTTTTAAGGAGAAAAGAGAGTGTTTGTGTGTCTGTTCTTGGGTTCCTTGAGATATTATCAAGAGTAGTGTGTGGAATAAGATATGTACATACTTGGTCTTATCTTTACACAAGATTAAACTTGTGTATTATAATGTTTCATACCTGATTTTCCTTGCAAGTGCAGCCATACGAAAATTGAAGATAAGTTTTTGGATGCCCACTTTCATTATTATGTCTTTGTTTATTCCATATGTGTGTCAACTTGCATTAAACAATTAATCATGTACATTAATTGTTTAAAGTGTATTTATTTTGTCTCACCAATTAATATGTTAGGTATTTATTATGTTTTGTATTAATTAGCAATCTTCTAAACTTAATGAGTTAATATACGTGCTACGCGAGTTCATGACGTTCGCGTAATTCGTAATACTAACTCGTTTCAGTTCATAAGACGGCCGTTTATTCGAGTTTAATTATTATTGTTTATAAATAATTACCTTGTATCCTTACTTGTTTCCTTCTTTAATCCTTTGTTTCGTATCGTTTCCCCTTGTATACCCTTATGATATATTTAAGTAGACGTTAATCTATTAATATCTTCTTCTGTATCGTTTCCCTTTTTATTCATGTTCGTGTTCGCTCTACTAGTTCTTGCCTTAAATACACCCATACTATCATACTCTTGATATAATGAACTTGGTTTATATATAGGGCATACGTAGGGTCAAGCCCAGCCGCCATCCCACCACCATTTATACAAAGATTATGCAAGTACGTTGATTTAAGCTTAACTACTTCCTTTACCCTTGTTTCCTCAGTGTATACACTATGACCTACTATATCAGTGCATACTAGTGTCTGTATCTACTTATAAGAATCGTGTCAGATCGTACCTGTGTCCAAAGAGTCGTGTTGTCACAGTGTCCCCAGTTAAAGAAATTTTCGTCCCGAAAATTAGAACATGAGCGTCAAGTTCACAACGAACATCAGATTTAACAGTGACAACAGAAGAGTGTTTAGAATCTTGCACAGGATAGGGTTTCTGGGGTTTTTGAAATAAATTCAAAACACGGGACGTAAGGTTTCGCGAGAGTTATGACAGCTTTCGTCTTCAATTGAAATGTAATATGATGATTGATCTGATAAGTCATCTTCTTGAATACTTTCTTGTCACACCTCCTTATTAAGTAATTTTAATTTGTCAGGACAATTACGAGAGTCATGTCCACGAACATATTTGTGACAAAAATTACATAACCTTTTAGGCTTCTTCCTTTTGGACTTTGCCTTCTCACCAGGACCGATCAGTCTTCTATTCCTCCCACAACCTTTGTTCCTTATTTCATTCGGTGGTTTGTAGTGTAATTTATTGGGATTAGGTTGATGTAAAACCTCTTCAAAAACAACACATTTTTGGTTGTAGGATGGATCATGTGGAAATTCATTAAAAATTTCTGTCTTAATCTTTTGTAAGTGCTCATCTAGTAATTTTAGTCTCTCTGTATTCAACCTTATCATATCAACACATTGCTGGATCTTGTCCGTTATACGAGATCTAATTACAAAATTTTTAGACCGGCTAGCACAGTATCTGTATTCCATACTAAAAACCCTTTTTGGTATCGCATCTTTTCTCCATCGTCCATGTATATATTGTTGTGGATTATTTTCAATCTTATGATGCCTGAATACGCAAAACACATGTCTCCATAGATATCCAACACGTGTGAATGACATGCAAGAACATAAGACTAAATGGTCCGACGAATGAAGACCAACCTGGACATGTAAAAAAATGAAAATGATGAATAGTAATCAAAAGCAATCGAACATACATATAATGAAACTTATAAGAACCATATGTGTATCTTACAAAACTTATTATAAAAAGTGTTTCAGCACATTTGGTACGTATATGAACAATGTTGAAAAGCCATCAAGTTCATATGTTTTGACCGATTATTTTACATATACGTACCACTGTTTGTAAAAACTCCACAATATCATATGTGGATCCAATGAAAATGAAAATATATGTACGTATATGTACATATATGTACCACTGTTTGTAGTAACTCCACATCATCATTTGTGTAAGACTACAAGTGGTACCTATATGCACACTTTTCATAAGGTCAAAAATGCTCGTTTATTATTACATTTTTTACATTTAGTTACAGTTGATTTTCAAGTGGATGGTTTTTGTTGCAATCAACATCAATGGCGTTATCTGCATCATCATACAACACATTATTGTTAAAACACACTTGTTTGATACATATATGTACATTACTAATGTAAAATTATATAAAATATATATACACATCAAGCATCAAGTATAACAAAATATGTTAAACAATTTGTTCTATTTAAATTGTACTATTTCAAAAAAATAATATACAAAAAAAAAACTTCGTCTGCAACTTCATTTACTAAGCATTGGTACATAGACAACAAAATCATACAAATAAAACATGAACACAATGTACATTCAAAATAACACAATCATTAATAGATTAAAAACTTTGCCAACAACTAAACCATTAAAACAATAAGATACTAATTAAGCTCGTGGGTACATATATGTAAGAAACAGCAAACACAAATTAATATTCAATATACCTTTCGTTTAAAGTTTGTAGGTACATATATGTAAGGAATTTAAAAAAACAGAATACATACCTTCTTCTTCATCTTCTACATCAACAGGCATAATATCCTGATGTCAATCAGGATAAAGTAACAACGCATCACATGTCGACTCCTGAATCGAACAAGCACCATCTTCAATACCTGAACGACCAATCAAATTAATTACATCGTTGCTTGGATTTGAACAATCGGCAATAGATGGTTGCGTTTTTTATTTCATCACTTCCGAAACCAATGAATTGACAAAACTGAACAATCCGATCCAATTACAAAGTTAAATTAGAATGCTTTGGTTACCACTGATTGCATAATACGAATCATAAAAAAATTGAAGAAGATTTGAAAAAGAAGAATGCATATAGAAACAGAATATAGTTATGAGAAAAATTAGGGAGTTAGTTTTATAAATTAAATATCTAATAAATATTATAATGTAAAAATTACTAATTTACCCTTTTACATTATTAATTTTGAATTAAAGTATAAAAAATCTTATTGGTGGATGCTAGTTTTCACGGTTTTCAATTATAATCTTAGTTTTCATTTGATCCCTCATATATATATATATATATATATATATATATATATATATATATATATATATATATATATATAACTAATAATATTTTTGGAAATACAATAGAACTAAAAAAAAGAAATTACACCACGAGTACTTTTATTAAACCGGAATACCAATTAAAATATAATGACCTGTCACACCCTCAATTTCCACAAACGGGGTTTTACCGCTAGACATGTGACATAACCAGGATCTCAGATAAGCATCAGTTACACCAAACGACTCGACAATTACAAATCATATAAGTTGTTTAGTAATAATGAAATAAACCAACTTGTATTTAAGTATTGCGAAAGCGAAAACAGGAAAACATTTAACAACAGTTTTGGAACACGCAAACACGCGTCCAATCCAATTTAAGTAAAGTACATGAAATTAAATCTTGAAAACAGTTTGGGGTAAATGCGGAACGACATGCAGTGGATGTTGTGCTCCTAAACGTGCCACATCAATGTCCTGAGAGAAAACATGCAAAAGTCAGTACAAGACTAGTGAGTTCACAGGTTTATCAGAAAACAATAAGTATCAGTAATGAAATTCCCGGATTTAGTAATCAAAGCATATAATGGGTAGCTAGCCCATAGCAATCACTATGTGTATGAAGTTGCGACCGAGCTGACATGTAATCAATAGTAATAATGTAGGCCCGGCTGTGGTTTCCCCACCACAACACTGTAAAACAGGCTGACCGTTCACCCGTTTGACCTCCAGTCAAGCTATCGCGACTAGCCCGGGCGGCGTTGACGGGTGGTTCAAGGAACAACCCTTTTATGATGTTAAAACGCGTAACATTCTCTCATTTAATCGTGTAATTCTCTTGAATTAGATAACTACAGTTGCTTATGTTTCAGGTATCTTGGGAGCTAAAAATGGAGAAACCGTTGTTAGCGTGGAACGGAGTGGACGTGCGTGGAAAGAAGAAAAGAAGAAACAGAAAGTTCAGGGCTCTACCGTACCTTACGGTAGCCACCGTAAGGTACGGTAGACTCCAAACATACATAATTTCCACCGTATAACAGAAGGTTTCCACCGTACAATCCTTGTGGCTACCGTAACTTACGGTGGCTACCGTAAGTTACGGTAGAGGCGATTTCCTGGCAAGTGGATTCACTTATTAAAATCACAAGTGGATGCCTTTTTGCTCAAAATATGGAAAGGTGACGAGTTTTTGGGAGAATGTTGGGAACTTTTGGCTGGCAATTCTTTGTTTAAAAGGATTGAAAGACAAAGGAATGGCAGAGATCTCTTTGGAGTGAATCTCCTTGTAACAAAAACATTCGGGTGATGAGAATTGAAGTCTTGTTTGGCTAAGCTTTTGGCAATCTTCTTAGATGTGTTGAAGAACAAGATATTTTGGTACTTTCATCTTTGCTATTTCATTTTGATTGTTATGAATTGTATCTTGAATCTTGTTTTCATGCATAAAACTATGAGTGGCTAGTCTTCTTGTGTGTTTCTTTTTGGTTTGAAGGATTTGTAACTTTGATCATGTTGGTGTTTTATAATTTATGGGATGATGAAATTGATCTTGTGATTGTTTTGTCATGATGATTGTGTATTATGTGTAATGGGTCATTCATGGATTGCTTAACTTTAACCATACGTTCTTGATGCCATAGGCAAATCTTGATTTAGTGGAAGGGTTGGGTAATTCAATAGTGATACTGATTATCGAGAGATAACCTTGCTAATCCAAGTACTTAGTCCTCTTTGATCACACATAAGCATACACTCATGAATCATGTCTATGTGGTTCTTCCCAATTAACACCAATATCATTATTTGTTAAAATCCGGATACCAAAGGGAAACATATCTCTCATTACTGATTGTTACAAACCAATTTACTTTCATTTCTTGTTTTAAGCCAATTCAACAAATCAACAGATTGTTAAACTTTACTTATTTATCATTTTAGTTAAATTTAGGTAATTGCAATTTGATTGAGTTAACACATATTCCACAAACTCCCTGTGTTCGATACCCACTTACCGCTAGCTAATTAGTAGTATTTGGTTTTAAATTTGATTGAGACTTCGACCTCACGTCAAATTTTGGCGCCGTTGCCGGGGAGTTGTGTGCAACGTGTGTTTGCTTATTAGTTTTGTTTTGTTATTTCGGTGTTACGCTGGTTGTGTGTAGTGTGCAGGTTTTGTTTCAGGTGTATGCATACCAGGAATTCAAGCTCATCATCACCATTAGTGTTTGATCCAGAAATTGAACAAGCTGCTCGTAGAAACAGAGTTTTACATCGACAAAACAGAATCAGTGGTTCACCAATAGCACCTACATCACCCGTTACACCACGAAACACAATGGATCCGCTTTCACCACCTCCTACTACGGGTCAAACGACACCATCCGAGCCTTTACCAAATCCTACATTACCACCGGAGATTAAACCAACCCATACCCCATTACCTGCAAGTACCCAAACCGAACATTCCTTTAGCTTTGACCCATCAGCACCCATTCCGCCCTTTTCATATTTCTTCCCAACAACCGGTCAATCATCATCGTCTAGACCAGTACCAACATCACAACCATATCAATCCAACCCATCCATATTTCATACTCCCTCTACCTCTCAAATGCAACCGGATACACAAGACCAACAACCTCAAGTTGTACAAACATCGGGAGTCAGACGAGCTGGTGTTGATGGTGGTTATGGTGATGAGTTTAGGAGATATGAGGAAGAAGGGTACACGTACGAAGGAGATGCTGATCAAGGAAATTATGTTTATAGTCAAGGACAAGCTATGCAAGGATATGGGAGACTACAACCACAAGTTGTGCAGCAACAAATGCAACCCCAAGTGAGGCCACATGGGCCACAGTTTTAAGAGCAAATTCCTCCACAACATGGGGGAGCAATCTTCCAACCACCATTTCAGCAATTCATGCCTCCAGGACCGCAAGTTCAAAGGCCAATGGGTCCTCAGCGACCAAGAGTTAGGTTGGGTGTTCCACGAAGGCATAATTGGGACGCTGCTAGGGGTATTGAGGCACACTTTCGTCCAATCATCATAAATAATCCTTCACCAGTGGTCATTCCTCAAAACAATCAAGGGAGAACGTTTGAAGTCCGAACAAATTCACTTCAAAGTTTGCCAAAGTACAAAGGGTTAGCAACGGAAGAACCTTATTTTCATTTGGAAGCTTATGACTCAATTTGTAACACATATGGTGGTCAAGGATTTTCTGCAGATGATGTCAAGTTAGTGTTATTTCTGTTTTCATTAGAGGATAAGGCAAAGAGGTGGTTCTACACTTTGCCATCCGCTTCAATTTATACATGGGCTGAGATGCAACAAAGGTTTTTGGAAGAATTTTTCACAGCCCAAAAGACTAATGATGCTAGGAGAAGCTTGAGAAGCTTCCAACAACAACAAGGTGAAATGTTTCATGAGGCGTTTGAGCGGTTTAACATGATGATCAAGAATTGTCCTCATCATGGAATTGAGTTATGGGAATTGTTGAACGCTTTTCACGAAGGGCTTCATTCTGAAGATGCTCAGGATTTAATGTCTATCACAAATGGTACATTTGGTACGAATTATGAGCAAGATGATTGGGCATTTTTGGAACAAATGGCAGTTACATCGAAGAGGAAGGCTCAATCATCAAGACGAGCACGACCGGTCATTACACGAGCTCCAGTTCATGCGGTGGATGATGGTAATGTACAAGCTACTAATCAAGTTTATAATGTTTGTACAAATTGCAATGAGTTGGGGCATGTTGTGGATTCTTGCACGGTAACTTTTGAACAAGTGGAGGAAGTGAATGCTATTCAAGGTCAAGGGTTTGGTGGAAGAAACTACAACATGAATTCAAATACCTATCATCCGGGTTTGAGGAATCATCCGAACTTTAGTTATGGGAATCCGGCAAATCAATCTAATCCAAATTTCCAAGGAAAGCCTCAAGGTAATTTTGTTCCTCGTCAACAATACCAAAATTATCAAGGAAATTTTAAAGGGGGAAACAATCAAGGTATTCAAAGGCAATCCCAACAATCGGATAATGAGCAAGGTGGTTCATCGGGTCATGTTACTTCAAGCGGGAATGAAGTTATGGATATTCTTATGATGATGCAACAGGAGATGCAAAAGAGAAATTAGTTGGATGATGCTCGGGCCCAAAAAGATGAAATTCGTGACAAGGCCATTCAATCTTTAAGCATCCAAATGGGCCAACTCGCAACAGAAGTAGCAAACTTGAAGAAGAACAAAGGAGAGCTGCCAAGTGATACTGTGGTGAATCCTAATCACCAATCTAGTTCCAAGAGCCCAAAACAAGTACACATTAACGCTTTGGAATTCACATCTCAGGTAAGTGTTCCTTTGTTAGATAAATTACCCCTAAAACTCCTAGATCCAGGAGTGCCATTGATTCCAATTCATATAGGAGACCTTAAAATTGACCGGACACTTTTAGATCTAGGAGCATGTGTTAGCATCCTCCCCGGGCATTTATATGACAAATTTGATTTTGGTCCATTGAAATATGTTGATACCCTAATAATGTTGGCTAACCAAACACCCATTAGGCCCAGGGGTATGCTAACAGATGTCATTGTAAAGGTGAGAGATTGCTACTACCCAGTGGATTTTCTGGTACTGGATTACACTTCTTCTATTGAGAATGCACCACATTCAGTCATCTTGGGTAGGCCGTTTCTAGCTACTGCACAGGCAGTCCTAGATTGTGAGCTAGGAATGGTGAACATGAAGTTTGGTGAGAAGGTTTTGAACTTAAATATGTTTTCTATTGTTACTAACCCTTCCATCAAGGAAGCATGTTTTGCTGTTGACATGTTAAAGGAAGTGAAAAAGGTTGCAGCTAAAGGAAAGAAGAGAAAGAGAAAGAGAAGAGCGAAGAAAAAGAAGGTGGAGAAGACGGTCGAACAAACTGATATGGATAGTGAAGGTAAGAAGACTGGATGCAGCACACTTGATTCACAAGTGTGGGGATGCGGGAAGGTGTGTCAAGTTTCCTGGCAAGAGTTGAAACATCCCATAAGGCCACCATAAGTCAAGCTAGTCAGGTTGCATCTTCTCTTGTATAGTTTGTTTCTTGTTTTCTTTTGAGTAGTTCGGTTGGGTGGTAGGGTGGAGCTTATGATATGTTAATATTTATGTGTCGGGGTTGAATTAAAGAGGTGTTAGTGTCATAAAAAATATATATATATATTTTCAATTTTGTGAGTCTTTTGTTTTGTTTATTTTTGTTCCTTTCAAAACCATACATTGGGGACAATGTATCTCAAGTGTGGGGATGGGGAGAAATTTTGATGTTTTAAAAAAAAAATTCAAGCAAAACATTGTGAGAAATTGAACACCTTGGATTAACTCCGAATGATGCATCGGCAACCTTTAATCATTCTTATTCTTGGTGAGAGTTGAAGCCATACTAATAAATGGATAATATTTATCTTTGATGAGAGTGGAAACAGGTGGGGGTGCATTAGAACTTGTGCTTGAATACGATTCGAGACTTTAGTTGGATATGAATGTGAAAAGAATAAGGGCATTTAGGTAGCCTCGTCGTTGATGTGTGCAAGTGTGGGATTTGGGGGATTGGACCTCATAAATTATATATATGAGCTTGGTTGCGAGAGGGGCGGGGGTTTAGGCATTTAGTTGCCCAATTTTGTGCCTAAAAGCCTATCGTTTGTTACCCCTTAGCTAGTTACTTCAAAATTTACCTAACTTGACCTGGTCTTATAGTGTTATTAGTTGTTTAGTAACTGTAATCATCTTCAATGCTATGTAGAAGATTTGCATGAAGATTTCGTGTTTGTTTTATTGTTATAAAAAAAAATTTTAAATATAGATAAAATTTTAGCAAAAGCGATGAAAAAAAAAGAAAAAAAGGGGGGGATTGAAGTGAGTACCTTGTTCATAGTATTAGGTTTGGTAGTTAGTTGTTTATGTTATTGTGTAATAAAAGACCAGGTTAAGTTTTCGCTTCTTCATATATATTCCATTTCCTACCCATACACCTAGCCACGTTACAACCTTGAAGTCCCTTTGATATGCATTCATGTTTGGCAATTGTTAAGAGAAGGTCGATTTAGGTACAAGCTTATAGTTGTGCAACCGCCATTTGCCTTTTGTGTGTTTAGTTCATGGACGTGCTTACTTGTCGCCGAGAGGAGGGACATAGCGAAGGGTGTGTCATTTTGGTTGTTACGAAAGGGTTAGTAAAAAGTATTACATGTTTATGCTTGGGTTACATTGATCGCTTGTTTGAAATTGATTTGATATGTTGCTTGGGACAAGCAACGGTTAAGTGTGGGGATGTGACGGGTGGTTCAAGAAACAACCCTTTTATGATGTTAAAACGCGTAACATTCTCTCATTTAATCGTGTAATTCTCTTGAATTAGATAACTACAGTTGCTTATGTTTCAGGTATCTTGGGAGCTAAAAATGGAGAAACCGTTGTTAGCGTGGAACGGAGTGGACGTGCGTGGAAAGAAGAAAAGAAGAAACAGAAAGTTCAGGGCTCTACCGTACCTTACGGTAGCCACCGTAAGGTACGGTAGACTCCAAACATACATAATTTCCACCGTATAACAGAAGGTTTCCACCGTACAATCCTTGTGGCTACCATAACTTACGGTGGCTACCGTAAGTTACGGTAGAGGCGATTTCCTGGCAAGTGGATTCACTTATTAAAATCACAAGTGGATGCCTTTTTGCTCAAAATATGGAAAGGTGACGAGTTTTTGGGAGAATGTTGGGAACTTTTGGCTGGCAATTCTTTGTTTAAAAGGATTGAAAGACAAGGGAATGGCAGAGATCTCTTTGGAGTGAATCTCCTTGTAACAAAAACATTCGGGTGATGAGAATTGAAGTCTTGTTTGGCTAAGCTTTTGGCAATCTTCTTAGATGTGTTGAAGAACAAGATATTTTGGTACTTTCATCTTTGCTATTTCATTTTGATTGTTATGAATTGTATCTTGAATCTTGTTTTCATGCATAAAACTATGAGTGGCTAGTCTTCTTGTGTGTTTCCTTTTGGTTTGAAGGATTTGTAACTTTGATCATGTTGGTGTTTTCTATTTATGGGATGATGAAATTGATCTTGTGATTGTTTTGTCATGATGATTGTGTATTATGTGATGGGTCATTCATGGATTGCTTAACTTTAACCATACGTTCTTGATGCCATAGGCAAATCTTGATTTAGTGGAAGGGTTGGGTAATTCAATAGTGATACTGATTAACGAGAGATAACCTTGCTAATCCAAGTACTTAGTCCTCTTTGATCACACATAAGCATACACTCATGAATCATGTCTATGTGGTTCTTCCCAATTAACACCAATATCATCATTTGTTAAAATCCGGATACCAAAGGGAAACATATCTCTCATTACTGATTGTTACAAACCAATTTACTTTCATTTATTGTTTTAAGCCAATTCAACAAATCAATAGATTATTAAACTTTACTTATTTATCATTTTAGTTAAATTTAGGTAATTGCAATTTGATTGAGTTAACACATATTCCACAAACTCCCTGTGTTCGATACCCACTTACCGCTAGCTAATTAGTAGTATTCCATAAACACCACAACCCCAGTTCTAGATAAACCCTAGAATCAACATCGATTCAATTGAACGTCGTTTCGCGTCTGATAGTAAAATTAACCATAGGGCTTTGATTGCCCGTGTAAAACCGAGTATCTATGTATGTTCAATTACCTGGATTGAAGATTAAATTGATGAAAATAGATTAGAAACAAGCCGCGACCACATAGAGCTCGTTTGTGGGTCAAATGATGATCATAATCCAATTAAACTTGCAGAGAGATTCGAATGATGGTCAGGACTAAAAGCCCTCTACCAATTTTGATTAATTTGGCTTCGAACAGGGATTTCGATTAAGTTGCAGGTCGCGGCAATGGAGGTGATTGAATTCGATGATTATGTTTGTTTCAGTTGGAATTGAAGGTGTGATCTTTATGTTAGAAACTAATGTGCTTTCCAGGTTGGTTGATTAGGTCCACTAATCGAGTTTCCACTCCGATTTGATTCGATTTTAAGTGGGGCGGTTGGGGTTGGTTCTAGATCGCACTAATCCACTATAATTTTCAAATTGTAGTGGGGCAAGTGTTCGAATCTTCCACGTGATACTGTCGGGAGTGTTTAATTGAGTTGAATCCGCGTTAATTGGGGTGTATTGGTCTCGCCGGAGTGTGGCCGGAGGGTGGCCGGAGGAACAGTGGGTCGACGGGTGGGGGTGATGGATTTAAAAAAATTACACTTTGGCCCCTGCAGTTTACCTTTGTTCCCTTTTAACCCAAAGTTTGGGTTTTAGTTTCAATATAAGTTACATTTTAGTCCCTGTGATTATTAATGTTAACATTTTATGTAAGAACTAGGAAATTTCAAGTTTTAACATGATAAAGTTTATATTATTACAAGATTAAGATTATAATTTATTATTATTATTTTTTTTGTTAAATCTTTGAAAACCTCAAAAATATTTAAAGTTATTTTATTTATTTTCAAGTTCAATAACTAAGTTTCGTAATTACTAATATAATTTTATAATTTTTTATAAAATCATATTAATAACTATATGATTATAATGTGAATTAAATGACAATATTACTGTGCTCATATTGAAATAAAATAAATTCCATTGGTTAACATAAACGGGTTCGAGTTTCATGTTGAAATGGGTCGGATGTTACAGTCTCCCCTACTTTAAGAATTTTCGTCCCGAAATTTGTTCACGATGAGGCTGAAACGAAAAGATGAGGTACTTGGATTTCATTTGGTCCTCACGTTCCCAGGTGAACTCTGGGCCACGTTTAGATTCCCAGCGGACTTTGACAATGGGTATCCGGCTACGCTTGAGTGTTTTGAGTTCCCGATCCATAATCTCTACTGGTTCTTCAACGAAGCGAAGCTGTTCATCGATTTCCAGTTCTTCTAATGGAACAACAAGTGATTCATCAGCAAGACACTTCCTTAGGTTTGACACGTGAAACACATTGTGTATTCCACTGAGTTCGTCAGGTAAGTTCAGTTGATAAGCCACCAGGCCAACCCGTTTGACAATCTCACACGGCCCCACGTACCTAGGGTTTAGTTTTCCCCGTTTTTCAAAGCGTATTACACCCTTCCAGGGTGAGACTTTCAACAGTACTTTGTCACCAATCTGAAACTCCAATGCTTACGACGCTTGTCGGCGTAACTCTTTTGTCGATCACGTGCTGCTGCCATACGGTTATGAATTTGCACGATCTTCTCAGTCATTTCATGCACAAGTTCAGGTCCTGTAAGTTGGCTTTCTCCTACTTCTGCCCAACAGATAGTGATCGACACTTACATCCATACAGTGCCTCAAATGGAGCTGCCTTGATCGAGGTGTGATAACTGTTATTATAGGAGAACTCAACCATTGGTAAATGAGTTTCCCAGCTGCTGCCAAAATCGATCACACAAGCACGCAACATGTCTTCCAGTGTCTAGATTGTACGCTCACTTTGACCATCGGTCTGCGGGTGATACGCAGTACTCATATCCAGCCTCGTTCC
The DNA here is from genome assembly GCA_024085815.1 of Flaveria linearis. Classification (NCBI taxonomy): domain Eukaryota; kingdom Viridiplantae; phylum Streptophyta; class Magnoliopsida; order Asterales; family Asteraceae; genus Flaveria; species Flaveria linearis. The sequence goes on from CM044015.1 coordinate 9,412,500, forward strand.
CAATGATCTTTGTAATGATTGCCAGAAGTGAGAAGCGAACCGAGCATCACAATCAGAAATGATAGATATCGGCACGCCGTGCCGAGAGACTATTTCCCTTAAATAGATACGTGTCAGCTTCTCCATTCAATCAGTCTCTCGGATTGCCAGAAAGTGTGCGGATTTTGTTAAGCGATCTACTATAACCCAAATGGTATCGCATCCGCTGGGAGTCTTAGGTAACTTCATGATGAAGTCCATTGAGATCTGCTCCCATTTCCACACTGGAATTTCCGGTTGTTGGAGTAAACTGGATGGTCTCTGGTATTCTACCTTAACCTTGGATCAAGTTAGGCATCTGCTTACGTATGTGGCTATCTCTGCTTTCATTTTCGGCCACCAGTAAAATTCTTTCAGGTCCTGATACATCTTGTCTGAACCTGGATGGATCGAGTAACGTGACTAACGAGCTTCATCCATTATCAGCTCTCGAAAATTCCCGTACTGTGGTACCCAGATCCGTTCCATAAATAATGGATTCCATCAGCTTTAATCTCCAACTGTTTCTCCATGCCTCACATGGATTCTGCTTTTAGATTCTCCATCTTCAAGGCCTCAGATTGAGCAGCTTTGATTTGCACTGGTAGGTCAGAGTGGATAGTCATTCGCAATGCGCGCACCCGACGAGGCTTTAGGGTTTCCTTACGACTAAGGGCATCGGCTACCACATTAGCCTTACCCGGATGGTACTTAATTGCACAGTCATAATCATTGAGTAATTCTAACCACCGTCGTTGCCGCATATTCAGTTCCTTCTGGTCATATATGTGCTGGAGGCTCTTATGATCTGTATAGATCGTGCACTTGTTTCCATATAAGTAGTGCCTCCAGATCTTCAAAGCAAACACTACAGCTCCCAGTTCCAGATCATGCGTTGTGTAGTTCTTCTCATGCACCCTGAGCTGTCTAGATGCATAAGCTATGACTTTGTCACGTTGCATCAATACACACCCCAAACCCTGGATGGATGCAACACAGTAAACAACAAAGTCATCAGTTCCTTCTGGTAAGGCTAGGATTGGTGCGCTGCAGAGTTTGTCTTTAAGCGCCTCAAACGTTGTTTCCTCTTTGTTGCCCCACTTGTAAACTGTTCCCTTATGAGTTAGGGCAGTCAAAGGTTGCGCCAATTTCAAAAATCCTTCGATAAACCTCTGGTAATAGCCTGCCAAACCAAGGAATTGTCGCACCTCAGTAGGCGTCTTTGGTGCCGGCCAATCCTTGATTGCTTTAATCTTTGAAGGGTCAACATGTATACCTTTTTCATTCACCATATGCCCAAGGAATTGCACTTCACGCATCCAGAAGTCGCATTTTGAGAACTTCACGTAAAGCTGTTCATTCCTCAGTAAGTCCAGAATTGTCCTCAAATGCTCCTCATGATCTTCCTTATTCTGAGAGTAGATCAGTATGTCATCAATGAAGACAATGACAAACTTATCCAAATAAGGTTTGCAGACACGGTTCATGAGGTCCATGAAAACTGCTGGGACATTGGTCAGTCCAAAAGGCATTACAGTGAACTCGTAGTGCCTATAGCGAGTCCGGAACGTAGTCTTGGAGATGTCTTCCTCTCGAACCCTCAACTGATGATAACCCGATCTCAAATCAATTTTGGAATAGTAGCTTGATCCCTGTAACTGGTCAAACAAGTCATCAATGCGTGGAAGTGGATACCTATTCTTGATTGTCACCTTGTTCAGTTCGCGGTAGTCAATACACATCCTGAAGGTTCCATCTTTCTTTTTAACGAAAAGCATTGGAGCTCCCCAGGGTGAAGAGCTGGGACGTATGAACCCTTGTCTAACAATTCTTGCAATTGCTTAGACAGCTCTTGTAGTTCGTTCGGTGCCAGACGGTACGGCGCCCGAGCGATCGGAGCTACTCCAGGTGCTAACTCAATCTGAAATTCTACCTGCCTGTGTGGAGGAAGGCCATGTAGGTCTTCAAGGAATACCTCTGGAAAGTCTCTAACGACTGGAATATCTTCGACACGCTTTTTCTCCACCTTTGTTTCAGTAACAAGTGCCAACAAGGCAAAGTGCCCTTTCTTGAGGCATTTCTGAGCCTTCAGATATGAAATGATTCCTACCACATCACCAACTTTATCACCTTCAACTGTAAGAATCTCATCATCCGAAATGGGTAACTTGATCAACTTCTCCTTGCAAATGATCTCAGCTCTGTTCTTGGATAGCCAATCCACTCCGACTACTACATCGAAGCTACCAAGTGTGACCGGAATAAGGTCTATGTGGAAAGTGTGACCAGACAAACCTAACTCACAGTTCCTAAGCACTTGGGTTGCCGTTATCGTTCTACCATCAGCTATTTCTATGGCATACTCAAAACTCAAGTCAGTAGGTAGCATTCCTAGTACTTTACTAAACTTGGTGGACACATAACTCTTATCAGCACCAGAGTCAAATAGAATAGAGGCATAACATCCATTAATGGTGAATCTACCAGACAGTACAGTAGGGTCATTTCGAGCCTCACCTGAACCCATGATGAAAGCTCTGCCTCTACCACCGCCACCACAATTGTTGTTGTCTTTAGGCTTATCAGCAGCACCATTGTTACCATTCCTTTTTCGTTTCGGACATTCCCTTTTAAAGTGACCGGATTGTCCACATTCATAACACCCAGTCTGATTGTAGTTCTGCTGCTGTTGAGGTGCCTTTCCCGAGAGGTTTACCCTGCAATTCTTGGCAACATGCCCAAACTTTCCACACCTTTCACAAGTGTTCCTTGTGCCCTGCCCAATATGATGGAACTTACATTTGTTGCACTTTGGAAGATTTCCATGATAGCCGCCCGAATTGCCCATGTCTTGAGACTGTTGTGACTGGTTGAACTTCTTGTATTGATGTTGCTGATGAGTGGAGGATGAAGATTGCTTCCCACTGGCAGAAGGTTCCCATTTCCTCTTGTTTTCATTGGAACCCGATGCAGCACCTCGCGGGGGTAGCTTGCCCTACGCGACGGCCTGATCCGTCAGCTTGTACGCCAGTCGGATAGCCTCCTGTATGGTAGCTGGTCTAGCAGTGGTGACCATGCTCTGTATTTCTGGAACTAGCCCATCAATGTACCTCTCAACCCGTTTGTAAGCCGGTTGATCATAGTAGGGCACAGAGTAGCCAACTCGTGAGAACGAGTTGTGTAGGCTTTGATTTCAGAACCTACCATCTTTAGGTTCCAAAATTCGGTTTCCAGTTTTTGTACTTCATCTCTTGAACAGTACTCCTCTTTCAGCAAGTTCTTGAATTCTTCCCATGTCGTGACATTTGCAACTTCAACACCCAACATCTGAACTTGTGTGTTCCATCAGCTCAGAGCAGCACCATCCATTGTGCCAGCAGCATATTTCACCCTATTCTCAGCAGGGCAATTGCAGATTTCAAACACTGACTCCAGCTTTTCGAACCAACGGAGTAGTCCCACTGCTCCCTCAGTTCCCTTGAATGGATTAGGTTTGCAGTCCATAAAGGACTTGTAGGTGCAAACTGGTTGTCCAATGGGATTCTGTCGTGGGAGGTGTTGGCTTGCCAATGCTGCGGTAACACTCTGATTAATTAGCGCCGCCAATTCTGCAGGAGTCATGGAGATGTTACCTCTCCCGCGTCCACGTCCTCTTCCAGACATTCTTTAAATTACCATATACATAAATAAGTAAATATCCAACAGATATCAGAATTCAAAGCTATCAGTCGCATGAAAATAACCCCTTCGTCTTGGAATGAAAGGAAAAGAGGTCCAAGAATTTAAAGTAACAGACAAACTAGAGGATCAGTTCGAATCCGAGGGATTAAGACACTCGTCATGGTTTGAATTTCATCCGAATTCAAGGTAAGAGTGAGCATTCATACAAGTAGAATTGAAAGATAGTTTCCACATCAATAGCCCTGTTCTATGAAAATCATAAATTTCTTGCTCACGGTGTAGAAACGATGACTTATACCGACTACAATGTTACCACCCGACCAAATTCACCGGACTTAGCATGCACGACAAATTATAATTACGTGTGCACCCGTAATAGTAATTTGCTTTGCATGATCACCCCCGGTTCCTCCTATCAAGCTAACATATCTTGTCAAGTACAGTGGTCATCAACGATAGGAGTACCAAATATGTAAGTATTATATCGGGGTCGATCAATCAAAGTATACGAAAGGATCAGTAAGGTTCAGGAAATTCATAAGTAACCCCTCCCGTGACTCACAGCAACTCGGAGCCACCATCCCTGTAGTCGTAAGCTCACAGGGATATGTTAAAGCAAAAGTTCTCAGGCAACCAAATTTAGTAAGTATAGCTTAGTAATCTATGTGTGTGTAACTAATGCAAATCAAGCTATAGTCTTAAATGCGATGCAAATGAGATGCAAGGTTCTTTTAGTTCGCTATAACTAATGCTCTGATACCAATCTGTCACACCCTCAATTTCCACAAACGGGGTTTTACCGCTAGGCGTGTGACATAACCAGGATCTTAGATAAGCATCAGTTACACCAAACGACTCGACAATTACAAATCATGTAAGTTGTTTAGTAATAATGAAATAAACCAACTTGTATTTAAGTATTGCGGAAGCGAAAACAGGAAAACATTTAACAACGGTTTTGGAACATGCAAACACGCGTCCAATCTAATTTATGTAAAGTACATGAAATTAAATCTTGAAAACAGTTTGGGGTGAATGCGGAATGACATGCAGTGGATGCTGTGCTCCTAAACGTGCCACATCGATGTCCTGAGAGAAAACATGTAAAAGTCAGTACAAGACTGGGAGTTCACAGGTTTATCAGAAAACAATAAGTATCAGTAATGAAATTCCCGGATTTAGTAATCAAAGCATATAATGGGTAGCTAGCCCATAGCAATCACTATGTGTATGAAGTCGCGGCCGAGCTGACATGTAATCAATAGTAATAATGTAGGCCTGGCTGTGGTTTCCCCACCACAACACTGTAAAACAGGCTGACTGTTCACCCGTTTGACCTCCAGTCAAGCTAGCGCGACTAGCCCGGGCGGGTTATGTCAATCTTAGTAGATCTACTAACAATCACCTCGCTATTTGCATATTAACGGTCCGAAGGGCAAAGTATAACACCATAGTATCATGTATATGCAGTATTACAAAAACCCAATGTGATGCAACGTTTATGAAAGCAACATGTTTCTCTCCCCCAAAAAGAGTATATAAAGTAAAAGTGGAGCTGTAAACTCACCTCGAATGCTCAGCAACGAATAAACGATAGTACAAAGAATAGGGTTTCGATTAACCTGTGTTCCATTCAGTATATATATAATTAATATTAATTATTAGTATTAATTATTAATTGTAAAAGTAAGGATTGTTCGGTTTCACGTTTCACAACTCGGGTACGGTGCCGGTTATCGATTTTTCCCCATTCTCATTTATTTATCAATAATACTAGAACATATAAAAAGATACTCTTCATATGTTTTAATTATGTGACTTCATAACTCTAGACGTTTATCAAGGCATAACCATTATTTAAAGTCTATTTTTATAAAAAAAATGAACTACATATATCATTTGTCTAAAATATTTAATAAAATATTAAAGTATTATAAGAAATGAAATTTCCAAAAAATTGTTAGGGGGCTTTAAAATAAACAAAGTTTATAAAATTGATTTTTATAATTTTTAAAAAATTTTCTGTAATTTTTTTAAAGCTCAAAAAGCCCAAAAAAATATATGAGGGTGCCCGGGGTCGAACCCGGGACCTCATGGATGGCAAGGGGGCACGGGACCGGTGAACCAAGGCATACAGCCGCAATAAGTCTTGGGTTTTAATTGTTAAAAAGCATAAACACCACAGTCCCAATTCTAGATAAACCCTAGAATCAACATCGATTCAATTGAACGTCGATTCGCGTCTGATAGTAAAATTAACCATAGGGCTTTGATTGCCCGTGTAAAACCAAGTATGTATGTATGTTCAATTACCTGGATTGAAGATTAAATTGATGAAAATAGATTAGAAACAAGCCGCGACCACGTAGAGCTCGTTTGTGGGTCAAATGATGATCATAATCCAATTAAACTTGCAGAGAGATTCGAATGATGGTCAGGACTAAAAGCCCTCTACCAATTTTGATTAATTTGGCTTCGAACAGGGATTTCGATTAAGTTGCAGGTCGCGGCAATGGAGGTGATTGAATTCGATGATTATGTTTGTTTCAGTTGGAATTGAAGGTTTGATCTTTATGTTAGAAACTAATGTGCTTTCCAGGTTGGTTAATTAGGTCCACTAATCGAGTTTCCACTCCGATTTGATTCGATTTTAAGTGGGGCGGTTGGGGTTGCTTCTATATCGCACTAATCCACTATAATTTTCAAATTGTAGTGGGGCAAGTGTTTGAATCTTCCACGTGATAATGTCGGGAGTGTTTAATTGAGTTGAATCCGCGTTAATTGGGGTGTATTGGTGTCGTCGGAGTGTGGCCGGAGGGTGGCCGGAGGAACAGTGGGTCGACGGGTGGGGGTGATGGATTTAAAAAAATTACACTTTGGCCCCTGCAGTTTACCTTTGTTCCCTTTTGACCCAAAGTTTGGGTTTTAGTTTCAATATAAGTTACATTTTAGTCCCTGTGATTATTAATGTTAACATTTTATGTAAGAACTAGGAAATTTCAAGTTTTAACATGATAAAGTTTATATTATTACAAGATTAAGATTATAATTTATTATTATTATTTTTTTTGTTAAATCATTGAAAACCTTGAAAATATTTAAAGTTATTTTATTTATTTTCAAATTCGATAACTAAGTTTCGTAATTACTAATATAATTTTATAATTTTTTTTAAAATCATATTAATAACTATATGATTATAATGTGAATTAAATGACAATATTACAGCGCTCATATTGAAATAAAATAAATTCCATTGGTTAACATAAACGGGTTCGGGTTTCATATTGAAATGGGTCGGATGTTACATGACCCATAACTCTTATTTATACTACTCCTAACTTGTCATACAAGCAACCCTTTCCATGGCACAAATAGTTATATATCTAAGAGACAAACACAAATCCCAACCTACTTAATCCATACGGATTAAACTTGGATAAAAACTTCTTTTGCTTGCTACTTAGGCTTCTCTTTCTTCCCTTTGGAATTTTTTTTAACGGCAATATTATATATAAAATCTAGCAAGTAGCTAGACCAATTACAAACTTGAGTTACAAATCGAATTTACACCATAAATACCAAGTGAGATGATCTATTTTTCTCCAATGTTTGATCCATAAAAACGATAAAGTTTTTACTTCCCCGACTAAATTTCCTATCTCCATGCTTTCTCCTTCGAATACTCACTTATTTCTAGCTTTCTGACCGGCTTGTCGCGTGCACTAGTCAAAGATAGTATTTGTATAGTTCCTTAGTACCAAAACTATGTAGCAAATGGTAAGAAGGGTGTCGAATCACAGGGAGTATGTGGTTTGTGTTTAGACTTGAATTGGACTAACGAGTCAATTATGAAGCTTGCTATTTTGTTTATAAGAGCTTTGATATGTTTACTTGAGATGGTGTTGAGACTTTGTCCAACAAAAGGAATGAGCAAAACAAAAAGGTTGCTTAAAAATGATTAGTAAAACTTGAACAACTTAGAACAATGGTTAACAAAACAAAGTTTAATAACAAGGTTCACCACCGGTTGATATCATAAGGTTATGGTTCTACCAATCCAACTAACTTGCATCAAAGGTATGATTTATGCTAACGAGTTCATCATTGCAAGGTTTAGGTGTCAAGAATCGTCAACGTTAACACGGACAATAATACACTTCATTACACAAGAACATTCAAACTCTACATCTACATAGCACACATGACCAACTCCATTTCTCAAAGACAAATTTCATACTCATTCATTCAATTTGGGAATTCAAGTTAAGCTCAAAGTACTAGCATAAATGTTTCAAGCAATCAAATACAAAATACAAGGATGCAATCTAGTTTTCAAATGTTAACAAACCATAGTCTTACAATATGCGAACGGGGGAAAACCCAAAGAAGACTAGCCTCTCATGTTGATTGAGGCTTGGAATCTGTGTATGATCTTGTATGCAACTCCATAGGACTTTGATTTTGCTTGACTTTGATGATGGATGAAAAGCCCCAATTGCAGAATTTTGTTGTTCTAGGGCTCCATGGATGATTGTTGGTGATGAAGATGATTGTGGTTGTTGTGAGACGAGTCTCTTGGAGGGAAAATGAGGCAAGTGGATCATAGGATGATGTAGGGTGATGGTTCTTGATGATTTTCCTCGCCATTCTCTGCAATTTCAGCTGCAAGTTGAAAATTCCCGTCCAAACAAGTCAAATGAAACAAGTGGGTGTTTAAAAATCCGACAGGGCGTCGGCGACGGCGAAACAGCGCATCGCGACGCAGAGAAGGCGTCGGCGATGGCCTAACTCGGCGTCGCCGACGCGGCTTCTAAATGCAGCATTTGTGTTTTTTTTTGTTTGTTTCGCGTATCCGACTGTTCCGGGCTCCATTCCGACATCCCATATGATCCCGGAGTGTACTTTAATTGTTCCGGCCCTGACAAACACAAACCACAACAAAATAGATCATTTGAACTCGAAGTTATGCTATAAATATGTCATTTTGTGCTTTTAAACCCGAGCTTTTACCCGCGCATCACATCCCCACACTTATCTTTTGCTTGTCCTCAAGCAAACTACCATAAAATATTTTTCAAAACATTACAAGACATTTAGAAATTTCTCACCTTCTATCAAGTTAAGGTCCAAAGTCATACCCCCCCTCAAGCTCATAAGTGAATGATATATGTAATAACAAGCCAAGACTTGCCTAACTAATCCTACCATGCTTTAAACTCTTGCACACATGTTTCATGCCCCTCACAATGATACCCTCCTCTCGGCTATTTTGTGGACTAGCATGTGATGTGCTAGTATGTTTTTCACTCAAAACCATATGCAATAATGTGAGCATAAGCTTGTAAAGCAATCGTGCCTCCCCCGCTTTAATGGAATAATTCCCAGATCAAAGGACTTTTGTGGTTTTTGGGCTTAGGCTTGGGTGAGGAATAAGGCTTTATTTAGTGGCTAATGTGATGAGAAATCCAAAACAATACAAACTACTAATAATGGTACTCGGGTAATTTCTATCCCAACGCTTTTCTTATTCTATTTTTTTCCTTTTCTTGACATCTTTTCTTCAAACACAATGTATATTCTTTTCATTCAATTTTTTTTTCATATATATATAACTAAAGAACACTAATTTGACTAACACTTGGACAAAATCAATTGGATTCTCATCAAAATTTTCAAGAGGATAACTCTTTGATGCTCGGCTAGTGGGTTGACAAACGAAAGGACAATTTATTACACATACTTGTGTTCGCATAAATAGGCTCAAAATTGGCAACTAGGGGTATAGTTTTTTAATCTTTATGGGTAATAGGGAATAATGGGGGATCCTAATGCCTTTTCATCTCCGTTCACATATTCCTTTGCGGCTTAGCACGTATCAAACCATACAAGTTCTACCAATTAATCGCATAATGATCACACTCAACAAATGAACTTTTATATATATGTAAGTGATCTAGCAATCTAGGTAAGTATGGCTCAAAACTCACATGATGGAGGAGAAATGGGTTGCCGACATATAGCATGTGTGACTATTTTAAAGCATGCTAAAACTAGCTAGGCACTTAAAGTTTTCTTTAAAGGCACTTGGTGAGACTATTCGGGGCAACCATGACTAACGACCTTTTATCCAATTTTCTCGGTTTGAAATTCTTTGGTGACAATCTAAGTTGTTTGCATAAAATGAGGACCAAAAAGTATTTGAAAATTTGAAAATTTTTCTATTTTTCCCCCATCCCCACACTTAATGTTGACATTGTCCTCAATGTGGGTGAAAATCTTTTCAAAACATAAGGAATGTGATACAAATTTCTTCCCCAAAGGTTTTCCCGGCCTAAAACAACGTTCCACTTATTCAAAATACTAAGATAATCATGCTGAAAGGAACATGTGCACCTGGATTTCTTCACTTTTTCTTGACATTAGCTTTTCAATCCAAGTACCACAAAACCTGCAATTCTAAAAATTGTGTAGAAGCAAGCTTCTCACCTCTTTGACAACCAATCAATTAGCATGAATTATGGAACCTTAATAACTACTCAACAAAGACAAATACAGAATTAAAAGAAACAGAAAAAAAACAAACACACACAAACATTTAAATAAACTGTACAAACATATAAATCTTACCTCACCGCCTATCTTTGGTAGCGCTCATTTGGATCTCTTGGCGAGTATGGTTGATAAGGATAGCCAGTTAGAGCAGAAAACATCTCATTGAAGTTGTCAAATGCTCCCCCTTCAGTTGGTGGTGGCGCAGGAATGGGTATGAAGCTGGACGCCACGCCCTGGGGCCAATGCACTGACTGTTGCACCTGTTCTGGCTGGTCCCTGATGGTCGAATAGTCTGTCCACGGGGTAAACTCTTGATAGCTTCGACCTGCTTCAAGATCACGGTGATGCCTTTCCTGTTCTTGGAGAATGTAGGCGTTGTTGACAGCCATTTGTTGGGCTGTTGCTAGGGCCATCCAACGCCTGTCTTCTAACTACTCCCTTTCCATCCTTCGGGCTTCTTGTTGTGCCCAATGTTCCTCTTGCTGCAGCCTCAACACCCTTTCACTCTCTCTTCTTGCTTCCTCCACTTCTCTCATTTCTCCCATCAGAGCAGACACATTGTCATATGTTTGCCTGTGCCCGACCTGCAAAGATTCCCAACCCGGCTGCCTTCGTCTCACAGTGAATTCAGCTACATTATCAGACACCTCTCGATGTTGACGGGCAGCTCGCCTTCTTGAGGGCCTTGTTTCCTCGGGTTGTGCCTCTTCTTCCTCCATGGCTTCAAATTCATCCGGTGGAGGAGCATCTGGGTCTCTTGCAGTAAAAGATTGTCCGGTTTCAGTATCCCGGACAACAAATGTAAACCCTTGCTGTTCAACAAAAATATTGATGCTCTCATCTTCTTAAAATCAAAGTAGTCCAAAGGTTTACTGACCCAGAGTGCCTCTGGAGGAAGGCAATCTTGTTGCACGATCATAGCACTAATCAACCGAATATATGGGACCATTTTCCTAGCATATAGCTCCCTTGATTCCCAAATATTCATCATCACTATATGTCTCCATGAGAGTTTGGGGCTTCCATAAAGTAAAGAGTGTAGAATTCTGCAGTCCCAGGTCCTCACTTTCCCTCGATCTCCCAATCGTACCATCACATTTTCAAGGGAGATGTTTTGTAGAATTTTTCCTTCGAGAGACAAGTGGTTCCTGTCAAGTTCAGCACCTTCACGGAAGGGAACAGTCAAGCTGATTAAATTTACCGGGTCTGCTTCTAGAACGGGCTTTGAAAAAAATCGATCCATATGATAGTAATAGTAGTTGCCCTGGCCCAAAGAATCAAATTGGGCGATCCGGTTCATCGTCTCAAAAGACATCACCATAGTACCCGCACCAGTTTCCCCTGATAACCTCCATTGTGATGGATGGCTGCTTTTGTTTTCAAATCTTAATGAAGCCATCCATTCGGCTACCGCCCCCAAATAAACCCGGTGTGTATTTTCTGCACACCAATCTAAAGCTCTACCCCACCCTAGAGCTTCGAATTTTTGTGTTATCCCTATCTTTGAGAGCTCTTCAGTATTAACCACTCTCTGGCACACACACACCTGGGACGCCATTCTGGACCTTTGCCATTTTCCACTTCCACAGACGGATTTCAGTAGCTCTATTGTGGTAGTCGGATAATCGTTTTTGGGTCGTATTCCTATTTCTCCCCGATTTTGTCATTCTTGTGTTGTGTCCACTTCCAGTCTTGGCGAAATAGCCTTGCATCATCATCAGCAACTGAGCTTTCTTGTTCCCAGTTCATCACCCTACGAGAGGATGAACTTGCACCTCTTGAGGTCTTGCTCCTTTTTCTACTCGCCATTGAACTACAACACAACAAACAAATACACCCATTAATTACTTGCATTCAAACAATTCCAACAAATAGGCATAGATCATGGTTTTGTAAGCATATGCTTCTCTTGCAAATTTGGATAAACAAGTATGTTCTTGACAAACAATATATTGCATTATCTTCAAAATTTAAGTTTACTTTCAACAATGAGTTTTTCTTTTATGTTTATCCATGACATACTATCATATGCTTACAACCATGTATACAAATTTTCACAACTTTCATCTTTGTTCTATGCCTATTTCTCAAGAATACTTGTGCTAGAACCCTCTCCCCACACTTGTTTTGTATCTACATTTGTCATACATAATCTAAACTCAACCAAAGGTTTCTACTCAACAATCCATACATATTCAAGACTAGCTTTACTAATCACATTCATGTTCAAGAGATAATTTCTACAAACTATGTAATGCTTGTAATAGAATGAGAAGAAACCATACCTTATGTGCTTAGAGTTTCACCCAACAAGTTGCAATTTAAAGATACTTGAAGAAAAATCCAAATTTTGCACCTTAGATTTCTCTTTAACAACAAGGAATTAGCAAAAACTATGTTAGGGCTTTTGTTCCTCATGAAAAACTAAGCACTTTGGACACAAGAATGGTTGGATTTGGTTAAGTTTGGAAGAAGTTGGGTTATGGAAGAGATTTAGGGTTCTTGAGAGTTTTTGGAGAAGAAGAGTGAAAGACTTGAATTGGTTGGATGAAAATGGGAGTGGGAATCTGTTTTGGGATGGAATAGGTGTTTGTGGGGTAAAAATCCGGAAGATAGGGTTTGGGTGGTTGAGAATGGGTTAAAATTTGAAAAAAAAAATGAATTTTTACGCAGCTGGGATAGAGGACGCGTCGGCGACGGAGTAAACACGCGTCGGCGACGGAGGATTTGGGCGTCGGCGACGCAGCCCAGAAATTTCAGTTTTCGTCTACGCGTTATCTTACTGCCTACGGGGGTGTGGTCTACGCGGGTACCCGCGTCGGCGACGGGGTGTTAGCCCGTCGGCGACGGGGTGTTAGCCCGTCGGCGACGGGCTCTAGAACCTCTTTTTTTTATTACCAGAATTTCCACACTCATATATAGATAAATACCACACATAAAATATAAAAATTAACACACACACCATAGATAAAAATGTAGATATATATACCTATATATATATATCACCCCCCCGAACACACGTGTATTGTCCCGAATACACACAAGTCGCACGCGTAATGGGATTTTGTGACTCGGATTTGGCTTGGCAACACTAAATGAGGGCTGAAATGGTCTACACTAAACTAAGTAATGCAAAACAACAAATATGTACAAGTTACCTCTCGTGGGTTGCCTCCCACGCAGCGCTAAGTTTACCTGTCATTAGCCGGACTTTGCGGTGCTGTGATCAAATCGGTACCTCATCAAGAGTGCTCAACAACAAGCACTCGGATTGTTTGTCCGCCCCATTTATGTCATTTGGGTCAAGGTATGGTTTAAGGCGGTGCCCATTCACCGTTTGCCTTAAATGGTCATCAAAGTCTTCTATCTCTACATCTCCAAACTCGCCCACCCGGATGATCAAATATGGACCCGTCCATTTACTCTTTAGCTTTCCGGGAAATAGCTTTAGGCGTGAGTTGTACAACCATACCTTTTGTCCGGGCTTGAACTCCTTCAAACAAAGCTTGGCATCATGAACCCGCTTCATCTTGTCCTTGTATGCGGATGCGGTTTCATAGGCTTCGTCCCTTATCTCTTCTAACTCATTCAGCGCCAATTGTTTTTGTTTACCTGCACACTCATAGTTCATATTAACAGTTTTAACCGCCCACAAGGCACGATGAGTTAACTCTACAGGTAAATGACAACCCTTTCCATTGACCAACCGGTAGGGAGTGGTTCCAATAGGCGTCTTGTAAGCGGTACGATACGCCCACAAGGCATCATCTAGTTTAGTTGACCAATCCTTGCGATCGGGTTGTACCGTTTTTTGCAAAATTTCTTTGATTTGCCTATTAGAAACCTCTACTTGTCCACTTGTTTGTGGATGGTATGGTGTTGCAATCCTATGGTCAACACCATAACGTTTTAGAAGTTTGTCAAAGTTGAAGTTTTTAAAATGTGATCCCCCATCGCTTATTATCACGCGAGGGATACCAAATCTTGAAAAAATGTTGGTTTGGACAAACTTGCATACTACCTTATGGTCATTGGTCTTGGTGGCGATTGCTTCTATCCATTTAGAGACATAATCGACCGCCACCAAGATATAGAGGTTACCAAAAGAGTTTGGAAAAGGGCCCATGAAGTTAATGCCCCAAACATCAAAGATTTCCACCACCAAAATTGGTTGCATAGGCATTTCATCTCTTCTTGTCACACTCCCCATTTGTTGGCATCTTATGCAACTCTTGGCAAATTCATGGGAGTCTTTGAAGATGGTAGGCCAATAAAAACCACAAGAAAGGACTTTGTGACCCGTCTTTTGTCCACTGAAATGTCCCCCACATGTCGATTCGTGAAGCATGCTCAACACACATGGGATCTCCTCATCCGGTAGACATCTTCGGATGATTTGGTCGGCTCCAACTTTGAAAAGATCCGTTCATCCCAAATGTAATGTTTTGCTTGAGCCTTCAAGTGTTGTTTCTTTCTTCTACTCCATCCTTCCGGCAATGTACCTGTAGCCAAATAATTTGCAAAATGGGCGTACCAGGGGTTATTGGTGGTGATAGACATGATGTATTCATCCGGGAATTGTTCATTTATCTCTGGCGTGGTATCTTCTTCCACCGGTTGAATTCTTGACAAATGATCTGCTACTACATTTTCACTCCCTTTCTTGTCTCGGATCTCAAGATTGAATTCTTGCAATAACAAAATCCAACGAATCAACCTTGGCATCGCGTCCTTTTTCTCCATGAGGTACCTAACAGCAGAATGGTCAGAATAGACAATAACCTTGCTACCCCATATATAGGACCGAAATTTATCTAAAGCATATACCACCGCAAGTAATTCCTTCTCAGTTGTTGTATAATTCAATTGGGCATCTGAGAGGGTTTTACTTGCATAGTATATGGCAACGGGTTTCTTATCAACCCGTTGACCCAAGACAGCCCCAACAGCATAGTCACTCGCATCACACATTATTTCAAAAGGCAATTTCCAATCAGGTGATTGCAAGATTGGAGCTTCAATTAGTTTTTGTTTTAAGATGTTAAAGGCTTTTACACATTCTTCATTAAACTCAAATGGGGCATCTTTTAACAATAGATTACACAATGGTTTGGTTATGACACTAAATCCCTTTATGAATCTTCTATAAAAACCGGCATGCCCCAAGAATGACCTAATGCCCTTAACATTAGTGGGGTGAGGTAAAGTGGAAATAACCTTCACTTTAGCATGGTCTACCTCTATCCCACGGCTAGACACAACATGACCCAATACTATCCCCTCTTGAACCATAAAATGGCTCTTTTCCCAACTAAGGACCAAATTGGTTTCAACACATCTTTTTAAAACTTTTTCTAATTGAAGCAAACATAATTCAAAAGATGTGCCAAAAATTGAGAAATCATCCATGAAGATTTCTAATGACTCCCCCACCATATCTGAAAAGATACTTATCATACACCTTTGAAAGGTGGCGGGGGCATTACATAACCCAAAGGGCATTCGCCTAAATGCAAACGTGCCATAAGGGCAAGTAAATGTAGTGTTTTCCTGATCTTCAGGATGAATAGCTATTTGGTTATAACCTGAATAACCATCTAGAAAGCAATAAAATTTCTGACCTGATAGTTTCTCAACAACTTGATCAATGAATGGTAAGGGGAAATGATCTTTTGAGGTAGCAGCATTCAATTTCCTGTAATCAATACAAATTCTCCACCCGGTTACTGGCCGGGTAGCTACCTCATTACCTGAGTCATCTTTAACAATTTGGATGCCCGCCTTTTTTGGTACAGTTTGTGTAGGGCTCACCCAAGTACTGTCAGAGATTGCAAAGATGATACCTGCATCTAGCCACTTCAATACCTCCTTCTTGACTACCTCTCTCATGTTTGGGTTCAACCTTCGTTGGGAATCATGTGATGGTTTGACTTCCGGATCCGTGATGATTTTGTGCATAACAATTGAGGGGCTAATTCCTTTTAGATCCGCAATGGTCCATCCAATCGCCTCCTTGTTAGCAATCAACACCTCCATCAACGCGCCTTCCTGTTCAATGGATAGATTAGAAGCAATAATAACAGGTAAAGTTTCATTCTTACCAAGGAAAGCATATTTTAAATGCTTTGGTAATTCTTTCAATTCAACTTGTGGTGGTTCTTGCAATGAAGGTTTCAACCCGGTGTCGATCTTCTCGGGTAGTGGCTCCACTTGAACCGACCATGGTGGTCGTTCACTCCTCATGGCCGCAATCATTAGCTCCCTTTCTTCCTCCTCTAATTGCTTTTCAGTTTCCACTCTCAACCTGTCAAACATGAAACAATCCTCCATTGTGTTTTCCTCATCAACGACCATGTCGCATAGAGGTATACACTCATCAATAATGTCGGCTATGTAGCATTCATCATTAATAGGAGGGTTAGTCACACCTGAAAATACATTAAGCCTCAACCTATGGCTTCCAAATGTCATGTCAACCGTTCCCGTTTTGCAATTGATTTGGGCATTTGAAGTTGCCAAAAATGGTCGACCCAAGATAACCGTAGGTTGTTTGGTTTGATCTATGGAAACATAATCAAGTACTAAAAAGTCCACCGGATAATAAAAATCCTCAACTTTTACTATCACATCGGTAATTATCCCACGGGGAAGCTTGGGTGTTAAATCGGCTAATACCACGGTGGTCTTAGCTTCTTGAAGCGGACCAAAGTCGTATTGATCATACAAGCTACCCGGTAAAATACTTACACTAGCACCAAGATCCAAGAGTGCCCTTGTCATTTTGAATTCTCCCACTTGAAGAGATATAATGGGCGCTCCCGGGTCTTGTAGCTTAGGTGGAAGGGCACCCGAAAGAATAGAGCTCACATTTTCAGTCAAATCAAGCTTTTTAGGGAATTTATGAGCTCTCTTTTGGGTACATAGTTCTTTTAAGTACTTAGCATATGAAGGAACTTGCTTGATTGCATCTAAAAGTGGTAAATTAATTTTCACTTGTTTAAAAATTTCCCACATTTCATCTTGTTGTGGGCCTCTCTTCTTTACCACTTTTTGCAAGGGTGCCTTAAGAGCTTGGGGAAAAGGGACGGTATTACCCTCCACCACCTTTTCCTTAGCCTTAGGGGTTTGTGTAACCTCAACGGGTTTGGTTTTAGATTTTTCAACAAAATTTTCATTTTGACTCGTTTGGCTACTTTCACCCTCATCGTCACTTTCATCAGTAACATCTTCCACCACCCCTTCAACAAATTGGGGTGGTGGTGGTTTAACACCATTGTCAACTATCTTACCACTACGCAAAGTAAGTTTATTGATTGATACCTCGCGTGTGTTTTTAGAATTTGAGCCTTGATGTTGTGGATTCACGGTTGTATCACTTGGCAATCTTCCACCGCTTCCCTTAAGTCGGCCCAAATCTTCGGCTAGTTGACCAACTTGCCTTGTGAGAGCTTCATGTGATTTGTCTCTTACTTCATTTGCTCTCTTCATCTCCTTGATGTCATTGTTAGATTCTTTCACCATGTTCATAAGAGCATCTAACTTTGCATTCAACGAGTCATCTCCACCACCTTGGCTTCCCGATGGTCCACCTTGATTATTGTTGTAATTTCCTTGGAAGTTACCATCCCGATTGTAGCCTTGATTACCTCCTTGATTGTGTTACCTTGATTGTAGTTGTTCCTTTGGTAGCCACCTTGGTTGTAATTTCCCCCTTGATTGTTCCCTTGGCGGTTTTGATAGCCTTGTCCACCTTGGTTTGCCGGTTGGAAGTTTGGGTTCATTTGGTTTGAAGGATTACCATACCTAAAGTTGGGATGGTTCCTCAAACCCGGATGGTAAGTGTTGGAGTTCATGTCAAAAGGCTTCCGGTCTCCATAAACTTGATTCACCTCTTCGGTTCCTTGAGCCATGTTTACTTGACAACTATCGGCTCTATGACCAATGTCCCCACATTCTTCACAAACCGCGAATTGAACCGCATTTACATCTTTCTTCTTCATGTGAGCTAACTCCCTTTCCAACGCAGCTATTCGATCCTTTGCACTTGAGTCAATGTCGGAGGTGGATTTTGGAATAGGGTGCTTTGCTTTCCTATCCGCGGATTCTTCGGCTCTTGAGTTCTTACTCATCCTTTCAAGGAACTCCCAATCCTCTTCCTCGGGGTTATTCAACAAGGTTCCATTGCTAGTAGACTTGAGGTATTTTCTTTCTTCTTTGTCAATCCGTTCACAAAACTCTTCACTAGCTCCCAAAGCTAATTTGGTGATGTGGACACTTTCTTATCAACTCTTTGAAACGAGTAAAAGCTTCATGAAGTGGCTCTCCGGATTGTTGTTGGAATGTCCGGATCTCGTCCCTCATTTCATCCGTTTTGGCCATTGAATAGTATTCGTCAAGGAAGACTTGTTGCATTTCTCCCCATGTTCGAATACTATTAGCCGGCAAGGTTAAAAACCATTGCTTTGCCTTGTCCTTCAATGAAAATTGGAACAATCTTAAACGCACCTCATCTTGTGAGAAGTTGTGTCCTCCAATTGTGCCACATATGTCGGAGAATTCGGATATATGTGTGTAAGGCTCCTCCGTTGACATGCCATGAAAATGAGGTAAGATGTTGATGTAGTTGGGCTTGCAATCAAATGAACGCCTTCCCGGAGTCGGTGGAACAATAGGAGAGACATTGTCCGATATGATGGGTCGGAACCTACCATTCACACCTTGTGTTCTAGCTTGTTGAGGTTGTTGGCGTAGAGGACCATTCACTTCTTGATGCATTGGGTATCTTCTTTGTGGTCCTTGATTAGCTACATCGACAAACTGAGGAATTTGGTTTGGGTTGGCATTCATGTTTGGATTCCTAAATTGGTTTTGTCTATGTTGACGGTTGTAGTTGTAGTTCTCATTCTCCATATACCCATGGTTCCATTCATCATAATTATCACCTTGGTAGCCATAATCACCATCATACCCTCCTTCATTATAGAACTCCCCATTTCCTTCATTGTCATGCTCATAATCATCACTATCACCCGTGTGATAGGTGTGAACACTCACCCGTTCGGGTGATTGGTAAGATGGAACACTAAATGGCTCATCGTCATTAATGGCATTTCTTAGCTCATCTAAGTTTGGTGGGCCAAAGTGACCCATGGGGTTTTGGTTCACATGTTCAAAAGTTGGGTTACTATGGCTATGAGTTCGTCTACGGTTTGGGTTGGGGTTACGGTCATTAGTGGGTGGTGGTGGTGGATTTTGTGGAATGTTATGTTGTGGTGGGGGTCGGTTGTTACTACCTCCCTCCATTTGGTTGGTTCGGTTCCTTCTTGCAAAGCGTTCAATTTCTGGTTCAAACACCAACGGAGAGGTTCTTCCTGATGCTCTAGTATGCATGCACTACCTGTGATCTACACAAATAACACACCCAGCATAACAAGGGAAAAGGAATGATGCAAAAATAACCAAACACTTAAACAGAAAATCACAAACTAGTCAACACAATTCTACACACAAAGCGCACTACTCCCCGGCAACGGCGCCAAAATTTTGACCGGCTTGTCGCGTGCACTAGTCAAAGATAGTATTTGTATAGTTCCTTAGTACCAAAACTATGTAGCAAATGGTAAGAAGGGTGTCGAATCACAGGGAGTATGTGGTTTGTGTTTAGACTTGAATTGGACTAACGAGTCAATTATGAAGCTTGCTATTTTGTTTATAAGAGCTTTGATATGTTTACTTGAGATGGTGTTGAGACTTTGTCCAACACAAAGGAATGAGCAAAACAAAAAGGTTGCTTAAAAATGATTAGTAAAACTTGAACAACTTAGAACAATGGTTAACAAAACAAAGTTTAATAACAAGGTTCACCACCGGTTGATATCATAAGGTTATGGTTCTACCAATCCAACTAACTTGCATCAAAGGTATGATTTATGCTAACGAGTTCATCATTGCAAGGTTTAGGTGTCAAGAATCGTCAACGTTAACACGGACAATAATACACTTCATTACACAAGAACATTCAAACTCTAGATCTACATAGCACACATGACCAACTCCATTTCTCAAAGACAAATTTCATACTCATTCATTCAATTTGGGAATTCAAGTTAAGCTCAAAGTACTAGCATAAATGTTTCAAGCAATCAAATACAAAATACAAGGATGCAATCTAGTTTTCAAATGTTAACAAACCATAGTCTTACAATATGCGAACCGGGGGAAAACCCAAAGAAGACTAGCCTCTCATGTTGATTGAGGCTTGGAATCCGGGTGATGATCTTGTATGCAACTCCATAGGACTTTGATTTTGCTTGACTTTGATGATGGATGAAAAGCCCCAATTGCAGAATTTTGTTGTCTAGGGCTCCATGGATGATTGTTGGTGATGAAGATGATTGTGGTTGTTGTGAGATGAGTCTCTTGGAGGGAAAAATGAAGCAAGTGGATCATAGGATGATGTAGGGTGATGCTTCTTGATGATTTCCCTCGCCATTCTCTGCAATTTCAGCTGCAAGTTGAAAATTCTCGTCCAAACAAGTCAAATGAAACAAGTGGGTGTTTAAAAATCCGACAGGGCGACGGCGAAACAGCGCGTCGGCGACGTAGAGAAGGCGTCGGCGACGGCCTAACTCGGCGTCGCCGACGCGGCTTCTAAATGCAGCATTTGTTGTTTTTTTTTGTTTGTTTCGCGTATCCGACTGTTCCGGGCTCCATTCCGACATCCCATATGATCCCCGGAGTGTACTCTTAATTGTTCCGGCCCTGACAAACACAAACCACAACAAAATAGATCATTTGAACTCGATGTTATGCTAAAAATATGTCATTTTCTGCTTTTAAACCCGAGCTTTTACCCGCGCATCACATCCCCACACTTATCTTTTGCTTGTCCTCAAGCAAACTACCATAAAATATTTTTCAAAACATTACAAGACATTTAGAAATTTCTCACCTTCTATCAAGTTAAGGTCCAAAGTCATACCCGCCCCTCAAGCTCATAAGTGAATGATATATGTAATAACAAGCCAAGACTTGCCTAACTAATCCTACCATGCTTTAAACTCTTGCACACATGTTTCATGCCCCTCACAATGATACGCTCCTCTCGGCTATTTTGTGGACTAGCATGTGATGTGCTAGTATGTTTTTCACTCAAAACCATATGCAATAATGTGAGCATAAGCTTGTAAAGCAATCGTGCCTCCCCGCTTTAATGGAATAATTCCCAGATCAAAGGACTTTTGTGATTTTTGGGCTTAGGCTTGGGTGAGGAATAAGGCTTTATTTATGGCTAATGTGATGAGAAATCCAAAACAATACAAACTACTAATAATGGTACTCGGGTAATTTCTATCCCAACGCTTTTCTTATTCTATTTTTTTCCTTTTTCTTGACATCTTTTCTTCAAACACAATGTATATATTCTTTTCATTCAAATTTTTTTTTCATATGTATATAACTAAAGAACACTAATTTGACTAATACTTAGACAAAATCAATTGGATTCTCATCAAAATTTTCAAGAGGATAACTCTTTGATGCTCGGCTAGTGGGTTGACAAACCAAAGGACAATTTATTACACATACTTGTGTTTGCATAAATAGGCTCAAAATTGGCAACTAGGGGTATAGTTTTGTAATCTTTATGGGTAATAGGGAATAATGGGGGATCCTAATGCCTTTTCATCTCCGTTCACATATTCCTTTGCGGTCTTAGCACGTATCAAACCATACAAGTTCTACCAATTAATCGCATAATGATCACACTCAACAAATGAACTTTTATATATATGTAAGTGATCTAGCAATCTAGGTAAGTATGGCTCAAAACTCACATGATGGAGGAGAAATGGGTTGCCGACATGTAGCATGTGTGACTATTTTAAAGCATGCTAAAACTAGCTAGGCATCTCACTTAAAGTTTTCTTTAAAGGCACTTGGTGAGACTATTCGGGGCAACCATGACTAACGACCTTTTACCCAATTTTCTCGGTTTGAAATTATTTGGTGACAATCTAAGTTGTTTGCATAAAATGAGGACCAAAAGTATTTGAAAATTTGAAAATTTTTCTATTTTTCCCCCATCCCCACACTTAATGTTGACATTGTCCTCAATGTGGGTGAAAATCTTTTCAAAACATAAGGAATGTGATACAAATTTCTTCCCCAAAGGTTTTCCCGGCCTAAAACAACGTTCTGCTTATTCAAATACTAAGATAATCATGCTGAAAGGAACATGTGCACCTGGATTTCTTCACTTTTTCTTGACATTAGCTTTTCAATCCAAGTACCATAAAACCTGCAATTCTAAAAATTGTGTAGAAGCAAGCTTCTCACCTCTTTGACAACCAATCAATTAGCATGAATTATGGAACCTCAATAACTACTCAACAAAGACAAATACAGAATTAAAAGAAACAGAAAAAAAAACAAACACACATAAACATTTAAATAAACTGTACAAACATATAAATCATACCTCACCGCCTATCTTTGGTAGCGCTCATTTGGATCTCTTGGCGGGTATGGTTGATAAGGATAGCCAGTTAGAGCAGAAAACATCTTATTGAAGTTGTCAAATGCTCCCCCTTCAGTTGGTGGTGGCGCAGGAATGGGTATGAAGCTGGACGCCACGCCCTGGGGCCAATGCACTGACTGTTGCACCTGTTCTGGCTGGTCCCTGATGGTCGAATAGTCTGTCCACGGGGTAAACTCTTGATAGCTTCGACCTGCTTCAAGACCCCGGTGATGCCTTTCCTGTTCTTGGAGAATGTAGGCGTTGTTGACAGCCATTTGTTGGGCTGTTGCTAGGGCCATCCAACGCCTGTCTTCTAACTACTCCCTTTCAATCCTTCGGACTTTTTGTTGTGCCCAACGTTCCTCTTGCTGCAGCCTCAACACCCTTTCACTCTCTCTTCTTGCTTCCTCCACTTCTCTCATTTCTCCCATCAGAGCAGACACATTGTCATATGTTTGCCTGTGCCCGACCTGCAAAGATTCCCAACCCGGCTGCCTTCGTCTCACAGTGAATTCAGCTACATTATCAGACACCTCTCGATGTTGACGGGCAGCTCGCCTTCTTGAGGGCCTTGTTTCCTCGGGTTGTGCCTCTTCTTCCTCCATGGCTTCAAATTCATCCGGTGGAGGAGCATCTGGGTCTCTTGCAGTAAAAGATTGTCCAGTTTCAGTATCCCGGACAACAAATGTAAACCCTTGCTGTTCAAAAAAATATTTGATGCTCTCATCTTCTTAAAATCAAAGTAGTCCAAAGGTTTACTGACCCAGAGTGCCTCTGGAGGAAGGCAATCTTGTTGCACGATCATAGCACTAATCAACCGAATATATGGGACCATTTTCCTAGCATATAGCTCCCTTGATTCCTAAATATTCATCATCACTATATGTCTCCATGAGAGTTTGGGGCTTCCATAAAGTAAAGAGTGTAGAATTCTGCAGTCCCAGGTCCTCACTTTCCCTCGATCTCCCAATCGTACCATCACATTTTCAAGGGAGATGTTTTGTAGAATTTTTCCTTCGAGAGACAAGTGGTTCCTGTCAAGTTCAGCACCTTCACGGAAGGGAACAGTCAAGCTGATTAAATTTACCGGGTCTGCTTCTAGAACGGGCTTTGAAAAAAATCGATCAATATGATAGTAATAGCGGTTGCCCTAGCCCAAAGAATCAAATTGGGCGATCCGGTTCATCGTCTCAAAAGACATCACCATAGTACCCGCACCAGTTTCCCCTGATAACCTCCATTGTGATGGATGGGTAGTAGTGTGATCCACTCGAATGATGAAGGATTTTGAGGAAGAATCTTTAGTTCAATGGCCCTTCTTACTGATCTCGTAAAGAATGAGTCGGATAGGCATCCTTGCCAGGTCCATTTGTCTTCTGCCCCCGACCAACCCGTTTGCTCCAAAGCTTTTTCCAAATCCACTAGTTGAGCTGTTTCATGAGATGTCGAGGGGTTTCTTTTCCACGCCCATTTGAAGCGGTTCACGTTCTCCACATGTTCCATTCAGTCCTTTACTGAGCAATCTTTATTTTTTTTCCAATTCGTAAATAACCGGGAAGACTTCCATCAAGCATCTGATATCTGCCCATTCATCTAACCAAAAATTAATACTTGATCCATCACCCAGTTTACAAGATAACATTGAGTAGAAGTCAATGCCCAGGCTCGTGAAGTAATTGGGTAACACTGCAATGTATTTCCAGGGACCTGATATTGTTTTCTTAACCGGAAACCGCAAGCATCCGAGTCTTTGTTTGTGAATCGCATTGATTACGCGGGCCCAAAGTGCATGATGTTCGGACTTGTATCTCCAAAGCCATTTAGATAACAAGGCTATTTCATTGCCTTTATGCTTCCAATACCTCATCCCCCTTGATCTTTTGGTGCTAGGAGTCTATCCCAAACAACCCAGCTCATCTTTGGTTTCCCATTTTTATATCCCCATAGAAAATTCCTTCTCAGGCCTTCAAGTTGTGCTATCACCTTCTCAGGGGCTTTAAACAAAGACAAGAAGTATATAGGAAGACTTCCAAGAACTGATTTAATGAGGGTTAGTCTACCTCCCATTGATAATGACTCCGATTTCCATGTGGACATCCTCTTTTGAAGTCTCTCTATCACCAGTTTCCATTGTACTATTCTGTTCATATTTGCTCCAACGGGTAAACCCAAGTACGTGAACGGAGTGTTTCCCGTTTGAGCGGAGCAGATGAGCCATGGAAATGATCGAGTCTGAGTGGACCCCGATTCTAAAGAGTTTACTCTTGCGAAGATTTAGCTTGAGGCCCGACACAAGATTGAAGCACCTGAGGTATACACACTAAGTTCTTGGCATTCGAGTGTGACCATTCTCCTATAAAGATTGCATCATCTGCAAAAAATAAATGAGATAAAACAAGCGTATCATAGGGAGATTCAGTCCTCGAAAAATTCCTGCAGTAAGACCAGATTTCATAAAAACATTAAGTGCCTCCATAACCATGATGAATAAGAAGCGAGATAGTGGGTCTCCTTGTCGGACTCCCCTGGACATACTAAATTCTTTTGTTGGAGACTCGTTTATTAAAACTGATATTCTAGCCGCGGATAGACATTCTCGGATCCAGGTCCTCCATCTATTGGGGAACCCCATAAAGCATTGGACATCATCGAGGAAATCCCAAATAACCGTATCGAAAGCTTTATCGAAGTCGACTTTAAATATCATTGCTTCCTTCTTCCTGTGCTTAAGCCATGAGACCACCTCATTCAAGATCAATATGCCATCCATTATTGACTTGTCCTCAATAAAAGCTGATTGATTAAAGCTGATGATTGAAAACATCACTTTTTTGAGTCTTTCGGTCAAGATTTTTGCTAGCACCTTGTATACGCAGCCAATTAGGGAGATGGGCCTGTAATCAAGTAAGGAAAGACGATCATTTTCTTTTGGTATTAAGGTGACAAAAGATGAATTATTCCCAGAATGGAGCCGACCAAAAGAGTGGAAGTAGGCAAGCGCATTGTAGAAGTCATCCTCGAAAATTGACCAAAATCTTTTTATGAATTCCATTGTAAAGCCATCCGATCCGGGTGATTTATTGCCCGAACAATTTGACACCGCAACTTTGATCTCGAATCTTGTGAATAGGGCAATTAAGTTGGAACACTGCTCTTCCGAGATTTTTGAGAAACCACCATCATTCATCCTGGGCCTACTTGCATATAGCTCTTTGAATTTATGTTCAAAGAATTGGGTTGCATTCTCTTTGATCTTTGCAGGTTCCGTGACCCATCAGTTGTCAATTGAGAGCCCATTGAGGCGTTTTTCCGCCATGTTAGAGTTTATAATTCCATGAAAGAATCTTGAGTTTTCGTCACCTTCAACAGCCCATTTAATTCTTGCCTTTTGTCTCAGATCAAGTATTCTTTGACTTTCCACTTCCTTGGATCTCTTCCTACACCCAACCAAGATCTCACGTCCATCTTCATTTAATACTTAATAGTTTGGTTTCTGCCTTTTCCTCCATTTTGGTATTTTTTTCTTTGAGTTCTGTTGATTCTTGTTCCACTTTTTGTTTATGCTCCTTGATCCATTTTTTAATCTCCATTTTGATGCCCTTGAGTTTTTCCGATAACATAGTAATTGGATCTTTAGAATTTTGATAGTTAGACTGGAACTTCAAGACTGCTTTGTCAATAACATTATCGAACCCATCCAAGGAGAGCCATGAATTGAAGAATTTAAAGGGCGTAGGGCCATAATCCGTAAGGTCCATTTTTAGAATAATGGGTGCATGATCCGATAATAATCTGGGCAAGGCTAATACCTCAGCCGAGGGAAATTTATTGTAAAAGAAGAGCAGACTAGAAATCGATCTAGTTTGCTCATTTTACTTCCATTGCTTGGCATGTATGTGAATCTGGATCCTCCTCTTTTGTATTCTTGAAGGTCGGCTTCCCGGATGAAACTGTTGAATCTTGCGGTCGGGGCCGATGAGAATTCCAAATTAAATCGTTCCCCCTGTTTCTCACCTCATTGAAGTCTCCTGCGACTACCCATAATCCACCGAAAGACCCTTTAATTTGTCGTAGCTCCTCCCATAATCTTTCTTTTTCCGATTGGTCGTGGGGACCATATACATTCACCACGTTAATTTCCTCAGCAAGATTTTTTACTTTGCATCTTGTGAGTAAAAAATAGTTTCCTTTAACTGATTCAATTTGATTGAAAATGGATGGGTCCCATATGCTTATAATTCCCCCAGATCGTCCATTTGCCTTGACCCCATCATAGTCAAAGGGCGTACGGTCCCAGAAGGAATCAACTTTTATCTTGGACAAATCATCAAATTGGGTTTCTTGTATTGCAATGAAGGAGATTTTCTGATCTTGTTTTATCTTATGCACCCAGGCACCTTTAACCGCTCCACCTGCTCCCCTAATATTTAAGGATACAAAATTCATTGGATAAGATTTGAAACTCCTTCGCCTAGTACTGCTGCTCTGATCTTGTCCCTATGCTCATCCACCTTGAGCCCGAGAATCTCTCCAATGATGATTGTCTTTTCCACGACCAATTCTATATTTCTGTTACCCGATTGACTTGGATTTGGTAAAACTGGTAGCTGGGATACTTTCTTCGGAGTCCAAAACGATAGCCCTTCTACATGCACCACTTTTTTTCTTTAGGCCCTGTCAAAATCTCCTTGAATGATACGTACATACTGGACTTTTGGTTGTTGAAGCATGGTTGGGGAGCTCGTGTTTTTTTTTTCGTGTAGTTGGTTTGAATCTCCTTAATGATACGTACGAACAGGGCCTAATGCAATTGCGAACTGGGCTTTTGGTTTTTGGTCTTGTAGTTCTAAACCCTAAACCCTAAACCCTAAAACCTAAACTCTAAACCCTAAACCCTAATTATCCATTGAAATTAAATTCTCTCTTTTGAAATCCTCCATTTCTTTGCTCGGTCAGAATTTATAACTCAAATAGCTAGTATCGTTATATTAGTTCATATGAAAAGTGAGATGAATGATATGATATTCAATAACAAAGCCCCAATCACAAAAATGATGATGGACATCAAGACAAACACTTTTATTTGAATTAAAAATCTAACAACACGTGTTTAGATTGGTAGTCTTCATGTAATTTTCATTTCTTCAAAAAAAATTTTGTTTGTTAGGACGTTAAGTTGTATTTGTTTCTACCATCTTACTAGCTCGTGATAAACATTATAAAAACCAAATTCAGAAATCAAAATACAATCGAGAGGCTCACCGGCCATCAAAAAGTGGCAAAGACGATAAAAGGTGAGGTTGTCAATTGGTTTGAATTGAATATATTAGAACTACAAGACACATTGGTAACAGTAATTGCATTAATGAGTTGTTTTTTTAACGGCCAACGAATAATTTTTAAGCCCGGTCACCCGGGTAAATCTATTGGTGAAAGGCCATCCACACCCACGAACACAGACAGTGCTAGTGACACGACTCGTCCACCATTCCAAGGGAAACCCACCACCGAAAGGGTCACTGTAGTAAAACCCTTGGCCCACTTGGAGCACATTGCACCTCGTGAGACTCCAACCTAGGGGTGTAAATGAGCCGAGCCGCTAGCGAGCTACTCGAGATCGGATCGATAAAAAGCTCGAAACGAGCGAGCTTTATCGAGCTCGAGCCGAGTTCGAGCTTGAATAAAAGCTCATTTAATTATCGAGCCCGAGCCCGAGCTTCAGGTATCGAGCTCGAGTCGGCTCGCGAGCCTAAACGAGCTTTTTATATATATATATTTATTTAATTTATTAAACATATATAAATAATATTTATTATATATGAAGTTATGATAAAAACAATTAAAAATATGTATAATGTTATTTATAACATATATAATTATAAATATATATCAAAATTAAATATAAAAATATTAAAAATAATTTTTAAATAAATAAACGAGCCGAGCCCGAGCCGAGCTCGAGCTTGAAATAGTATTTGTCGAGCCGAGCTCGAGCTTTAAAAATAAAGCTCGAAACGAGCCGAGCTCGAGCTTTAAAAATAAAGCTCGTAACGAGCCAAGCTCGAGCTCGAGCTCTCCAAAGTCATCACGAGCCGAGCTCGAGCCCATACGAGCTTGGGCTCGGCTCGGCTCGTTTACACCCCTACTCCAACCCATGACCTCCGCTTTAAAAAGTTATAGAATGTCTGCTTCTAAACCATTTGATCTAAAACTCATTAGCATTAATGAGTTTGTTGTTAGTTGTAACTTTGAGAATGCATTAAACTGAAATTGAAAATGATATCACTAAAGACTCTATTTATCACATCCCTCTCTCACACACTACTCACACACCACTAACACATGTTGATCATATGTAAACGAAAATGAAGTATATTATAAAAAAATAAAGGAGCAATATATAAGCACACCTTTATTCCCAAGGTATGGAGTTTGCCTTTTAAAAGTCTATATAAGGGATGCCAAAGTGATCTCCATTACAATGAAACAGTGCCACCACAAACCAATATGCATAATAATCTTTCTTCGTGCATACGATAATATGGCTCAATTAAGCTACAAAGGTAAAGGGTGGTGACAAAAGAGAGTGAGCACTCATGGTCTTCGTGTAAATATTTTTTTATACACTAAGTTATATGTCCTCACTCTCTATCTGTCATCCCCGCTTTTTTTATCAGTATCTAACTGTAGTTTGAATTGGAAAACATGAATCTTGGTCAACGACTTAATGATTGTTACATAAAGTCTTACATTAATCATTGGCGAAGCTTTTAAGGGGGCGGGGGGGGGGGGCGCCGCCCCCCCTATTTTTTCGTCCGTAGTGTTAAATTTTAGTCTGATAGTGTAAATTTTTGGCCCGGTAGTGTAAACTTTTATATAAATATCTACTTCGCCCCCCCTGAAAAAAAATCATTTCGCCCCCGCGCCCCCTACAAAGTTGGTTAAGCTCCGTCACTGACATTAATAAATTAAAAGTAATCACATAGGAGGAGTGCATGTTTCTATGTATAGTAAATTTGTAATTCTTTACTGTTAGCATGCCAAATTGGTTTTGTGTTGATCTTTCCTGGAGATCAGGAAAGTTGAAACATCATTGAAAGACTAAATGGGTGATCTAGCAAACCATGTTAATCATACCGATCTGGTAGATTTTGATTCATTTCTTTGTCTCCATTTTTCTCACTGTTTTATTTTCAAGTAGTATTTGCAGTTAGCTTATCAGACAATGGTATGTTGTGATGTTTATGTTTTGTTCAGTCGCATATGATCAGTGATGATAACGAAGCAACCAGTTTTTACTGCGGCGTGCAATTCCATGTCAATTGGCTTGTTTGACTTCATTGAGTTGAGTGTTTTTCTGGTGGCAGGTCAGTTTGTGACTTCTTCTAGGGCTTTTGGTTGCAAATTCATGATGTTGTCAGCTTTGATGAATTTTGATGAATTTCAAGACTTTTTAGATTTTAGTTTGTTTGTGAGTTTAAACATAGAGACCTAGTTTAACATATTTTCCATTTGATTTTGTCTTCAATATTTCTATGCTCATGTTTCTTTTATTAGATATTAACATTAAACTTATGGTACTAGTCGATACATGATAGGGTTCATATTAATTAAATTTCAAAAAAAAATAAAGCTATAACTTTAAATTCGCTTCAGACAGCTAAAAGACAGATTTGCCCTAGCAAATCATATCTAGAAACAATAATAAGAAAATGAAGTAAATAACAAAAATTATAGAATCATATATACAAAATTTCGTGGTTGGGGTGCATGTAGCAAGATAAAACGTTCATTGCAAATCAAGTGGAGCACTTGGGAACCTAGCTACATTTCAAACATGATGCATAACGGTGCCGAAAAGTGATATCTTGGGTGAGAACATGACAAAAACGAATTTCATCCACTATTAGGTCAACCAAGAAGAAAGTCCTAGTAGGGCACCCATTTCAGAATATTATTTTTATGGATTCTTACTTTTTCCTTTAGTTTATACAAACAAACATGTAAATTTAGGACTGTCTCAAGCCCAAAGCTAGTAAAGCTAGGGCTTTGGCCCCCAATTTTAAAGGGTCTCTAGATTTTATAAAGTAAGTTTTATACGTGAAAAAAATTGTTACTTTATTAAGGTAGTTGGATCTACAATTCGATAAAAATATATCCTTCTATGAATATACATATTTTATTAATTTAGTTGGATTTTCAATCTAATGAATTCACATCATATAAAGTTAGAAAAATAAATTTAGTCTAAACACTTATACATACACAATATATAATTAAAAATTTTTATCTCCGCCAACTATAAACGTATTAGTTTACTATTGTCGTACTCAAGCTTGGATAAAAAGAAGGATTCTAATAATTTTTTTTTTTGAAAAGGGCAGTTAGTTCGATTGGAGCACCTAAAACCGTTGAGCCGACCCTCATGTAATAAACATCTAACCTAATCTCCTGATCTTTCAATAATCATGATTGGATAGAGCTAAGCAAAAAGTTCAATCATTATATGATCCAAATTTATAATTAATATGGAAACTAAGGTTGACATCGTTTAGAAGTTAGAACACACTTACGATCATAATAATTCAAGCCTTAACCTTAATTCATTTGTGATCTTGATTATGACCTTAATGTTACATGTGAGGAATCCCATTTGTACTTTATAAAGGAGGTAAAGAGATCATGACTTAGCCATACTTTTCAACTTAAACCTGAGCTTAAGCATCATTAATATTGCATTATTAAAAAAAGCATATATACTTTATGTTAGTTTTCCACCCAACATACTTGGTGGGTTAAGTTTTGATTGCCTAATTGTTTCTTTCATCACCATATTCCTTTATTCCTTTTTTTACCTTTATTCTTTAACTATGTGTATTTTTACTGTAGTGGTGGCATATCACCCACATCCTATTAATAACCTACCAGCTATGAGTGCAACCATATTTAATATGTTTGTTTATATTCTTGTTGTGGCATATAACACTTTTGGTCCATCTAATTTACTGGTATGAGTTTTACATATTTTGTATGTCATGCAATATAATATTAAAACAATAGAAAACAAAACCAACCAACCTTGATAGAATAAGGAGTGTATTCTGAGAAAACCATTTTTTAGAGAGTAAACTTATGAAAACCAATCAAGATTAATCAAAATCATTGTTTTCATTACTGGAATATCATTATTATACACATACAACATTTGTGGTATTTTATGTATATGTGCAAATTTATATGTGTTACAAAAACTAACACATATGCAATTTATAACTACACACAAGATATGTTTACATTGTGTAGTACTTAAAACATGCGAATCTAAATATATGTAAAAGACTATAGTGTTGTTATGTGTAATAATATTGTTTTGATAGTAAAAATAAAGATTTTGATTATGGTTTTCACAAGTTTGCCTTCTAAAATTAGTTAACAAAGGATACTTTCCACTATATACTATAAGATAGTGTATGAGTCAAACATATATGTGTTTTGTGTTATTGTGATCAACATGTTCACTAGTATCATAACTAGCATATTCATTAGTAAACAACATATTAGTATGATAATTCTTCTTCAATGTCCTCTATTAAGTAGTCTATACCTTTAATGCTATTCTTTGGTGTAATCCTGAAAGATATAATTTCAAAAGGAAAATAGATATTGATTCTTGAATTATGAAAATAATACATTTGAATGGAGAGGAATAATACTAAATATAAAGCTAGATCTATTGTGAAGGTGTAACACCCGAAAATTTCGGTATGAAGTGTCATGCGAATGGAGCGTCCAATCGCACGATAGTCACACGACTGGAGCTCCATACGCATGATAGTCACACGATTGGAGTGTCCAATCGCATGGAGCTCATGCGGCTGAAGGTTCAGTCGCATAGAAGCTCGGCCGACTGGACTGTAGTATTTAAGGGAGAGGGCAGCCCTTACCCTCTCCCCACACTTGCGAAACCAGAGAGAAAGAAGAGAAAAATGAAAAGAGGAGAAGAAAGCTTGGTTCAAGCGAGTTCAAGAGTGCAAAATCGACGTGTAGCGAGTTGAATCGAAGCTCTACTCGACGGGATAGTTCATGTGAGTTCTAGGACCCCTCATTTACTTGGTTTCAACCGATTTTTGGGGCTGGAATACATCTAAAAACTATTTTTGGGTTTGGGGTGTTAAACTTGTGTATGTATGAATGTGTATGTGTATAGTGTGTTTAGAGTGCGATTTTGGACATGTATGTGCTTGAATGTTGTCATAGTATGATTCCCTAAGGTTTAGGAGGGTTAATTTGGGCTTAAAATGAGTTTGGAAGGATTTGAAGGTCGTGGTCGCGACTGCTGTTCGGGATGAACTGCAATCGCTGCCCAGTTAGGGCTAGGCTACTAGAGAGCCAATCGTACGACTGAGGGATGACTGAAGCTCAACCGCACGACTGGAGCTCAACCGCACGACTGGAGGTTCAGTCGCACGACAGGTCATACGACTGAGGGCTCAGTAAGTCCAATCGCATAGTGTTCAGTCGCATGGAGGTCATGCGACTGAAGGTTGCCCAATCGCCCGAATAGGGCTGATGTGTACGAGGAGAGGTATAGTTCAATTATGGGCCTTCAGAAAATAGCAGGGGGTAAGTAATGATGTGATAGCTCCCGTAGGTGCATGTGTGACAACGGTCGAGGCTTAGAGGTTACGTCGGGCACGATGACAATAGTATTGCATGTGCATGTGGGTTAAGTATGATGAGACCCTATATGATGGTAATGACTGATAATTTGTAAATGTCGATATTCCTTGTGTTGATGTATGTTTATCTTTTCGTATCTTTACGTATACGTGTATGAATGAATGAAAAGTATTATGTAACGTAAAGTGAAAGATAATAAAAGAGGAACGTAATGAATGAACGCATGCATTAATGAACGAATGAATGAACGTAAAGCTAAAGAGTGTATGTATGAGGTGAGCGACTTTGTGTCACAACAGACTCGATGGAGGATCTTTGTCGCGTACCCCGGTACTGTGTCAGTCTTCGGACATGAGTCGGGGGTTTGTTTGTCAAGCCCCGGCACAGTATCAGTCTTCGGACATGAGTAGGGAGTATTGCATGAGACAAGATAGAGAGATGAGATCTCTATCGCGTATCTCGGTACTGTGTCAGTCTTCGGACATGAGTCGGGGGTTTGTTTGTCAAGCCCCGGCACCATATCAGTCTTCGGACATGAGTCGGGGATATCGCATGAGACAAGATCTAGATGAGAAAGAGAATTATGAAAGGAAGTATGAAACAAATGAAAGTTAATGAAAGTAATGAAAGTTAAAGAACGGACGAATGAAAGTAACGAACGGAAGGAACATAATGATAACGTATGAAATGGGATCCTTGTCACTCGACCTCAGTAATCATGGTTGTGTGCCATGAAGAGGGTAAAGTGTGACCGGCCCCAGAAAGAAGTAAAAGACAAGAAATGTATGAAAGTTAAAGATAGGTAATGAACAAATGACAAACAGAGCACCAATGAAAAGTAAAGTTAAAGAATGAATGAGAACACAAAAAGATAATAATGAAATTATCTATGTGTACGTATGATGTGTGCTCGCAGGTATGTAAAGAACGGTTTTAACGAAAGAAAAGTATGTTTTATTATAAAACTAGAACTCACTTAGCAACGCTGACTTTGATGTGTTTTCAGTTGGCAGGTAGTGATGCTGAGGATGGCACGAGGCGGCTACTCAGCTCTTTTGGGATGGCATTCCTTTGTACATTATTTTAAATAAACAGGATTACTTTAAATGTTTTAAATAAACATTTAAATAAACAGGATTACTTAAGGAATCCTCTTAGTTTTAAATGTTTTCGCAACAATCATTGTAATGTTATGTAATGCAAAAATATGTATTTTGTAGCTAATCAACGATGTATTATTTGCAAAAGCTTTTATGATGAAACGAGATGTCTCTTTTGAATGCTTCCGCTGAAATGTTTACTAAAGATAAACGAAAATGTATGTTTAAAGAGTGATGAGGATCCAACTGTAAGCGTCCCGGGAACGGG
Organism: Flaveria linearis; assembly: GCA_024085815.1. NCBI lineage: Eukaryota > Viridiplantae > Streptophyta > Magnoliopsida > Asterales > Asteraceae > Flaveria > Flaveria linearis. Next base: position 9,447,319 of record CM044015.1, read on the forward strand.
GCCTCACAAGTTGGTATCAGAGCCAAAGTTTAAGTGAAACGGGTAAATTTTCAAAATAAACCTTAACTTAAACTGAGAATGGGACGGAAAGGGAAGGAAAACCAATCTGAGTAGCTGCGTGCCATCAGGTATTTTCTTAAAGTTAACCGGTATTATGTGCGCATGTTATATGTTTATGTGCTACTGTTAGATTTAGATGCTAATATAGTCAGGACAGGTAATGCTCGGGGTATGAAAAGTAAGGTAAGTGGCTAATCACAACTGATCACTGTATTAGGGACTTACTATACTTGACATGAACTGAGTTATTCCCTTGAACGACCATGTTGGTGTTTGAATCTTTCAGTGTATTACAGAGGATGGCCGGTGGTAGATCTTCTAAGCCTTCACGTGGTGGAGGTGGTGTCGGACGTGGCGCTGAACTACGAGTCACCAGAGGAAGGCCTAGAGTTGAAAAAGTGGTTCATGAAGGACCAAAACCCCTCACCCGGAGGGCGGGGATGAGAGTGCTAACTTGAGAGCCTCGATGAGAGAAGCGGTTACGGAAGAAGTGTACCAGGCCATGTAGACGATCTTACCGTCTGTAGTGACTGAAGTGATAAAGGCTGTTAGGGATGAGGAGAGACAGGAAAGGGGTGGACCTTCGGGCGGAAGGAGACGGACGGAGGCTAAAACGGTTTTCTCCAATGAGAAGAAAGAGGAGGAGGAGTCTGCGCAGGAGGCGGCCCGAGGTTGTAACTACGGGGCATTTCAACGATGTAAGCCCCCAACTTTTGATGGTAATGGTACTGCTGCTGCTGCTCACCGATGGGTGAGGGAAATAGAAGTCGTGCTGAATATCAGCGAGTGCCGGGAGGATAAAAAAGTGAAGTTTGCCGCCCACTCTTTCGTGGACTCAGCTTTGTGCTGGTGGGACAACATAGTCCAAGTTGAGGGTAGCCGGGCTATCGAAGAATGAGATGGTCAGAGTTGAAAAGGCTGGTGATTGAGGAGTTCTGTCCTCACCGTGAGATGGATAAGGTTGAAAGGGAGTTCCTGCAGTTGGAAGCGGGGACGAGGACATATCAACAGTATACCACCAAATTCAATGAAATGGCACGGCTGGTGCCGGATCAGGTGACACCTCTTTCACGGAAAATCAAGAGGTATATTCAGGGCTTGCCGGCGGATATCCGTAGGCATATGATCGCGGCCCAACCCAGCACGTTCAGGTCGACGGTAGATCTAGCGGGAAGGTTGTATGACGAGCGGGAGGCGATGACGATAACAGGCGAAACGGAGGAGCGAGCCTATGTTAAGAAGGGGAAAGGAAGGCGAGATAGTAATGGTGGAATGGAGGCCGAGGGTAAAGTGATGAGGATCGATGATCGAGAGAGGATAAAAAGGAGGAATGAGGTATGCAAGAAGTGTGGTAGAGGTCACGAGGGGGAGTGCAAATAGGGACCGAGCGTTTGTTTTCAGTGTGGAAAGGAAGGTCACAGGGCAAGGGAATGCCACGTGGCTAAGTGCTACAGCTGTGGTGAGACGGGCCATCTGAGCAAGGATTGTAGGAAGTCAAGGGCAGGAAGTTCCGGTGCGAGGAAGGAGGACAGAGGGTGAAGGCTAGAGCGGACTTCGACCTGACGACAGGTATGTTTCTGGTAATTTAAGTTTGTGCCCTTACGCCTTGAATGCGATGCTAGTAGTAGTTCGTTCCTACTGCCTTCTGTTATGAGTTGCATGGTAGGAGAAGAAACGTCTAGGAGCCCTTAGATGTAGAGATTACTATTAGTAGATTCACTAGGTTACTTGATGCGCTAGAGGATTGCGTGATGCAATTGAGAAGGTTGTACCACCCGTTGTCTGAGGAACAGTTTCATCCTGTGATTGGTTCATCGAACGGCAACGTACGCCTAGTTTCGACGTTAGAGCAAACAGGTAGAATGGGAGATCGGAAGCAAAAGAAAAAGATAGATTTGGTTGGACTACCAAGGAAGCCGATTTGCCATTTCTATCACAGTATACCTGCAAGGAACCTGAGAAAAAACGATTTCGGTGCAGTTATATTTGGAACAACACATGGCACGATTAATGAATGTCTTTCTTGTCAATTGTTTGATTTGCCAGAGGGTCAGTATTCATACATAAAGAACATCAAACAAGCGCTAGCAACTTTTCGCAAGTTGATGGCCGTGTTCTTTAAGCACTAAAGCTGAAGGTTCTTCGTGATGCTCTGAAGCTCAATGATTATGACGCCAAGCCTTTGCTCGAATATTGTGATGTTTCTTTTAATTGTAGTAACCGCACTCTACATGGCATGTTTGAAGTCGCAGGAGCTGGTCAAATGAACATTGATCAGTATGCATGGGTTGCCGATGGCGATAGTCCAAGATAGACCAGAAGTTGAATGTTGACAAACGATGTGGAGTGATAGGATTCCAAGTGATAGAATGAAAAGAGATGGGACAGTGTTGCCAGCGAAGGTTTAAGGAACAACAGGTTTCGGGGATGAAGGGTGGACTTGTAGCACCCGGAAATTTCGGTTTGAAGTGTCATGCGATAGGAGCGTCCAATTGCACGATAGTCGCACGACTGGAGCTCCATACGCATGATAATCGCACAATTGGATGTCCAATCGCATGGAGCTCATGCGGCTGAAGGTTCAGTCGCATAGAAGCTCGGCCGACTGGACTGTAGTATTTAAGGGAGAGGGCAGCCCTTACCCTCTCCCCACACTTGTGAAACCAGAGAGAAAGAAGAGAAAAAGGAAAAGAGGAGAAGAAAGCTTGGTTCAAGCGAGTTCAAGAGTGCAAAATCGACGTGTAGTGAGTTGAATCGAAGCTCTACTCGACGGGATAGTTCATGTGAGTTCTAGGACCCCTCATTTACTTGTTTTCAACCGATTTTTAGGGCTGGAATACATCTGAAAACTATTTTTGGGTTTTTGGGTGTTAAACTCGTGTATGTATGAATGTGTATGTGTATAGTGTGTTTAGAGTGCAATTTTGGACGTGTATGTGCTTGAACGTTGTCATAGTATGATTCCCTAAGGTTTAGGAGGGTTAATTTAGGCTCAAAATGAGTTTGGAAGGATTTGAAGGTCGTGAGTCGCGACTGCTGTTCGGGATGAACTGCAATCGCTGCCCAGTTAGGGCTAGGCTACTGGAGGGCTAATCGCACGACTGAGGGACGACTGAAGCTCAACCGCATGACTGGAGCTCAACCGCACTACTGGAGGTTCAGTCGCACGACAGGTCATACGACTGAGGGCTCAGTTGCATAAGTCCAATCGCATAGTGTTCAGTCGCATGGAGGCCAAGCGACTGAAGGTTGCCCAATCGCCCGAATAGGGATGATGTGTACGAGGAGAGGTATAGTTTAATTACGGGCCTTCGGGAAAATAGCAGGGGTAAGTAACGATGTGATAGCTCCCGTAGGTGCATGTGTGACAACGGTCGAGGCTTAGAGGTTACGTCGGGCACGATGACAATAGTATTGCATGTGCATGTGGGTTAAGTATGATGAGACCCTATATGATGGTAATGACTGATGATTTGTAAATGTCAATATTCCTTGTGTTGATGTATGTTTATCTTTTCGTATCTTTACGTATACGTGTATGAATGAATTAAAAGTATTATGTAACGTAAAGTGAAAGATAATGAAAGAGGAACGTAATGAATGAACGCATGCATTAATGAACGAATGAACGAACGTAAAGCTAAAGAGTGTATGTATGAGGTGAGCGACTTTGTGTCGTAACAGACTCGATGGAGGATCTTTGTCGCGTACCCCGGTACTGTGTCAGTCTTCAGACATGAGTCGGGGGTTTGTTTGTCAAGCGCCGGCATAGTATCAGTCTTCGGACATGAGTCGGGGGTATTGCATGAGACAAGATAGAGAGATAAGATCTCTATCGCGTATCTCGATACTGTGTCAGTCTTCGGACATGAGTCGGGGGTTTGTTTGTCAAGCCCCGGCACAATATCCGTCTTCGGACATGAGTCGGGGATATTGCATGAGACAAGATCTAGATGAGAAAGAGAATTATGAAAGGAAGTATGAAACGAATGAAAGTTAATGAAAGTAATGAAAGTTAAAGAACGAACGAATGAAAGTAACGAACGGAAGGAACATAATGATAACGTATGAAATGGGATCCTTGTCACTCGACCTTGGTAATCATGGTTGTGTGCCATGAAGAGGGTAAAGTGTGACCGGCTCCAGAAAGAAGTAAAAGACAAGAAATGTATGAAAGTTAAAGATAGGTAATGAACAAATGACAGACAGAGCACGAACGAAAGTAAAGTTAAAGAATGAATGAGAACACAAAAAGATAATAATGAAATTATCTATGTGTACGTATGATGTGTGCTCGCAGGTATGTAAAGAACGGTTTTAACGAAAGAAAAGTATGTTTTATTATAAAACTAGAACTCACTCAGCAACGCTGATTTTGATGTGTTTCCAGTTGGCAGGTAGTGTTGCTGAGGATGGCACGAGGCGGCTACTCAGCTCTTTTGGGATGGCATTCATTTGTACATTATGTTGCATGCAAGTGTTTGTTGAGGATTCAAATAAACGGGATTACTTAAGGAATCCTCTTAGTTTTAAATGTTTCCGCAACAATCATTGTAATGTTATGTAATGCAAAAATATGTATTTTGTAGCTAATCAACGATGTATTATTTTGCAAAAGCTTTATGATGAAACGAGATGTCTCTTTTGAACGTTTCCGCTGAAATGTTTACTAAAGATAAACGAAAATGTATGTTTAAAGAGCGATTAGGATCCAACTATAAGCGTCCCGGGAACGGGACCTTACAGAAGGGCATAGAAAGTATCTTTAATAAGTCTATATAAGTGACAAATCTCTAGTTTCTCACACATCAAATCATGCACAAAATAATGAGTCTTCTAGAGTGATGGTACATGAGTACCACCATCCAAATATAATTATGCATGCTTTATCTAATTCATAAAAGCTTTCTACAGAGTGGGGTTTCTTTCTTTGGCAGCAAACAAGAAACATAATATTTTTTCGTCAACTCTGCATGATCATGAAACAATAGAGGTAAAAAATGTGACAGAAGAGAGTGGGCACCCATCATATTTTTTACAAGTTACTAGTTTTTTTACAAGTTACTAGTTTTATACGCCTAAAGCGATACGTGCTCACCCTCTATTTGTCACCACATCTATTCTCTTAATTGCTATTTATAATAAATACCTTATACTACTAGAAGAGTATTCACGTTAGCTTTTTTATTTTTAATCTTATAATTATAATAGAAGTCATTATTTTTTTATCTCATTTTTAATTAAATAATACTCTTTTATACATTTATTATTATTCTTTCTCTTTTCTTTATTTACAATCACTTTTAAATAATATTAAAAATATTAATAGAGATGAATAGTATCTTATGCTCAATATTATTTTCTTTCTCATCCGCTCACAACACCTCACAACCATTCCATATAATATAAAGAACATACTTACAAATACATAAGGAACCTACCGTGAATGCTTGAAAATTGTTCTTTAGCTCATCCATTGGTAATTGGCAACTGATAGCATAAAATCCAAAAAAAATTAAAAGAAAAAATACTTTATTTTCGTAATTCATTGCTTACATGTTTGATGTTTGTTGGATACTTTGGCTACAAAATAAAGTAAGGACGTCGTTATACAAACGTAGACGTTCTGACACTACTAATTATACATGTCGTATGACACATTTTTGCTATATATGCGTGTTATATAAAGAAAGCTATACGGGTCATATAGTTTTCTAATTAAAACATAAACATCTGATAATATGTTGTCATGTTGTCGTACAATCGTGCAATCATACATTAGTGACCAACGGCGGAATCACCCTTCGGAGTATGGGGTCAAGTGACCCATTGAATTTTGAACTAATAGTGAATCACATAATATCGAAAATTTAAGTGAACCCATAGTTTTTTTTATAAGTGAACCCATTAGTATTATTAATTCTAAACAAATCACCAGGCATCGTAGTTCACGGGTTTCCTCCCTTGCACACGCGAATGAACTACCATGTGGTCACGAGTTCGAATCCTGAAGGAATCTTTTTCACACTTTTTATGGTTCAGATGGCGAGTTTAAATCTCTTAGTATATTAATTCTATAACATACATAAGAGGGAAGTTTGGTTTGTTGGTTTCTTCTCCTTTGGTCATGTGCATGAACTTACTCCATGTCACAAGTACGAATCTTGAAGAGGTTTTTTTCACACTTTTTTAAGCTAAACTATCATTTCATTCTTAATTCTTTTCAACCCTAACCCTCCCTTAATCGTTACTCTACTATTAACCCTAACCCTCCCTTAATCGTTACTCTACTATTCTAATTGATTTTTTGCTTTACGTAACTACTGAAAGAAGATAACTCAAAAAATCTTTTGTTTAGTGACTTTTATATCGATTTAGGAAGGAAAATCTCGATTTCAAGGTACCTCACGCTAGATTGGAATGGAACTTAGTTGTTTATTGGAGCTTTGTTGTAAAAAAACGGACCGTTCCGAAAATTATAACGTAAAGTTGATAGAAATCCTAGTACCAAAAAAAAGTGACCCCAATAAAAAAAATTCCTTTTCTCGTCATCTATACAACCCCAAGGATGACCTAACCTGATGTATTGCTAACCTCAAGTGATGTCTCTGTACTAAACTATTAGTTATGTTTCAATTTCTCAAAAGATAATTTTCAAAAAAAGCAGTTGCATATCAATTTCATAATATTATATATCACGTGTGTGCTATTTGCTGCGTGTTGACTCTTCACAACTACAACCTTCCCAATACGACTTCATCAGCCTCCTCTGTTTACTTTCACATTTCAAACCCACCTCAAAATCCCCAATTCTCTCTTAATTTCCCAAATCCACAACACCCATGAACAATTACACATCAAACCCACAAAAATTCAACCAAAAAAACATGCAAATCGATACATACAACCCCAAATTCGACCCAAATCCACCCGATTTCGATCACCCGCCTCGTGATTTCAGATCTTATAGCGTTTCGTACGCTTCTTCGTACAAAATCCCACAAATTGATAATGATTTGAAGTTGAAGAAGGGGAAATCGGTTAACGGATCGGTGTCGAAATCATGGAGTTTTGGGGATCCGGAGTTTCAGAGGAAGAAGAGAGTTGCAGGGTATAAGGTTTACTCTGTTGAAGGGAAGCTTAAAGGGTCGTTTAGGAAGAGCTTCAGATGGATTAAAGATAAGTGTATGAATGTTGTTTATGGATAGTGTGATTGTGATGTGAATTATGAAATGAATCTTGATGAATTGTGATTGTCATGTTGATTTGATCGGTTTTCATGTGTGTGTTTGTGAAAGTCATGTTTATGAGTTTTGATCACGGAGACCAGGTTCTAAGTGAATTTTAGTTCTTAGTAATGGTTTTTATTATCTGAAGTTGAAATTAATTTGTTGAAATTGAAAACCGAACCAAACTGAACTGTTACTAACGGTTTGGACCGGTTGGTTAAACACAAAATTAAAATCGATCTATTAAAATTTAGAGCCGAACCAAACGGAAGTGTTACTAGATGTTTGGTTTCACGGTTTGAACCGGTTGGTTAAACATGCAATATGTAAAAGAAAATACGGTTTGATTTCTCAATATAGTCATTCCTAGTTTTTTTTAACTGTTTAATTTCACTATTGATCCCTTGTTACCTATTGATATACAATAATTGATAGTTATAATTGGAAATTAATATTTTTAATTTAACTATAATAGTTAGTAATCTAGCCGTGCTTTGCGGTGGTGTAAAACAGTCATGACACTGCATAACGATATAAATAGGGATTAGAAGACTTAGAAAAATGATGTGTCTGAAAATCCTAAAACGGTAGCGGATAGATTGTGACACAGAGAGACAAAAAAGATGGTCGTACCATCACCATTGTCACAACCGCTGCTGGCTCCACCTTAACCTAAATGAGAGGCAGAGCGACAATTGATGCCGCACCATCTCCACTGTCACAAACCATGCTTGAAACACTATCAAAGAAACAAATGCCACCACCATGACCACCATCACCCTCACCACCATAAACAACGAGGCCAATGACGACCAAGGTGGCCGACGATTCTTCGAATTTCTCTCATCGGGTAGCCATCACTGGTGACGATGACCATGTTTGATAAACTTGTTCATAGTTCAGCTGCATATGTGATACCAATGATCCTTAGTATAAGTGGTTGAGATGACGTACCCTAAAACTTTATTAGATTACGGGGAAGTATTAGGTTCAAGTTCCACTTGGGAAAGAAAAAAGGCGGATTCCAGGTTAGGGTAGGGGATTTTCTCACCTAAGGTATGTTTTCTTATGAGGATGGTCTCAGTTTCGGGATTGATTGGGACATATTTATGTACTAGTTTTTCTTTGGGAACGTGTCAGCCTACTGCATCAAAGTTTCGTACTCAAGTAATAAATATAGTTAGGTGAGCTAATAACCTGTCAGCCATCCTATTAGCCATAAAAAACACAATGCATATTTGATAAACACACTCGCAAAACAAACTAAACTAAGAAACAAGGCGATTAAATTTTCTTATAAATGGAGTTAGTTAAAGGCCCAATATGAAAGCAAAGTATTCTTTGTCGCCCATCTCATTAACTCTTTCATTCCAATTATTTGACTTTTTATTTTGTTAAGACAAACAGAACTTGACGTATAATGTATCAAGTTTTTATTAGTTATGTAAAATTTATGGTATATTTTTCTTTTGAGTATGGTATTGGTTATTATATAATTATAATTCAGCCATGTCGATTTTACAGATTCTGATAATATATTTATGGTTTATGGTCTTTGCTTCCGCTATATATGTTGGTACGTCATGGTGATCTGGTCTATCAAACATAGATAGTGATACGATTATCGAAAGCAGGATTTACTTTGATGACAACTATCTTTTAAATTCGTTTTCTGTTAATCTTATTACTATTATGAAATTTTACTATGCTTTATTTTCACGATTTAGATAGATTAGAAAAATAAAGATTTTTTTTACATACTGTTACAGCAAATTAATTAATCAAGGGAATCACGTGTGTGTTATACAAACTCCAGTTATGGTCATTTTTAGTTTTATAATAAACAAACACCCAAACCTACAAGTTCTATATGCCAAGAGGCAAGTCATGTTCATTTTTTGTTTAAAATGCTTTCTTTATTTTCTTTTTCTGTTATAGTTACAAATTATCATTTGCAAGAAGTGACGAAAATACATTCGTGGCAACGCACAGGTTATAATTCTAGTCATATAAATTCCAAGACTATAATGTATTAAGCCTTTTCTAAATAAACTAATTACAAACTATATAGCAAAAGTTTTAAAGTTTGTATCAAATCATCACTTTATGTACTTTGTAGTGTATAAAAACAAATAATAATCACGAATTCAAGATAAAATAATATAGTTCTTAATTTTAAAATCAAAACAGACTGTGTTTTAGTGTTTTGGAGGTTCGATTGAACCCCCTATAACCAATACTAACAATATAATATTACATACCAACAAGAAGTGAAATAAAGTTATCTCTCTTTTAAGAAATATTTTAATTCTAATTAAGTTTAAACCTAGATGGTTTTAAAAGAATCGTTGACTTACACCACTTGGTTAACAACCTAAGTAATAAAATGACGAAGTAAATCAAAATAATATAGATAACTAATAAATGTTATATATCTTATATATGTTGTAACTATTATTTATATTTAAGTTTGATCGAAGCACAAGCTCTTTTGTTTTGAATACAACAAATTCATATGAGCTATAGTATTCGGGTCAGGCCGCATTGCATCCCCAATACTCCTCCTTCCAAACATAACTCTTTATTGTATACACTTATTCAACTATATTTTTAATGTTTGTATTGTGTTTTACAATATGTTATATACTTTTTATTACATAAATATAATCATAAGTAGATTGTTTTATTAGCTTCATTAATTTTCACTTTGAAACATAATTATTTTATTGAATATGTTAATTGTACAAATTTGCTTATTTGACATATTTTTTGAAATCAGATGAACCAAAATGTTAGAGTTTTGTTGATGCCGCGTGTTTGAAAGAGATACCTTAAGTCAATTTTCACTTGTTTAGAAGATAGTTTCCTGAGGTACAAAAGAACTAGTAGTTTGTTATACCGTTGGACACTTGGACATAACCAACAAATTTAAATGTACGAACCTACATGAATGAGTAGGTTATAGCAATTAGATATTGTGATATAGTTTTTCTAATGTGTGGTTTCTCATGGATACAACAATTGTACTTTAATATTACTGTCAAACTTTAAGTGATACTTTACATGTATGTGTAAAAATTTTGTTTCACCAAGAATATTGTCTTTAATTGAGAAAATTTTATACAATAGTAATCAAGTTTTAATATTATTCTAATTAAAAGTGTTACTCAATTTTTACCACTTAATTCACGCAAGTTTGAAAGAATGTTCTAGTCCTGAGTTTTTTTATGTCTTTAACAGTCATCATTGTTATGTGGGATTTTTTTCCAATCTTCTTTTTGTTAAATATGCTTATAAAAGAGAAGCAAGGGCAATCAAGGGTTGTTCTAGAGCGAGAGATCAAGATGTTAGCATATATGGTATAGGAGGAGCTAAATTTGGTGAGCTGACAAGAAAAAAATTTCGACTAAATTCTCTTCGTTGAATACTTTTTGAATCGCAATTACATTATGATAGTGAGTCACGAGAGAAGGGGGAGAGATGCTCATGGTAATGCATGGATACTTATACTATTTAATTTTTACATGTGTAGTAAATTTTAAAATAAACGAGATTTATTTATAGAATACATTCTTTTTGTTTGACTTTTTAACTATTAAATAATTACTTTAATTCTTAATTTTTTTAATTTTTTATAATTTTATCATGTTCTTTAAATTCCGAGTCTATCAGTGAATCTTGGAATCGATCCATTAATATTGTTCACAATGCTCTCATTTTCTATTTAGTGTTAGTTGCTTTCTTTTTGGTTCTAGCTCTTAAGGCAAATCCCACTAGTTAATAGTTAAATATGTAAGTATCCTTTCCACGTAATTTTTCATAAATAATATACTTAACATTTGAAAGTCGATATATATGGAAAGCTACCATATCATTAAATTATAAGATTATTATCATAAATTTTGTTCAACACTCGTATATTTGAAAGGTAGTTCAAACAATAATGGATAGTTACACATAATCTTAGTTTTATATTTAGATAATACTTAGATAAAGGTGTGAAACTATTTTATAGAATTATATTAAAATAGCAGAAGTTGGTGAAGTAAATGTATAAATACGAACCAATTCTTGTTCTCAAATGCGACTTTCACTAGTTAATATTAATATTAACTAGCACATCATCTTCAAACATAGACGTACAAATCGTTATGGCACTTGAATCTAAGAAAGTTCATTGGAATCCTCCGACATTGGGTTGGCTTAAACTCAACACGGACGGGAGTTTGTTAGGGAATCCAGGGGAGTCGAGTTACGGTGGGCTTATAGAAATGATTGTGGCGATTGGCTATGTGGTTATACTGGGAACATCGGATTTGATACAAGTCTTTTCCGCGGAGATTTATGGAATTATGATGGGATTGCGACTTATTAGGGTTATGGAGTTGAATAATGTTATCATTGAAATAGATTGTCAGACTGCTCTTCTGTTAATCACGGTGAAGATGTGGGCGAGTTAGATCCATTGAGTTGGATGATAAATTCCTGCAAGAAAGATATGTCGGAACTCAGATGTTACATGGCTCACGTCAAAAGAGACGTGAACCGGTGTGCGGATCTTTTGGCTAGGCTTGGACGAACGCAAGATGAAGAGTTTGCGGTCTTGGACAATCCACTGGCATGGTTGATTCCACTGCTAGAGGAGGATGCAAATGCAGACACATGACCAAGAGATAGCTTCTTTTAAATTTTGTATCATTGGCAACTAGTTTTTAAATTCATACATTGTTGTTTACGGAGATTGTTTTCAAACTATATGTGATATACATATTTTATCTTTCTTTACTGTTTTAATGTTATTAAATTGTCTCAAAGAATATATTAGTATAAGATGAAGTTAAATTAAAACTCTATTAACTATTATAGGTATGTTTAAGATGTATATAATTGTGACCACTGTATATATTAATTGTTTATTGAGTATTGTAAATTTACTGGACGAATATATGGCAAAATTGTTGAATTTTGTTGAGATGCTAACTGGATTCAGAAAAATAGTGATTACCATCTTATTGGGTTATCGTTTATAAGCATTTTACAAAAATATTAATTTTTGTTCGTTTCAAACAGGTGACACAATTTTTTGTTTTAGAAAAAACTCAATGGGTTTCATTATAAGCTTTTTAAATTTACTAACTTTTCTTTTGTTCCTTGATATGATTAGAGTATGAGATTAAATATATTGTGACATAAAACGTTCTTTAATGTTTATAATCTTTGATGGTAATCGTTAAGAATACAATCATGTTTTATAGCCAATAAAAACTGAAGTAAATTTTTCTTTTTGTTCAAATTTGCCTAAATTTTGTAGGTTTTTCTTTTGTGTTTCTTAGAAGCTAGATTTTTCTCTTTTTTTTCTTTTGAATTTATCCTATTTCTTCATAAATTTATCATTTTTCTTCATAGAAAAAGAAGTTTAAATTTAAATAAACAAAAGAATGTTTATGGTTCACATTCTTTCGAATTTTGAGAAATATAGAATTTAATTTTTCAAGAAGTTAATATAGAAGATGGTTTGTTGCTTCACTTTCTTGTCATTATCTCTCCATATTACTACCAAAGTAAATCCTTTATTTAATGGTTTGATACTTCACTTTATCTAGAGGAGAAATATGTGAGTGTCGGTTAAAGCAGTAAAACGTATCACCTTAGATGGTAAAAGGAGTAGTGGAAGACCTAAGTTGATCTGGATAAGATGATTAGCCGGGATATGTAGAGTTGCACATCTCCGAGCACATGGTCGAGGATAGAAGTGAGTGGATGCATAGAATTAAAGTTAGGGACTACTAGTGGACCTTGATGAGATAGTCCGCACGCGAGGTGTAGGGCAACGTTATTTGTCCAATGTAGGTGAAGCCTTAGTGCTAACTGCCCTATTAGTATTGTTAATATCGTAGTAAAATATAACTGCTTTATTCCTTGCGTAATATCGTAGTAAAATTAATCACCTCAAACTTATTTCAATGATGTTGTGTTTGCTTCTGTGACGTATGCTTAATTGCTTATGTGAGGTATGCGTTATTACTGATTGTTATGAGTATATTAATACTTATGTGATGTATGTATATAATCTGGTTATTTTGTTTATGGACATGCATATGCATATACAAATCTCTATTGTGATGTATGCTTATGTGATATATGCATTATAATTTGGTTGTTATCATTGTCGACTGGTGGTCTCTTTCAAAAGCGGTTTCTCTATCTCCCAGGATAGAGGAAAGACTGACCACCACCTATCCCTTCCAGACCCTACTCTCTCGGTGAGACATACTGGATATTTTTATTTGTTTATTTTATACTTCACTTTATGTCATTATCTCTTCTTATTATTTACTAACTAAATCCTACATTGAATTTATTTTTACATCAAAAATACTATGTTTAAATATAACTAAATTTTAGTATATTGGCCCACTTACCTTTCTTTATATTAATATTAAAATTAAATATATCTGACACAATCTATATTAATTAAGGGTCCTAATAAATAGACACCCCATTTTTTTAAATCGACACCCCCTATACGTCGCGTATGGGTCCATACGCGGCCCATACCCGCGTATAGGGTACGACCATTAATGCGACATTAATGACTGACAACCGACGTCACATCACTTCACCTATACGGGGCGTATAGGTCCATACGCCACGTATAGGTCGGTGTCGATTTAAAAAAGAATATAAGCTATACGCCGCGTATGGTCCCATACGCGGCGTATAGATCCTCGGCTTACTATATCTTTCAAATTTTCTATTTTTACACACACTTCAAAAAAAACACTCTCGTATAGCACTATACTACACGTATTGATCTTCGATTTTTCAACATCCAGGTACGTATTATTGTTCATACATCATTATTATGTTAATCGTTCATTGATTTAAACGTAAAGTAGTGTTTATGCCCCAAAATGCGTGATTTAAAAACTGGATTAAAGAACTATACGCCGGTACAGCCCGCGTATAGGGCTATACGCAGCGTATAGTTCTTTGGTTGGGACGAAGACACATTGGTGTGTACCCTATACGCGGCGTATAGATATATACGCGCGTATAGGGTATTGCAATACGCGACTTGGGGGCCATACGTGGGTCCCCTATACGCCGCGTATAGTCCTATACGCGGCGTATAGGGTCGGATTCGACCTATACGTTGCCCTGTGACCCATACGCTGCTACCCTATACGCGGCGTATAGCCCTATACGCGGCGTATAGGGTAAATATATATATACAAATACATATATATGTATATACGCATATACATATACATATACATATACATATACATATACATATACATATACATATACATATACATATACATATACATATACATATACATATACATATACATATCCATATAAACTATACTACATATACATATACATATAATATATATGTATATACACATATACATATACATATATGTATATGTACATATATACATATAACATGTATATGTATATGTGTATACATATACGTATACGTATACGTATACGTATACGTATAAGTATACGTATACGTATACGTATACGTATACGTATACGTATACGTATACGTATACGTATACGTATACGTATACGTATACTATACGTATAAGTATACTATACGTATACGTATACGTATACGTATACGTATACGTATACGTATACGTATACGTATACGTATACATATACATATACATATACATATATATATGTATATGTGTATATATATAGATACGTATATGTTGTTTTTGACCTATTTGTTCACCTGTGCAGATATGTCTTCCGATTCTGAGATTGAGGCTGACGTTGTTGACCATATTGCCGAGCATCCTTGGCTGCAGTTTGATGCCGGTTCCGTTGAGCACGCTAAGTGCTCAAAATTTATTCGGATGAAGATCGGTCATCAAAAGGCCGTAGATTGGGAGGTGATGGCTGAGTTGGGAGAGCGCGATCGTCTTGCTGCTATTATCGGAGACGATACGCCGTGGAGACGTCTTTTTGAGATCGCATTCTTACCGTCCCACCGTGAGCTGGTAGTGGAGTTTTTATCCACATTTACATATATTCGTCCAGATGAGATGGTGGAGGACGATGAGCGATCGGAGATATCTTTTACGCTTTGTGGACATGCCATCAGATGTCCATTGAGCAGTTTGCAGTTGTCTCTGGGCTTTATTATGAGCCGGAGACTGTTACCCCTCTGTTCACTGAGGGTATTACTGAGATGGAGGAGGGCACATTGAGAGAGTGGTGGCCTGAGATTGCCGGAGGTCCGTTTCAGAGGACTAAGGGCAGGGTCACCGGCATTCGAGATCCTCTCATCCGTTATCTGCATCGGATGATCGCCACGTCCATCACGGGACGTGGCAAGAGTCGGGAGTGGTGTACCATTCCCGACTTATTTTACTTATGATGCAGGCACTAAAATTCCATTAGATGCAATTGACGTATTTTGGACGAAGCTTGATAACATTAAGCCATCATATACGGTGGATGAAAAAGTTGATGTTGAAGAAGAAATGGAACGGGTGAAACAACAAATAATGACACAACCCGCAGCTGTAAAATTTAGTTTGGTGGAAAAATAAAAAAAATTGTGTATCCATGGAAAAATAACAAAAAAGCGCCTGTTGTTCAAACAGATATTCGCGGTCGTCCAACGTTAAAGGTTCAACAACAAAGTACGACACTCAACAAAGTACGTGCGACATGCCGAGACATAGCTCGTTTATTGCGTCTCACATTTCCGGAAGAACAAGTTCAGCTGTAAAGCCCCAGAAGCCTGCCATGCAACGTAGTCGTTCAACATCATCTAAAGTATCACGGGGTACTAATGAGTTTTCTTCGATTGTCGGAGATAACCAATTAAACAATATAAACATGTTAAAAAATTGGATTCCGTCAATCTTTCATCAGTATATTTCACGTATACGAGATGTCCGACCCGATGGGAATTGTGGTTTTCGATCAATAGCTTTAGGCTTAGGGTTTGACGAAAATAAGTGGATGTATGTGCGGACACAGCTTTTAGAAGAGTTGGACAGACATGAATTGGAGTACAGAGAAGTTTTCGATACTTTGTACCCCGGACAGTATAACGAATTACGTCACACCATCGATTGGCAAAGTGTGGAACCTGCACAGAAGAACATTGGATGATAATGCCGTATACGGGATTAGTGGTTGCTCAAAAGTTTGGGGTTATTCTTCATTTACTAAGCAATAATGGTTGTCAAACATTTTTCCCATTATGGGCTGATCCGAAAACTGTCATGCCTCATCATATCGTGTCGATTGTTCATGTCAACAACAATCATTTCGTCCACGTTAAGTTAGAAGGAGATTATCCGATGCCAACATTAAGTAATCTTTGGATTCTTAACCGAAGCGTACGTGCTGCAGAATGGGAGATTATGTATAGGATTCGTATCTCGGAATACAACGCAATAATAGAGAATAACCGAGAACCCCCGGCTTATATAAATTTATTTTAATTTATAATTTGTAATATGCGAATTATATATTTTAATTTTATTTTATTATTGTATTCATATTGTATATATTAAAATAAAAACTCAAAAAATTAAAAAAAATAATATATAAGCTATACGCCGCGTATGGTTCCATACGCGGCGTATAGCTCTTCCACGTATGGGTCATAAGTCACGTATGAGTATAAAATGTCAAACCCTATACGCCACGTATGGTCCATACGCTGAGTATAGGGTATAAAACGTCAAATCAACAACATACCCTATACGCCGCGTATGGACCCATACGCGCCGTATAGGGTATAAAACGTTAAATCAACAATGTACCCTATACGCCGCGTATGGACCCATACGCGGCGTATAGGGTACAGGGGTGTTGATTTAAAATTAAGGGGTGTCTAAATAAAGGGACCCTTAATTAATCAAAGTAATTATCGCCACATGTTATTTTTTATAGCTATTTTGTTACATGTTATTTTTTCACAATTATTTTGTCACATATAATTACAATAACAAGTCAACTCTTTAATGATAATATTAAATTCTAATGATAGTTGTATATCATTTTCAAATTGTTAAACAAATATTTAATAAATAAAAAACATGTATCTTTTTATTAAAAACGTAATTTTAATAAATAGCATTTTTCTAACAAATAAAATATTTAAAAAAAATTAAATTTTTTTTGAAATTTTAAAAAAATATTGTTATTGTTTTATTACTTGAAATAGTTAATTATACATAACTTTATTATATCTTATCTTAAATAATAATTTTATAATTTATTAATATTAGTTAATAACTTTTAATTTAATATTTATATTCAGCCCGTATGATATAGAGGTTTCTATACTAGTGTTAAAATACTTCAAAATGTAAAATCATTTAAAAAGGTTACAAAATTCTGAAAACAAAATATACAACCAAAATAATAGTTAAATAACTGAACTTATCTGCCTCAACCTTACCATACTATGTAATTGTGATAGTTTGATGATCTACATATGCATTAATTCATGTTAATGACTTTGATTGATAGAACCCAAAATGAACTGAAACAAATTTAAAAGGATAACAACCCAATTATATTGCTAATAATAATCTTTAAACGGATCTAAACGAGTCATCATCAACACATAATGAATGGATTATACATTTACCCTCAGACAAAGCAGCAGCACCTATAAGTACTCCAAGAAGTGTCATACTTAATTGATACCACATTGGAATCGGTGCAGAAGAAGTAGGGCTGTAAACGAGCCGAGCCGAGCCGAGCCGAGCCGAGCCAGGATGGGCTCGAGTTCGAGCTCGAAGCTTATCGAGCCGAGCCGAGCCGGCTCGAAAATTTCTAACGAGCTCAAAGCACCGGCTCGAGTTCGGCTCGTGAAAAGCTCGAGCCAGCTCGTGGCTCGTTCGAGCCGGCTCGATTTTTTTTTATTTTATTTTTTCACATTAATTTATATAAAAACAGAAAAAAAAATATATAATAGAGTTTTTATCTTTGTTGGGTACTCCGTACTAAGGGAAACAAAGATCATTATTTTGAATATAAACAATTTACTGTTAAGTTATATATTTTTTAAATAAAATACTTAATATTTATAAAAATAATCCATTTTTATTTAAGAAAACCTTTTAAAATCCTAATATAAAAATAATAATAATAATAGTAGTAGTAATAATAATGATTATTATTATTATACAATATAAATATATATATACACATATATTATATGCACCGAGTCACGAGCCGAGCCAACGAGCCGAGCCACGAGCCGAGCTCGAACCGAGCTAACCCTGGCTCGAGTTCGGCTCGCTTAGAATTCGAGCCGAGCCGAGCCGGCTCGTTTAGATTCGAGCTTTTTTCGAGCGGCTCGTTTAGATTCGAGCTTTTTTCGAGCCGAGCTTTTTCGAGCTTTTCTCGAGCGAACTTCGAGCGAACTTCGAGCCATGAACTTTTTGTACAGCCCTAAGAAGAAGCATACGAGAATTAATCTTGTGAGAGCTACTGTCAGTATTGAACCCTCTCACAGTCATCACCCGTAAAATACCAATATATTTTTGAAAATCCAATAATATAAGATTAAGACCGAAAGATTTCAAACATATGTTATCTGCTCTGCGTGATTAAATGTATTTTTGAAAACCCAACGAATGTATGTAAAGAACACTACAATTTCACAGTTTATGTATTAAACTAATAAATCAGGTGATTCTGAACCCACAACTTAATGCAAACAAATATAAATGATTTATTTTTACTTAAGGGGATATCATGAACATTGGGCATGGGTATGATATAACCGAGTAGTAGATTTATCTTCAACTATCTCCAGTGTTTTGGAGATCGGATCGGACCGGCTGGTTCGACCGGGGATCGGTCCGGTGGCCGGTCCGGTCTGATATGGATCGTTTTTTAGTGGTCGAACCGGCCGGTTCGTCCCGAACCGCTGGTCGGACCGGGAAACCGGAACGTTTCGGACCGATTTTGGTATTTTTTTTATTTTAATGGGTAAAAACGGGTGTTTAAACCATAAATTAGTACGTTGGATATACAATATAGTTAAATTTTATATATAACTATAAAATACATATATAAAACATATATAAATTACTTATATTAATTACATATATAAATATAGTTAAATCCGGTTCAACGGTCCGACCGGGTCCGACCACCAAACTAGTAAGTCGTCCGGTTCAACGTCCGATCCGGTTCTGAAAACATTGACTATCTCCATTATAGCCGATGGTTTCCAATTTATCCTCCGAGACAGAATCCCCAATGCCGCAATCCGGACCTACAATAAGTACATAACTACAAATTCAAGAGTCGGATTTTCTTTATCATGTTGGATTAATTCCAAAGTTTAAAGTGTATTTTTAGTTTGAAAGAAAGTTAGTTAGTTAGAAGTTTGTTAGTTAGTTAAAACTTGTGTTTAGGCATTATATAAACCTTTGGGTTTAATAGGTTGTATAACACATTCATTTTCATTTTTACTCAATAAGAATTCTCTCGTTTGCATTGCTTTGATCCTGGTTTCCAGATTAACTTCTGGTATCAGAGCTCCAGCTCAAGAAGAAGACGACGAACTGCCCTATCGCGTGATTACAAAGGACTGAATCTCGCAGTAGGGGTGATCAAGGCCGATTCGTAATTCGGAACTCTTTGGTAATTGCTTGAAGAAGGAAACGATGGCAAATCCACCAACAAACAATCAAATCATCACGATCAAAGACGCCGTCTCTACCCCCTCCAATGTCCAACCCTAACCTCGACAAACTACTCAATTTGGGCGGTTAGGTTGAAGGTGATTTTCAACGTGCATGGCCTGTGGGAAGTGATCGAGCCACCGGAAGGAACTCGAGTCGATCCGAAGAAGAACAATACCGCGATTGCATATCTCTATCAAGCGATGCCGGAGGATTTACCAAGTCGCTAATCTCACCACTGCGAAAGACATTTGGGACTCATTGAAGACGAGATATGTAGGCGTGACGCGGGTCAAGAAAGCGCGCATGCAGACGTTAAGAACCGAGTTTCAATCACTCAGATGAAGGAGACAGAGTCAATTGATGAATTTGCTGGTAAACTCACTGCAATTTCATCAAAAGCCGTGATCTAGGATCACCGTTTGAAGAAAGCGTATTAGTGCGGAAATTCCTCGATTCTGTGCCTAATCGCTTCATTCAAATGGTGGCATCGATTGAGCAATTCCTCGACATCGAACAATGCCTTTTCAAGAGGCGATCGGGCCGTCTGAAGGCATTCGAAGAAAGGACGAATCTAAAATCAAACAAGAGACCTGATAATCGGGCTGATAGATCGAAGTGGAAACAAAATCAGAAGGGCAAGGGTGGAGATCGCGATTCGAAGAGCCAGAATCGTGGAGATCCCCCAAAGAAGGACAAATCCCGAATAAAGTGCTTAAATGTGATGTGTATGGGCACTATGCGTCTGAGTGCCCATCCAAGAAGAAGGAGCCTGAAGTGAATCTGTCTCAAGAAGTAGAAGACGATGAACCAGCACTCCTCATGACCGTGGTTGATCCGGTTCAAAAGGACTTTGTATTTCTACATGAAGCCAAACTGATTCCATCGAAATATGCTAAGGAAGAAAACTCGAAAGACTATGGTATCTAGACAATGGTGCGTCCAATCACATGACAGGGAATCCATCAATATTTTCTATTCTAAATAGAACTATCGGTGGAAGGATCAAGTTCGGTGATGGATCAACAGTGGGGATTGAAGGTAGGGGTTCAGTTCTCCTACAATGCAAGAATGGAGAGCAACGTGTTCTAACTGAGGTATACTATATCCCACACTTATGTAGTAATATTCTCAGTTTAGGACAATTGACAGAAGGTGGATGTGAAATACGGATGAAAATGATTCCCTGTAGGTCTATGAAAGAGATGGCAGCCTTCTAATAAAAGTGAGGCGATCTCCTAATAGACTCTACAAGATAAACTTGAAGACTGGTGTTCCCCATAGCTTACTGACACGATCAGATACGAACATGGAAGACACTACATGGAAGTGGCACATGAGACTAGGTCATGTAAACTTCGAAGTATTGAAGGAAATGGCTACGAAAGAGATAGTTAAAGGGATTCCACCAGTGAACAAACCAAAGGAAGTGTGTGATGTCTGCATGGCTGCCAACAAACAAGACAAGCATTCCTTTCGAAGTCTTTGTTTAAAGCATCAAAGCCGCTTGAATTAGTCTCCATCGACATATGTGGACCTATTGAGCCGGAAACTGAGGCCGGAAATAGGTACTTTATGCTAATGGTGGATGACTGCACCAGAAACATGTGGGTGTCAATACTCAAAACGAAGGATCAAGCATTGACACATTTCAAGTCCTTCAAGTCAAAGACTGAAAGGGAGTTTGATACAACTCTTAAGATCTTACGGTCGGATAGAGGTGGGGAATTTACATCAAGTGAGTTTAAAACTTACTGTGATAAGGAGGGGATAACTAGGCAACTTACCACTCCATATACACCGCAACACAATGGCACAGTAAAGAGAAGGAATCGAATGGTATTGAATATGACAAGGAGCCTTCTAAAGACAATGAGTCTACCACAACACTTGTGGGCAGAAGGGGTGCGGCATTCAGTCTATATTTTGAATAGACTATCCACAAAGGTGTTACACTCGTCCACACCGTATGAAAGATTAAAGGGAAGAAAGCCGAACGTTCAACATATCAAGGTGTTTGGATGTGTAGGCCATGTGAAGACAGTAAAACCACACTTGAAGAAACTAGAAGATAGAAGTACTCCTATGGTGTATCTAGGAGTTGAAGAAGGAACTAAAGGGTATCGTATGTACTGTGTTGAAAAAGAAAGAATAGTGGTGAGTAGGGATGTCCAATTCAAAGAAGAAAGGAAATAGGATTGGGGTCTAGAAAGCCAGAAGACCAGCAGCATGGATAAGTTCAATACAAGCTTTCACGTGCATAGTATGCATGGAGATGATCAATGGACCGGGGAAGCGACCAATGTGGAACCGGATGAGGATCCAGAGCCATCTACCGAGAGTAATGGCAATAATGATGAGCATAGCAATCACTCACAGTTGCCTGCACTACGCAGATCAACAAGGGTGTCTGTGTTACCCTCAAGATTGGATGATTATGTGCTGAAGGGAGAGCTTGAAGATGCTGAATTCGATGAGTTGTTGTTAGCTCAGGAGGGTGAACCTATAAGCTATGCTGAAGCCTCGAAAGAACAAGTATGGAGAGTAGCTATGGATGATGAGATAAGAGCCATAGAAAGAAATAAAACCTGGTTGTTGGTTGACAAGCCTGAGAATGTTAAGCCCATTGGTTTAAAGTGGGTGTTAAGATTAAAAGGGATGCTACGGGAAAGATAACAAAGCACAAGGCAAGGGTTGTTGCAAAAGGATATGTTCAACAACAAGGAGTGACCTTGAAGAGGCTTTTGCGCCTGTGGCAAGAATTGAAATGGTTAGATTAATCTTAGCAATATCTGCAAACATGGGGTGGGATGTTTACCACCTGGATGTGAAGGCTGCGTTCTTACATGGGGTCTTGAAGGAAGACGTGTATGTTCAGCAACCAGCAGGGTATGAGGTAAAAGGCTCTGAGTTAAAGGTGTACAAGCTGCTTAAGGCTTTGTACGGTTAAGGCAGGCACCAAGGGCTTGGAACAACGCCTGGATGAGGTGTTAAAGGAGATAGGCTTTGTAAAATATCAAAGAGAGGCGGCAGTGTATGTAAGGTTCAAGACTAATTCAGTAATCATATTAGGAGTTTATGTGGATGATCTTATTGTAGCGGGGAGTGAGATCAAAGAGGTTGAAGAGTTTAAACAGCAAATGAAGCAAAGGTTTGAGATGACAGACTTAGGTTTGCTTTGCTATTATCTGGGAATTGAAGTGGCTCAAAAGAAAGGTGAAATTGTGATAAAGCAAGCTGCATATGCTACGAAGTTGCTTAAGTTGGCTAGTATGCAGGATTGTAATGAAGTGAAATTTCCAATGGAACCTGGAATGAAACTTGGTAGACTGGAAGGTGAAATGGATACTGATGCTACATTTTATAGGAAGCTAATTGGCTCATTAAGATACCTAACACAGACCAGGCCTGATTTAATGTTCTCAGTTGGATACATGAGTAGATTCATGCAGAAACCAAAGGAACCGCACTTAAAGGCAATGAAGCATGTTATCCGGTATGTAAAGGGGACACTGCATTATGGGTTGAAATATACAAAAGGTGATGGGAGAGGTCTGGTAGGGTATAGTGATAGCAATTATACTAGTCATGAAGAGGATGGTAAAAACACTTCGGGTAATATGTTTTACTTTAATAGTGCTTTGGTGTCTTGGAGTTCTACAAAGCAACTAACTGTTGCTTTATCTAGCTGCGAAGCTGAGTTTATGACAGCTGCATCGGCTGCATGTCAGGCTTTGTGGTTGGGAGGATTACTTGAAGAAGTCACTGGAAGAAAGTCTGAGGCAGTTGTGATCAAGGTTGACAATCGGTCGACTTTGGCTTTGATGAAAAATCATGTTTTTCATGGGAGGTCGAAGCATATAGACATTAAGTATCATTTCATAAGAGATTGTATTGAGAAAGGTCAAATTCAAGTGGAGTTTGTGAGTAGCAACATGCAAAAAGCTGATATACTTACTAAACCGTTGCCACGTTTAAAGTTCATAGAGATGAGGGCTTTAATTGGTGTTGAAAACTTTGAATGAATACTCTTTGGAATTAGGGGGTGTATATTGGATTAATTCCAAAAGTTTAAAGTGTTTTAGTTTGAAAGAAAGGTTAGTTAGTTAGAAGTTTGTTAGTTAGTTAAAACTTGTGTTTAGGCATTATATAAACCTTTGGGTTTAATAGGTTGTATAACACATTCATTTTCATTTTTACTCAATAAGAATTCTCTCGTTTGCATTGCTTTGATCCTGGTTTCCAGATTAACATATCATACCTCATCTAACTATAGATTATTTTTTAGTTCTCTAACAGGTGAAATGGAATAAGATAAGGAATTAAACTGAAAACAAAAAATGTATACAATTTGGACTACATTTAATTAAAACCCTTCAAATCGTTTTATAAAATAAGCAGGCTATTTTTTTAATTAAAAGAGTTCTTGTAATCATATAGATCATTGATTATTTAAAAAATACAAACATATAAAAAAGTGTGAGTCGTTTTGACATGTTAACCAACGTGTGCGAACCCCATTTTCTCACCTCTTAACGGTAAGGAACCAAGTCCACCTCACCTCATCAAAGATTAGGTTGATAAATGTTAATGATAGTAGAAGAGCAAAAATAATATCAACCATAGGAACAACAACATTTGCTAGAGGCTTCATGAACCATTGTAGAGCAAACACGAGTTGTTTTGGCGTAGTAGTTGTCAAGCAAAGACTTGCGCTTTAAAAAATCTACAACAAAAGTTAAAAGAACAACTGAGTCATATAAGACAAGTCCTATAGCCAATTTAATATGTGTTTAAGCGTATGACTATAATTTTTTTTTTTTTTTTTTTGATATATTACATGCCAACATGAATACATGACGGTCTCACTTATTTTTTGGTATATAAGAAAATGTGTCAGTTTCAATCCGTTTATTGAAGGACAGGGCAGTTTGGGTTATGTTTCTAAACTGGTCAAACAGATCAAATACATAAACTTAGCTAAAAGGGGAACGAGTCAAATGAGTTGAAACTCATCCTAAGTCTGTTGTTTGATGCACAAAACCTCCTTAACTGGATAGTGTGATCGTGATGTGAAAATAATCCTGATGAATTGTGATTGTCATGTTAATTTATCGATTTTCATGTGTGTGTTTGTGAAATTCATCTTTTGTGAGTTTTGATTATAGAGATCAAGGGTGTTTATGATTCAGTTTTGATGGTTATTAGGTTAAACTGTTAGTAATGGTTTCTATTATCAGAAGTCAAAACTGACTAGTTGAAATTTAAAACTGAATTAAACAAAACTGTTACTAACAATTTAGTTCTGGTTTGGTTTTACGGTTTAGACGCTTTAGGCTTTTATATGAGTTATCGAGATCAAAACACGAAATTCATATAACAAAATACGGTTTGATTTCACGGTTTCAATCTAGTCATTTTTAGTACTTTTAACTGTTAATTTTCACTATTGATCCCTCGTTAACTATTGTTATGCAATTATTTAAGACCCAATAATGAAATATAATGTTATCTACAATCTACATGATAGACTAAATCAAACATAACTCTTTATCTTCACTTATTCATTTATTTTTTAGTGTTTGAATTTTGTTTTAAAGTATGTATTATATACTTTTTATTATCTTCCTACTCTGATAAAAGGGTATCTGAGATGACACGTGCAACACCACAATCATTCTCATCAAAATTTTGGCGCCTCTCTCTCCTATTAAATAGTTACCTTAATTATTAATAATACTATTTAACACTTTTTTAGATTTAATAAATTAATAAAGATATCTATTTATTAATGTTATTTCTAAATAAACAATTTTTTGTAAAATAATAAATTTGTTTAAAGCATAAGACTTTTTTTAAAAATACGAAATATTTAAAATTGGTATTTTTAAAAAGTTATTTTTTTAAAATAAAAAATAATTAAATTTAAGAGTTATAATAAGAAAATTTTTAAAAATGACATTTTTATACGGTTTGTCTTAGAACAAAACGTTGAAAAAAAATAAAGTTTTAAAAAGTTGATATCACTATTTTATAACTTACAGTCATTTCTAATACATAATTTCAATGATATTATATCTTAAAATATTATTTTATAATTAATAAATTTTGTTATATTAATTTTTTATTTATTTAACCGTGTAACACACGGGTTACTATAGCTAGTATAAATATAACCATAAGTAGATTGTTTTATTAGCTTAATTTATTTTCACTATGAAACATAAATATTGTGTTGCTATATGTTAATTAGTTTGGCATATTCCTGAAATCGAACAAATCAAAATGTTAGAGTTTTGCTGATGCCACATGTACTTAGAAAATAGTTTTCTAGGGTAAAGGTGTTTGTTATACCGTTAAAGATAACTAACAAACCTGAATTTATGAGCTTACACGGATGAGTATGTTGTGGCTATTAGGTATTTGAGATGCGGTTTTCTAGTGTGTGGTTTCTTATGGATATAACAATTTTATTCGAAAATTATCTTCAAACTTTAAGTGATATTTTACATGAAATTGTAACAAATTATAATTTTGTTCCATTGTCAGTGTTTTGAAATTAAGAAATTTTATACAATAGTAATCATGCATATTGTTTTAGTTAAGTCAATCAATTTTTTTACCCAATGGTTTTTTCTTCCTTATTTTACAAGTTATCATACTTATGTGGTATTTCTTTTTTTTTTTAAGTATGCTTATGAAGGATATGCAAGGACGATCAAGGGTTGTTCTAGAGCGAGAGATTGAGATGTAACCGTATCTGGAATAGGAGGGGAGCATCTAGAGAGCTTACAAGAGGGAATTACAACGTTGAATACTTTCCGAAATCATGTTTAAAATGTGATAGTGATCGATGCATGTGAGTCAAGAGAAAAGGAAGAGAAATGTCCACGTATGGACACTTCTACTAGTAACTTTTACATATGTAGTAAATTTTAAAATAAACTGCTTAGATAAATTTTACTTAACATTCTTTTTTGTTCTAATTTTTAACTATTAAATAATTTATTTTAATTCTTATTTCAAATTTTATAAAGTTTTATCCGGTTCTTTAAATTCCGGTCTTGTCAGTGAGTCTTCGCATAGTCTGATCCGTTGTTCATTTTCGATTTAGTGTTAGCTTGCTTTTCTTAAGCTTTTAAGTGTAAATCCTACTAGTTAAATAATTAATTATCCTTTTTACGTAATTTTATAAATGAATTACTTAGCATATGAAAGTCTAACAATATATGGAAAACTACCATATCACTAAATTATAGGATTTAAGATTATAAATTTTATTTAACAGTCTTATATTTGGAAGGTAGTTCACAAAATAGTGGATGGGTTATAGATAATCTTTGTTTTATATCTAGATAATATTTAGATAATGTGTAAATCTATTATTTCAAATTATATTAAAATAGTAGAAGTCGATGAAGTAAATGTACAAATACGAACTAATTCTTGTTCTCAAATGCAATTCTCTACATCTTCACACATACACGTACAAATCTTTATGGCACCTGAATACAAGAAAGTTCACTGGAATCCTCCGACATCGGGTTGGCTTAAACTCAACACGAACGGGAGTTTGTTAGGGAATCCAGGGGAGTCGAGTTACGGTGGGCTTATAAGAAATGATTGTGGCGATTGGCTATGTGTTTATACAGGGAACATCGGATTTGATACAAGTCTTTCCGCGGAGATCTATGGTATTATGATGAGATTACGACTCATTAGGGTTATGGAATTGAATAATGTTATCATTGAAACAGATTGTCAGGCTGCTCTTCTGCTAATCACGGTGAATGATGTGGACGAGTTAGATCCATTGAGTTGGATGATAAACTCCTGCAAGAAAGATATGTCGAAGCTCAGATGTTACATGGTTCATGTCAAAAGAGACGTGAACCGGTGTGCGGATCTTTTGGCTAGGCTTGGACGAACGCAAGATGAAGAGTTTGCAGTCTTGGACGATCCACCGGCACGGTTGATTCCATTGCTAGAGGCGGATGCAAATGCGGAGGCGTAACCAAAGGATATCTTCGGTTTATTTTATATCATTAGTTTTAAAGTTCGTACATTGTTGTTTACGGAGATTGTACGTTTACAAACTACATGTGATATACATATTTTATGTGTTCTAGGATGTGATGCAAACCCATTATACAATATACCTATTGTGATGTTTTGACATGATATATTAAGTGTTAAAAGATTTGACTTTAAGATTTGAATAATAACTCAATAAATTAAAGTTAAAAGGAAAAAATGTGGCAGGATCTTAGTTAAGATTTTTTTTTCTCGCTTTTCTTTTATCCTTTTCCTTCATAGAAAAAGAAGATTTAAAATTTGAAAGAACAAAAAAGAATTTTTGAATTTTTCAAATTCTATACTATGAATTTACCAAATCCAAAGCAGTGTTCTTTGAATTTTATTGGTTTGACCACAAATGTTTGAGGGGTTTTCATTTTAACCCCCTCCCTACAGCTCCTTTTATCTTCTCTGCAACTTATTTTCCCCCTTTTGTAGCTACTGTGAGGCATGATGCTTCCGGTGGTGACGGTGGTGATGGTCAGTCTGGTTACCCCTTTTGTCACATCCTTTCAGTTTGTGATGTTACGGTGGTGATGGAGGCTCCGTCGGCACCGCTTCCCTTTTACAACGGAGGTAGGCTCGAGGTGGATCTGCCCGTTTATGCGTGCGGATCTGTGTTATTGTGCCAGCCGCGATGGAGGCGGTCCTCTCGGCTCCCCGTTTACAGTTATTGTTGCAACAGCGGTGGATACGACCGCCGGTGGCGTCACACACCCGTTTACCATTGTGGTTGCGACGGAGGCAAACACAAATGTCATTTTGTCTCCGACATTTTTGTCGGGCGATGACCGTCGGTCATCCGGCCGTTGTCTCTGTTGTCGTCTGCCTCCATCGACGTCGATGCATGGTCTCACCGATGTTAATTGTGATGGATTTTTGGGGTTGTCATCGGGTGAAGGCATTCGCCTTTTGCTTGCCCCTTCGGGCAAGGCGACCCTCAGTTGTTACGTCTGGTGGTGGTTTTGGCGAGAAGAGGGTTTTGGTGCTGGATTTGACATCGCACCTGCCACCGCCTTAGGGCAGAGCTTGACCGTCCTACCAACGGCCTCCATGGATGCATTTTTGGTTGTAAACAGAGGGGGTTACGGTGGTGGTTTTGCCGAGAAGGGGTTTCGGTGGTTCTTTTGCCACCGCCTCTACTAAGGCGGAGCCGCTGCTAACTTACCTCCTCTTCCTCCCATAGTAGACCTGTTGTTGGTAGGCGTGATGTTCAGGCTATTCAGTACAGTCGATGATGATGAGTGTTTCCTCATCTGAGACGAAACATTGTCGCTAGGTTATCTGTTGATGATGATGAGGGTTACCCATCTGAAACACCGGTTTAACTATGTTTTGGGTTTCGGTTTGATTTGTGCTTCGTTTGGTTGGTTGGTTGGTTGGTTTGCAGGCTTATTGTTTTCTCTGTTGGTGTTTTGTTGTTTGGTACAGTCGATGATGATGAGTGTCACCTCATCTGAGATGAAACATTGTCGTTAGGTAACATGTTGATGATGATGAAGGTTACCCATATGAAACATCGGTTTAACTATGTCTCGGGTTCTAATTTAATTTGTGCTTTTTGTTTGATTGGTTTAACTCGATTCTTTGTTTTTCTTTCGTTATGTAAATTGCGTACTCTTTGTTTTGAAGTATTTTTAAAAATTAATAGTTGATACTATGAACGTCACCATCTTTTGTGATTTTGGAGTTTATCCAAAACCATTAGCAATGCAACACACTTAGCTACAAAACAATGCACAACAACATGCATGAAAGCCCATGAACTCAAACTTTTGAATGTAACTGATATTATCAAGTTTTACATACAAAAGAAATCAAACAGAGTACGAAATGAATGCAAAATGCAGTGTAATATCACGCAACGCACGTACCGGATTTCAACTAGTTGTTGTGAATTTGAGAAATATTGATTTTTATCTTTCAGGATGTTAATGAAGAAGATGGTTTGTTACTTCACTTTTATGTCATTATCTCTTCATAGAACTACCAAAGTAAACCCTATATTTAATGGTTTAATACTTCACTTTCATGTCATTTTCTCTTCATATTATTACTAAAGTAGACACTATATTGAATAGATTGTTACATCTAATGTACAATGTTTTTATATAGCTAAAACTTAATATATTGGCCACACTTTATTTTTCTTTCTATTAAACATATCTAACACGATGTTAAAAAAAAACTTTTAAAATTTAAAATCATTTAAAAAGGTTACAAAAGTCTTGAAACCAAAAAATAGATCTAAAATAAAAGTTAAATAAGTTAAAACATTAAAAAGTTAAATAAGTTAAAACATTAAAAATAGATCTAAAATAAAAGTTAAATAAGTTAAAACATTAAAAAGTTCATTAAATTGAACTTATCAACCTCAGCCTTACCATATTATGTAATTGTGATAGTTTGAGATCTACATATGCATTCAATTTAATGACTCTAAATAATGGAAACCAAAATGAACCAATAAAAATCAAAAGAAGACAACCCGATTATACTGCTAATTAATCTTTAAATGAATCTAAACGAGCCATAATCAACACAAAATGACCCAATTATACATATCATTTAGCCTCAAGTAAGTACATACTCAGACAAAGCAGCAGCACCTATAAGTCCAACAAGTGTCATAATTGATACCATATTTGGAATCGGTTCAGAAGACGCAGACGAGAAGTAGATCTTGTGGGAGTTGCTGTCACCGTTGAATCCTCTCACGGTCATCGCCTATAAATACCACGCGAAAATAAGTAAATTGATTCATACTTCTGCGGTTTCATAAGAACAATGTTTCGAAGTCTGGAAAAATAATATAAGATTAAGACCGAAAGATTTCGAACCTGTGTAATCTGCTCCGCATGATTAAATATATTTTTGAAGATCCGACGAATGTATGTAAAGAACACTGCAATTTCACGGGGTATGTTTAAACTAGTAAATCAGGTGATTTCTTAACCTACAACTTAATGCAAATATAAAAACAAATTTATTTTTAGTGAAGGGGATGTCACGAACGTTGGGCATGGGTATTATATAACCGAGTAGAGATATACCTTCAACGGTCTCCATTGTAGCCAATAGTTGCCAATTTATTCTCCGAGACACAATCCCCAATGCCACAATCCGGACCTACAATGAAGTACATTACTACACACTGTAAGATTCGGGTTATTTTCATCATATCTCTACTAACTATATGTGGCAGTTTTATGAACGGGTTGAATCAGATTATGTTTTTATTTCTCTAATAGGTGAAATGAAATAAGCTAACAAATTACACTGAAAAGGAGAAGGGTACAATTTTGTCTGTGATCAAATGCATAAAACCCTCCTAAATCACTTTATTAAGAAAAATGTTGGATTTTTTTTCTGGTAAAATAGTTTCTGTAATCATATATAGAACATTGATATTTATAAACAAGAAACAAATAATAATTAGTGGGCCACCCTAACCTGAACCGAACTGTTTTGACATGTTACCCAAAGTGTCTAACCCCCATTTTGCCACCTCCAACAATAAGAAATCAACTCCGCCTTACCTCATCGAATACTAGGTTGATAAATCTTAATGATAGTAGAAGAGTAAGAATAACTTCGGCCACCGGGACACCAACATGCGCCAAAGGCTTCATAAACCACTGTAGAGCAAACGCGAGTTGTTCTGGCGTAGTAGTTGTCAAGCAAAGACTTGCACTTTGAAAAATCTACAATGAAAAACAAGTCCTATAACCAATTTTAATTGTTTTTAAGAAAATATGTCGATTTCAACCCATTTATTGAAGGATGAGTCAACTTAGGTTGTGTTCCTAAACTGGTCAAACACAATAAATTAGCTAAATGGGGAACAGGTCAAATGACTTGAAACTCCTCCAAAGTTTGTTTTTTGACACATAAACCTCCTAAACAGTCATGTCCAAAAATTTAGATTATTATTGTAAAAGTATTGTATTTGTAATCATTATTAAAGCTTTAACTAATTATAAAAAAGTTCAAAGCGATGGACATAAATGTGTGCAGAGGTCAATCCAATATTCCAATCCAACCCAACATGTTTCAACCTGTACTAAAGATGACCCATTTCAACTGAAAACCACTTTTACTCGTTACCCAACTTGCCCATCTTACAAACATACCCAGTGTATCCCGTTTAATAGCAGGGTCTGGGAGGGGTAGATGTTGGCAAGTCTTTCCTCTTGGGAGATAGAGAGACCGCTTCCAAAGAGACCCCCGACTTGGTAACAATAGCAATAGCCAACATAATATATAGCATACAACACCACGGTAAAAAAACACATAAGGAGATAGAAATAGCATGCACCAAATAAGCGACAAGTTTCATCTATACATGGCAGAAGTCTAATAGCTACACATCACGCGTGCCGTTAACTCTTCCTACCCACAGAATCCACTAGAAGTCCTTAATTTTAATTCTACGCCTCCACGCACTCCTATCCTCAATCATGTGCTCAGAGAGGTGCAACTCTACCATATCTCGCCTAATTATTTCTTCCCACGTCAACCTCGGTCTTCCTCTACTCTTCCTACCCTCTAAGGTGATATTCTCTACTGCTCCAACCGGCGCCTGCATCGGTCTCCTCTTCACGTGACCCAACTTGCCCATCTTGTCACCTCCAAATCCAACTCCCTGTCTATCTATGCAGAGTCCAGAAAGTTTTGGTAGAATTTTAATTGAAGGCAAGAAAGAATTCACAACAAGTGGCATTTTGCCTGACCGGTATTGACCGATCCTCTTAAACAGTTATCAAGACTTCAAGACTTGTTGCCGACAAGTGCATGAGCTTATTTACGGTTCAAACATAAATTTGAAAAACAACTTACAGTGAAAGTTAAGCAAGCAGTTGTACTGGCCAGAGACAATCCTTTTCTTGTAAGCTGCAAAGGTCCTAACTTGAACAGTAGATAAGAATAGCCATCAAAAGATGGTGGAATATTGGGCAAACCCATCATTGAAGGTGGTGGAGTTCTTGACTGAACCACCATGGGAACACTATCTGCACCGAGCCCCAACATTAAGAACAAAATCCCAGATAATAGGGCTGTTCTTCCCAATTGATCCTACAAATAGTATTTGGGATTTCCCTGCATTAGCCAATTACTAGCTTCAAAAAGAGGATCGATAAAGAAGATGCATGGGCAATAAAGAAAAAGGATGAGGCATACCATCCAAACTTGTCTTGGGAGTATCCATACAGACAATACGGCCAGGAAAGAGATTAATCCAAAACGCATGTATATATGCGACCTTGCTGGTAAAACAACTAACACCAGAAGCCATGCCTGCACAAATGTAAGGAGATATTAATAAATTGTGAATGTCAACATTGTTCAGAAGTTAAACTTATAACAAATTAACAATTATAATTTTCAACTGCCAACTATCAAAATTATGTCGCACTGCTTTATGAAACCGACCAAAAGGTCCAAAGTTATGGTGAATAACTAAATATGACGGTTGAGGCAATTCTCTTGAAATTGTTTCATATTTTAATGTCAAGTAGGGAAACTAGTATGAATCTTTCATATATTTATCCTCTGTAACACTAATGAGTCTTAAAATCTAAATGGGTTTAAACTGTTTTCTACAAGAATCAATAATCTCAGATTTATTAAAGAAATTGCCCAAACACACACATGAGCCTTTAAAAACATGCGTTGGATTAAACTAATAGGGGGTAGTAATTCCAGACACACACCAAAACACAACACACAAATGATATGTTTGAGTAGTCATACTTAACTCATTTGACGAATATGTCACATTCAGATTGACTTGCTTAACCAGATTAATTTGACAGTCAACCCATTTAATTAAACATGTCAGCCCGTTTAACCAATCTATTACAACCCACCAAACCATTTAACACAGTTACAACCAGATTAAACCCATTAACAACCATGTTTCAATCGTTTAGATAAGTGAATCAAATGCGTCAGAAAATCTACTGTTAGTGTTGGGTTCAACCTGACAACCCGATACGATTGACACCCTAAAGCTATTAGTATTACTCTCTAAGGACCCAACTCAAGATGCAGATTGCAGAACACAAACCCATAGAATCAGGTTATGCAGCAACTATTCAACCCCCATGAACCCAAATTACAATCCACCAATCTGAACAATTTTAACAAAACAAAAAAAACCCCAAATTCCAAACAAGAAACCAAAATAAAGAAAACCCATGAACCAATTGCACAAACTTACTAAAAAAGAACAAAAGTTACCAGCTTTATTCTGGGATCAACCGAGTGCAAGAACGTAGTGGGTGCAGCTATGAACTGACATATTGGGCTAGAAGTTGCTCCTGCAATCGACCTGAGGATTTTCTCAGCTGAGATAATATTGTTCGGCAACAATCGCTCCCATTTTGGTGGGTTAGAATCCCTGTTTTGTGTGCATTTGATGAGGGTTTTGAACAGGGTTTTGGTGTTGTGATGGGGTGAGGAGTAAGTGTATTTGGGGAATTTAGGGTTTGGGGAAATTGATGAACGAAGAAGATAAGGGGGTTTGGGGAAGATGGTGAATGGGGTGTGAAATTGGTGATTGGGTGGATTTGGGGAAGTGGGGTGTTCATTTGGGTGGATTGTTTGGAGAGTTTGATTAGGTGAATATTATGTTAGTACGAGTTCATGAGGACATCAACACCACCGAATGAGAGCCAAAGGTCCTACCTTTATCATGTATTCTTGAAATCTTGGTTCAATTTTGTAATAGTCGTTTTAAACCCATAAAGATATCATATTTTACGTTATGTGTTATACTCTTGGTAAGAATGTGAGAAGCCGAACTTCACCCCTTGAGGTGCGGCTCTTCCCCGACATGATAATAGTCACGGGCGTTAGATTTTATATCATTTTAAACAATTTTTTTCCTTTAATCAAAACTTTTCCAGTTACTTATTCATACTTACTAATACATTGCATACCTTAAGTATAAGTGTGACTATACTTATTAGCTATGTGACTCATACATGCTTTTACTTTTTGCTCACACTCATTAAAGTATAACACATTGTCTTATCTACATGTATGAAATACCTTGAAAATATTAATTAGCTACACCTTGGATAAATCTTCATTGGTAACTAAAAGAGTCGAATATTGTGATCTACTACTATTTGTATACACTGGTTGTAAAAGTTCTTGTTATTTTGAAAGAAATAAATGTAACTATTACAAAGAAAGAACTCTATGGTCCGATAGGATATCAAGATTAAAAGACAATGAAGCTTTAGTTGTATTTGATGTAGGGATGTGCAGTATCTAATGTAGTGATGTGATATGGTATCCATATACTCCCAAACTCCCCTAAATCATGATTCGTGAAGGAGCGTGTTTGTTGAAAGCATGTGGATTAGAGGGTCATGGAGCAAGAGGTGGGTCCACACTTGGAGTGGCAGCGTCCATTGTTACGATTGGAATTTTCATAACCTGATCGAATGATCCTAGGGGACCATTGATTTTGATTTTATGGGATTGTATGGGATATGTAGTTATCAATGTACAAAGAATGACGAAGTTATAGACATAATAGTCGTTATTCTTCCAGTAGTAATATCAATACGGCTTAAAAACTAGAAAAAGGATTATGATGACGAAAAATCCTAATACCTTGATCTAACTCTTTAGACAAACGGATAATTAGACATGCGACCAAATTATTTTGCAAGAAGTTTAACATCAACATTGATAATGAGATCTAACGTCCAAAACATATGGGTTAACGACAACATTTCGATGTTGGTTTTTTTTCATGTTTTTACGTTTCTACTGTCACACGGGGTCGTAATACTAAGCTCTTTATTTAACAATGTGAGATGACAAGGTATAGATTTATTATAGAAAAATGATTACAAAATTTATTGAACAATTTGTATCACATAAATTTAGAAAACAAAGTTTAGTTAAAAATATGTATGTGCATATAAATTAGTTAAAAACTATTTAATTTATTATAGTGACTAGCAAATCTACTCAAAAGTATGATTATTATCCTAAAAGAATAATATGAGGACAAATTAAAATTCCACTTTATAACTCTAAAATAGGTTAAGCAGCAACTTGTGCAAAATGGATGAATCAATATGTTTTAACTTTGAAAGAGAACTATGTACACACAAAGAAGATGAATGTTAGGTAACCTTTGACATGGTTGGGACATGATCCAAACAGAACACAAACTTGGGTCAAAATTGGTCAATAAAAAATAGACAAAAAAATTTTTCGGGTCAGGATAAAGATAGCACTAATCAGAAATTGACGTGTTTGACCCGTTTATAGTGTGAAATAATAGCTAGAAATGCATAATCTTAAAATAGTAAAAACTAATAAAGGTAGTAGAATCATCAAAGATTTACATCTAACAAACTTTACCCATCAACTATGTATGTGTAGTCAACACAATGAAACTTGTGATTTTGAAACTTTTATTATGTGTACTTATTTGTGATCGAAAATATCATGGGGAAAATGTGTGTATTTATTTACACCCTACACACATGAATATATGCATACATAAATCCACACACACATGATACATATGTTTATGTCTGTATATATAATATGTTTGGTGTTCGGTTTGATTTCAGTTTAGTTCACTTCAAAACCAAAGAACATAAAACCCAAACTGATATACATGCCAAAGAAAATGGGTGCACGTAAAACACAATTGAACCTAACACAAATTAAATGACACGACCTAAATCCAATACGAGGGTCATACATTAGCGACTTGACGCAAGAGTGAAAAAATTATGTGGGTCGAATTAGAAATTAGTCAAACGCATCAACCGAAACACAACCAGAATCACTAACCTTATAAACAACAGGAAATCAAATTGGTTAAAACAGAAATAAGCTTAGAACACAATTCTGTGAACCCAAACACGACAAGAATGGTTGTGATGAACCATCATCAATGATAAAGGAGTATGTGTTTGAATTTGGCATCAATGAGGTGACGAAAATGATAAGAATCCCCTATGCAAATCCAAAAGAAAACCAGTTCATGTCTTCAATTCAAGAAGAATAATGACCCAAGTGTACTTATACACACATCAACATGTGCATAAACTGTCCGATAATCATCTCATAAAAACACCCATTTGCTAGAAAACGCTTAGAATATGAAGCATTGATGACTTTTTGGGATCTTTATTTACGAGACGTCAAAGAAATCAAACTAGAAGCAGAAAAGCGAGCTTTCAAGAACGTGGATGGATTGATCCTACACATTTAATGCCAGCTTCTGAGCAGCAAGTGCTTCAGCCTCGAGCGTTGGCTCCCACAGGAGTGTGGTTTCTGCGAGTAATCCTGTCACTGTATATGGGTCCATGTTTGATGCCGGACGCCTGTCTTCCAAGTAACCTACACATCAACCATGAAAAACAGAATTTAAAAAAGAATGATGTAAAAAGATAAGATTGTGAACTTATTTATCATGATGAATGTTATAGAAATAACTTCATAAAAAAAAGGATTCAATACCTTTGCCTGCCTTCTCAGTGTCACGCCCCACACGGATAGAGCAACCACGATTAGCTACTCCCTGCAAGTTGGCCAAATGCCAAAAGATCAGTTGAGAAAACGTTTGGCTAACATGATCCTTATTTTTTGTTTTATAATACTTTGAATAATGTGTTTTATATACCCATGAAAATTCATTAATGCTGGCAGTTTCGTGTTTCCCAGTCAATCTTCTTTCGTTTCCTTCTCCATAAGCACTAATGTGTACGTTGTGGCGGAGTGAAAGGTTTAGAATCGCCTTTTTGATTACCTCAAACCCACCGTCTTCTCTCATGGCTTTTGTACTGCAAATTAAAAGTATAATTAAGAATATATATGTGTGTGTGTGTATAATATAATATTAATGTAATAGACTCCAAAATGGTAATGACTAGTAAGAGAAAGCAAGTACCTGTAGTTAGTGTGACATCCTGCTCCATTCCAGTCTCCCTGTCAATGCAAATCCAGAAACATTTTTCTAGGTAAATATAAAATCTTTAAGAGTGGCAATTTCCACATGTTAACTTATGACTGGATCGAGTTATGCTTTATCTCTAAAGGGTTAAACAGATAAGATAAAATAAAAAGTAGCTTGAAAGGAAACAGATTGAGATCAAACCACCCAAAACCGTTTCATTCAAAAAGGTAAACTATTATCGTCAATATATATCTTTTGGTACATCATATTTTACAAACAACTTTACCTGTTGCTCCAATGTTTGCGCTAACATTGGTTGAAATTATGGCGAAAACCGGAAAAAGAATAATAACAAGAAAGATTTCTATTACCTCAATTGGCTTAGGGTCAAGGGTCAGGACAACACCGGCTTGCTCAGTAATTCTCTGTTAGATACAATAAAGTATACAAGAATAAGCTTGGCTTCTAGATTCTGATTGAAATAAAATGTTTGAACTAATATTACATAGTTAAGAATCATGATGATTTAGATGACTCACTTCAAGGAGGTATCTAGCACACCAGATATGGTCTCCAGCTTCAATTCCCACACTAGGACCAACTTGGAATTCCCACTGTGAATAATAATTGCTAATATGATATTTTGTTTATAATTTATTAGAAAATAAGAAGAATGAGTAGGAAATACCTGTCCAGGCATGACTTCTCCATTGGTTCCACTGATGTTAATTCCAGCATATAAGCAAGCCTTGTAGTGTGCATCTGATATGTCTCTTCCAAAGGACTTATCTGCTCCAGCACCACAGTAGTATGGGCCCTGTAGTTTTTAAAGAAAAATAAATTAAATTAAAAATAACAATCGTCGTTTCTAAAAGTGGGATGATGGGCAAAGTTTAGAGATGGCATGGTTCGGGACAAAACGAATATAATATTGTATGGATTGCTACTCAGGTTGGGTTGGGTTGGGTCGTGAATTGAAACCTTATGTCCAAAGTTTTTCGATTATGTAATTAACATGTCATATTTAATTAGAAAATTATATCATTTCAATAATAATCTTAATCTTATAGTAAAGTGCTTTAGGCGTTCGAAGGGTTTTCTTTTTGCCTCACTTTTTTCTACCCATCAATTGGCAGCAATTGCCAACTCGTGTTTCCAATATTATTTTTAATCAAGTATGAGAACGGTGTACAAATTTAAAAAAGGAAAAAAGAGATGATGATGATGATGATGATGATGATGATGATGATGAATAGTACCTGAGGACCGGGGTAACCTCCAACGGGCCAACCCAAAGGCCACTTAACATTTGGTTGAAGCAAAGTGTACTCTTGCTCAATTCCGAACCTATAATAAGATTTGGTCAAACAAATTAATCAGTTTGTCTAAATATCAAGATACAGACATAGACCGTCTTCTGTCTATTTGATTTTCAAATGAAGCAATCCCCCTTTACATATATAAGAAATGTGTTGAAACTCAAATCTATTAGCTCCTATGTTCAATTAGGATCTATATATATGTTATAAGTTTGACTCCAACAGTTCACAAATGCAGTGTGTTACAAAACCCGATGTAATTACCAAATGCACAGGAGAACCCAAATAATGTAACATCATATATGAAAATGACATTTAGCACATTTGATCATTAAAGCAAAAGTTCATCTCTAAAAGTTTCAATGCATTGAAAAGAAATCAATATATTTTCACTAGAAAAACCTACCAGGGCACCTGTGCTACGACTTTAGGATCACTGAAAATCTCAGCAGCCTTGGCGCGTTTGTTTGTAGGGATAGGCTCGCCTTGTGGTGTGTATGCATCGCAGATCACCTTTCAAAATAGATACAAATTAGAGTTGATCTAATCTATAATGCCATCTTACTTTGTGTTGGTTCAAGCCCCACAAACACACACTAAAAACACACCCAAGCTCACGTATATATGTGTATATCAATGTGATATTGCAGAAAAGAAAACTTCACATATATTCCATAAACAAAACAGGCCATTTATAGGCAATCACATGCACCCACTACTCCTACAATTACGCAAAAGAACTACTTCCACTCTTTCACTTTCACATGTTTCCACGATTTCACCTATTTACTTGGTCAAACTATTGACTAATTCAAAACTAATAAACATTTAACTAAATCAAATAATAAAACTATAATAAGTCAAGATTAAATCCTACATTCACCCCTTAATCTCATCCAAATTCCTAGCTGCAACTGATCAAGACTTGGATGTCATGTTTATTCCATGCAACTGAAATATTCTTGAACCATCTCGACTTTTCCCGGACACCCGATCTTCACCTCGATCACGTCCAAAGCCATCTTTAGTTCAACCCGAATAAAAACACCACACTTGTAACATCTCACATGGCATCCCGCCGGAACCTTTCACTAACATCACGACTTTTACCGGATCAACGACCTCACCTCGGCCACATCCAAAGTCACCGATTGAACTCCAACGCCATAATGTCACACCGTGTTCTTCTCCAATATCTTCCTTTTTCCGACCGCCTTTGTTCAAGAGGCTCTCCACCGACAGAAAACAAGCCACCCGCTTCTTCCGTTTTCTCACACCTTGCCAAACGAGACGAATCCAAAGCCACCTGCTTTGACGGATACATTCTGCCCGTTTTTCAAGCAATAACGTCGGTCTCCTCTTATCACTAACAACCCGATCAAAGACTTCAAAACACAGTAGCACCCCCTACTGAAAACGTCTTGAAACAGCCCTTCCCTTTTCTTTCAATCACGACTAACAGCCACAAGACACCTGATGTTCACCCGTCACAACCCCTTCATCCTAACTGGTACATCAACCATGACAACTACTGACACAAACACCCATCTGGTCTCTGTTTACTGTTGTAAAAACAGTCCCGAAACAGCAATGTTCATCATGGTCACCCCGTTGTCTCTACCGGCACTTCCCCGTAACAACGCCTGACCGAACACCATTCTTGTCACCTCTTCTACTGTTGAACACTTCCGAAACAGCCACCTGCTGTCCCGAAACACATCGGTAACCTGCTGCGTTTGCCCTGCAGCAACGGGCTACACCCTTCGAAGGTCGACTCTCAAACCGGTCTTCTCCGTCTCTCGAGCTCCAGGCTCTGATACCAAATGTTGGTTCAAGCCCCACAAACACACACTAAAAACACACCCAAGCTCACGTATATATGTGTATATCAATGTGATATTGCAGAAAAGAAAACTTCACATATATTCCATAAACAAAACAGGCCATTTATAGGCAATCACATGCACCCACTACTCCTACAATTACGCAAAAGAACTACTTCCACTCTTTCACTTTCACATGTTTCCACGATTTCACCTATTTACTTGGTCAAACTATTGACTAATTCAAAACTAATAAACATTTAACTAAATCAAATAATAAAACTATAATAAGTCAAGATTAAATCCTACACTTTGCACCTTATATATAGAAGAAAAAAACTTAAATTCACCAAGATTACACTCACCAAGATGTTGTTCCCACCACGGAAGGGATCCCTAAAGATTGCTTGGGGGCTGAAAGTTGAATTTCAACTAAGTTACTTGACCACAAAAGATTGGAAATTTATGTGTTTTTATGAAAAGTAAGACTTACTATAAGATAACTTCACTATCTTCTCCGGGTGCTTGTCCGGTACTTGATCCATCATAGTTCCACTTTGGGAGCTCAGAAGGATGCTCAACTGGTTTTGAGATTGTCTATAAAAGAATGATAGATTAAAATAGAACCTTTTTTTCTTTTAACAAAACTATAGTTTAGATCATGATCAAATATAATCCAAACATTAAAAGCCAACATACCCTTGATTTGCTGCGCACATCTGTCCCGGAACCTCCAATCCTGTTTCAAAACATAGTAAACATGAAGTTAAATAAGAAAAACAGGTGAAGTATTTATAGATGTCATTACAATTTCGAAGGAAGAAGAACTTACCAAATGTATTCAGCAATGATCTTA
Source organism: Flaveria linearis (assembly GCA_024085815.1). Classification (NCBI taxonomy): domain Eukaryota; kingdom Viridiplantae; phylum Streptophyta; class Magnoliopsida; order Asterales; family Asteraceae; genus Flaveria; species Flaveria linearis. The sequence continues at coordinate 9,489,317 of CM044015.1, forward strand.
TCAGTGTAAGGAGATACATCCAAGTTTAGTAGATCTTCCATCCTGTTAATTGTTCCATTTGCTGAAGCATATATTCTAAATTTTATGGTGGTTTTGAATGCTCCTTTCCTGCTCGACTTCAAAGAAAAAGAGTTCCAAATTTTGGATGTCATGGAGCTTGGTTCCATTGCGTTCTTTGTTAACCTCATCTGCCATTGCACTGAAGGAGCCAAACATTGTGCCATTTTCACCTAAGCATATCATTAAACACAGAATACTGTCAATAAACAAAGTAAAAGGTCAATAATGCTGGTTCTTGTATCTATGGATAGACTGCTGTAAGTCTCTTCAACAAATGCTATTCAATATACCTACCAAGTCTTCACGAATACACATTTATAAAAGAATTTATAATTCAGATTACCAACCACAGAAAGCGTAATATGCATTTCTTTAGCTTAATAGCATGTGACATATATCTTTTACTGAAATCTATAATCAAAGTAAGTAACAAAGAAAGCTTTCACTCATGTTCGCAGCCACAGATCTAGAAATTTTGACAAAAGTATGCATTTTCGTAACAAAACTATTTCATTTCCCAGGGATGCACGTGCTAACCAAATTATTTTTTTTTTCTTTTACACTACAAATAAAAAAGATAAATGTCAAGACATGCAACATCCCCCATGAAATTTTGAATTTAATAATTTTTTTCCAGTATTTCACCACCACAATAAAGCACTTTCAGTACCAGCAATTAAGTGTAATTTAATTTAATGAAATTAGCTTACATGGACTATATTTATTTATCAATGACCAACTTTTTACCCCCTCTTTATGTAAGCTTTATCCAAGATCATAGGGATTAGTCTCCTCATTCTTTATCATAATTTAATATATCACCTACTTTTGCTCCACCTTTCTGCAAACTTTTGTCTTCATCTAAAACAGTATATTCTACTAGCCATAAAGAATCAGATTCAAAAGGCAAACTTAAGATGCTCTGTGATGCAATCTACTTATCATATGATCACCCTTAATAATTAAAAAAAAGGCAAAAGAAAAACACTTTCAGAATCTGATCAAGTTTACATATTGCATTGACTAGCACACAAGGATAGTTTGGACTTTTCCTCCTTAGCACATGAAAAAACATAGCATATGCAAAAACAAAAAAATAAAGTATGATAAGAGCATGCACACTGGATGGGCCATATTGTGTGAGTATCTCTATATTATTATATGGGGATGGTTGTGAGTGAACGATGGAGAAAATTTATGGGAATTATACGTGATTCCTCATATTTGAGTTTATATTTGGGAAAACACGGAACAACCTCAAAATTTTTTTAATATTTTTAAAAGTGGTTGTGAGAGTAGGCGAGAGAAAAAATAATAGTAAAGATATAGAAAAACTTATTTAATTAAAAAAGAAAGTAAAAAAATAGTTTTTTAATGTAAATATAGGAATGTAGATGGGAAAGCTAGTGTGAATCTCTAATGTGTTTTGCTTCTATACCGAAGATCAAGTACAGGTAGTTGAGTAGGTTAGTAGTAGATTAATAGTCGTTATTAAAATTTAAAGAAAATAAGAATGAAGCATGAATTGTTTATGTGAAACAATTGTTACTCAAAAATAGATCTACAACTATTGGTATTGCTTTAGCAGACAAACAGAAATGAAACACCAATGGTGGATAATCACTTGACCTGTGTCAATAGATACTGATACTCCTTGACTAGGTCAAAATTGACCACTACAAACCAAAAGCTTCCACCATTTTAGGCGTAATTCACTATAACTATTAGTCAACGATCAATTAATCGACAAAACACATCACCGATGAAATCGATTCAAAATCATTGAATCAACACACTTCATATCAACGATTTTGATCGATCCAACTCATGAACAGCAAGCTTCCACACGGAAAACGCAAAATAGAAAGTAATTAACAACGAATCACACGATAACTTGAAGTTATGAAAAGCACGAAGCGATCAACGGCAATGGAGGTCTTCGGTTTGAAATGCAAAACGTAAATCCAAAAACATGAAATTGACATGACGTAAGGAGATAGTTGAGAATGTAGTGAGTGAGGGAGTTACCGGAGCAGCGGCGGAGGGTGGCCGGAGAAGTCGCCGGAGAGAGGTGGCGACGGTGGAGGAAAGAGAAAAGGGGAAGATGTTAGATGGGTATAATAATGGTTATTTATATAAGAATAAAACTGAAAGGAAATAATAATATAATATTATTACTATTATTAATTATTAATTTAATTATTAATAATAAATAAATAGATGAATAAAAGGGAGTGGATATATTGGTGGCCTTTGAGAATGGGATAGGGGTGTGGTGTGGGTGGAGGAGATTCATTTTTGGTGTTTTTAACATCATCAAAAGAGCATCTTCTTGGTAAGATAAGGTCTTATCACCATCACAACAACATTATCAACACTATATGTGTAATATGTATATGTATATGCATGTTTATCATGTATGTGTATGTGTATGTGTATGTGTATGTGTATGTGTATGTGTATGTGTATGTGTATGTGTATGTGTATGTGTATGTGTATGTGTATGTGTATGTGTATGTGTATGTGTATGTGTATGTGTATGTGTATGTGTATGTGTATGTGTATGTGTATGTGTATGTGTATGTGTATGTGTATGTGTATGTGTATGTGTATGTGTATGTGTATGTGTATGTGTATGTGTATGTGTATGTGTATGTGTATGTGTATGTGTATGTGTATGTGTATGTGTATGTGTATGTGTATGTGTATGTGTATGTGTATGTGTATGTGTATGTGTATGTGTATGTGTATGTGTATGTGTATGTGTATGTGTATGTGTATGTGTATGTGTATGTGTATGTGTATGTGTATGTGTATGTGTATGTGTATGTGTATGTGTATGTGTATGTGTATGTGTATGTGTATGTATGTGTATGTGTATGTGTATGTGTATGTGTATGTGTATGTGTATGTGTACGTGTATGTGTACGTGTACGTGTACGTGTATGTGTATGTGTACGTGTATGTGTACGTGTACGTGTACGTGTACGTGTACGTGTACGTGTACGTGTATGTGTACGTGTACGTGTACGTGTACGTGTACGTGTACCGTGTACGTGTACGTGTATGTGTATGTGTATGTGTACGTGTATGTGTATGTGTATGTGTATGTGTATGTGTATGTGTATGTGTATGTGTATGTGTATGTGTATGTGTATGTGTGTATGTGTATGTGTATGTGTATGTGTATGTGTATGTGTATGTGTATGTGTATGTGTATGTGTATGTGTATGTGTATGTGTATGTGTATGTGTATGTGTATGTGTATGTGTATGTGTATGTGTATGTGTATGTGTATGTGTATGTGTATGTGTATGTGTATGTGTATGTGTATGTGTATGTGTATGTGTATGTGTATGTGTATGTGTATGTGTATGTGTATGTGTATGTGTATGTGTATGTGTATGTGTATGTGTATGTGTATGTGTATGTGTATGTGTATGTGTATGTGTATGTGTATGTGTATGTGTATGTGTATGTGTATGTGTATGTGTATGTGTATGTGTATGTGTATGTGTATGTGTATGTGTATGTGTATGTGTATGTGTATGTGTATGTGTATGTGTATGTGTATGTGTATGTGTATGTGTATGTGTATGTGTATGTGTATGTGTATGTGTATGTGTATGTGTATGTGCATGTGTGTTGTGTATGTGTGTGTTGGGCATTATGTATGTGTATGTGTATGTGTGTATATGTGTCATGTATGTGTATGTGTATGTGCATGTGTTGTGTATGCTTATCATGCATGTGTATATAGTGCGTGGTATGATTGTGATGTGGATCAACTAGGATGGTACCCTAGTTGATTATTAGATTTAGCAACGGAATAGGTATAAATTAATCAGACTAGAACATTTTACATTTTCGTAATCGTTTTTTTTGTCTAATAGGATGCGAGTAAAAGCTTGAGCTTGTGATCTTTAAGGTCTCGTGTTCAAACTTGAATAAATAGTTTTTCTTGTAGTGTGGATTTCTTTCTTGATTCTGTTCCTAGATGTGTTAGGCTTGGAGCGTTAAAATCAGTATGAATGGTTGACATTTCGTCTAAGAAAACTCACTTGAGTATTAGGGTCGTTTCAAACACTATTCAAAAAAGAATCAGAGCAGGAATTAGTGTTTCATCGAGCTTGGTCGTAATGAAAACAATTACAAATAATTGTTAAGAATAGTTGTGTATGACAAGGTTTTAACGATAATTGTTTACCAGCAATAACATTACTCATTTATATCGTTAGCAACAACCTCTTAACAATTATAATTGTACATCAACACCATTTGCTTCATCAATGGTAACTTATCATCGATGATAACTTAATTAGCCTTTAAGAATCTCGTAATCATCAATCCTAAACAAATGTATCCAACGTATTTGCATGCATGTGTATGTGTAAATTTATGTGCATGGGTGTGTATCTCTATCATGTGTGTACGTGTGTGTATGGTTTTTGTTTATAAATATTGAGACAAAGTTGATACTGTCAGCTTGGAATTTTTCAAAGTTTATTACTATAATCTGTTAATTGGGAGATCTTGTAAAATGTCATTTTCCACTAAGTAATGTAATCAATATAAAATATGAATATTTCCCTATAATTCTAATAACGCAATAATGAATGATGAAAGTTAAACTGTTCTCTGGTCATTAGGTCAAACAATGCAATCACCGTTTAATCCCAATTGGTATTTTGAAACGATATTTAACATGTCTCATACAACTTATCTACCAGACTAGGGCAAAACCAGTTTGAATCTTCACTTGAATTCGATTATAAGGGTTCATTATGTCTTAGTCCTAAACCTTAAAACCTGAACAATTCAATTCATTTTTATAATTCTAAAATTAACTTTATAGGATTTAATCATTGTATCAAGTCAAGTTCATGTGATCTTTAACGAATACCATCGATTAATAAAATGCAAGTTTTTACTTATTTTCTCGAAGAATGATGAGAATATTTTTCAATAGGGATGAGATAGATGACCCATTCTACACGGACCACACAAATATGAAGTAATGCAAACAACACACATGTGCATTTTGGATCTCTATTTCCATAACAATGTGCAACTTGTTAGTTTACTTTTTGAATGGTTTCACAAACTATCATCCAATGATAGATCCAAAGTGTTTTTATTAGCAGTATTATTCTAGTATCAGATACATATTTAACACATAAAAAATAAATACCCGATAATATATAATACAAAATTTTTATTGATTTCACGTGCATTGATGCAAACTATGAGGATCTGCTTCTCGTGGTCATGTACGTGTACTAGGTTACAAACTCATGTATTACGTGAGTAGAAGAAATTCAACATATTAAAATAGTTAGTCCTTTTACATTTTGTATGTTACATGTTATTAGCCTAAAATTAAATAATAAATAATAAAAATTTAAGAAATAATAAATAACAAATAATAAAAATCAAGAATTTATAAAATTATGTTTCAAGATAAGTATAATTAAATATATTATAATTATAATTTAGTATTTAATAATTTATTAGTGATTTATAAATTTAAATATTTAATTATTTAGTTTACGAATTTAAAATCATTTCCATTCAATAGGAGAGAGAGACGGAACTAAAATTTAGGTTTCACAAGAAGTTATCACCTGTCCATTAAAATTCATCTTTTATTCTATAGTATAGACATAAATATAGATGTTTAGTCATTAACGTATGTATTTAATTAAGTGTTTTGGATTATATTATGTTATATGTAATAACTACAAGTTTGCAAAAACCCTTCAAGTGATCAAGTCAATAAAAACAATAGTAAATCAAAGCCAAGACATAATCATAACGGTCCAATGAGTTGCTTGTTGATAAAACCCGAGGAACCTGTAAAATGTAGTTTATATAGGTTTGCTAAACGAATGAAGTGTTTCAATTGTTAACTCAGTGTGGTTTTTCGTTTTATAGATTTTTCATGTTATATTTGGAAGTTTTACTAAAAATGAATATTAAATTATACTTGTTAAGTTTTTCTTGAATTGCAAACTACACATCCAATCCAATTTAAATCTACACTATTTGTTTACTTAAGAGGAATAACGTAACTTTTTATTATTATTAGACCATATAGCCTTTTGGTTCATACTTTTATTAAGTATTGCAAGTACAAACACATTAAAAAGAGACGAGACTTGTATTTTTTCTTTTTTTATTAACATAAAAGTATAGCAAAATGTTATCCTGCTTTATTGTCACATAGCAATAGAAGTCTGCATGTGTTACTTCGGCGCCCTTTCGCCTTCTCTTCGCTATGAGCAGGAGCACTGGTGGACACTAGGAGGGAGCAGACGAAGCTTGTCGTTCGTAATAGAAAATTAGAAAGAAAGAGGCCACTGCTTTGTTTTTTTTTGTTGGATCGTGGGCGTAAACACAGTGGTCTCTTATCATGAACCGGATAATCTTGACATGTCTGTGTTTTTAACTGTAGGCATTTATTAGGAAGTTGGTAGGCTCGTCAGAATTAGTTCGGGGTGACCGGTGGTTTCTAGATCCCTTGTCTCACGGCGCACCAAGTAAAAGACAACCTTTACCGGAGTTAAGTTGAGTTTTTGGAAGTTGAAACTGGACAAAATTCTTCAAGAAATTTTCATAATAAGATGGAAATATCTAGAGTATTTTTGTGGTTTTAGAATTGAAATATATTAGATGTATGCAAAACATTCCAAATATATCAAGAACAATAATAGATGGATGGAAAGATGTAGAAGTTTTTTTTTTTTTGGTTCTAGGCTTTAAATATATTTGATGTATGTAAAACATTCCAGATATCTCCAGTACCATCCATTTGAGGGATGCATCGCTTTATAAAGAGATGTTGCACTTTGGGAGTTAGAGTAGGTAATTATTTAGAGAAATCATAAGTTCTGTTGGATAAGTTGGTGTTATTATTCAACGATTACTTCTCAAAACGATTACACTACTCACATGATTTATAACATTACATTAGCTTTTGTTTAGAAAAATATTACTAACATAATAGCGTAACAACCATTATTATTTTACAAACCCAACTAAAAATATATCAATCGACTTTATTCAAACTATGTATATAGTAATAATCCCGGCCTGTCACGCTCACATAAATTCTTTTGTTCAAGAAAAATACACAACTTGTAGCTCTCTGCACAAATAAATGATGATTATTTATTATATTAGATATACTTATTGTCCATACGCAATTGGAAAACAACTTTAAACCCAAATTTCCCCCACCTAGTGGTTGGAGTCTCTCATGTTAAGTTAGTAGCTATCCAAGTTCGATCCAGATACTTTTAGAAAAAGTGGTTTCATGTTTTTCTTTAAACTTTTCTGTACTTTAAATATTTATAATGAATTTAAAAAATGTTTATCTTGTGTTTCTTTTTCTTTTGGCCCAACCATTATTTTGCACACGAATAACTCATGATTTTTTTTGCTGCGACATCCTTGTTTTTAAACGAGATTTTTTTAGCTGGTTAATTTCTTTCCCCCCGACAAAACCCCAACACATGGGTTTACGACCATGTTTGGGTTTTTTATCAATGGTTTTTTTGGTTTACGTAAAGGTTTAGCATTTTTATATATTTTTTCAAAGACGTTCTTTTTTTCTGTCATTTAATGCACCATAACTAGTAAATAATAATTCGTCATTTCACGCATCGTTTTTGCCCCGTCGAAAAGCGTGGGGTACACAACCCTAGATTTAACTAAAAATGTAAGACATGATGCGGTGCTTTAATTCATCCTCCAAATGTTAAAATTTTTTGATTAATTTCAACAATTACTCCTCTAATAAGATCAATTTGGTTTTTCATATTTGAATCAATGAGATATATTTGGTTTTTCATATTTGAATCAATTTATTGTGTAACTTTTTGTTCTTTTTGTAAGCTACATGCAAATCACTTACAATCGATAAGACGTGATATTAACGGGGAAGATAACAGATGATGGTAAGAAATGTATTTGTTGTTAAACAAACTATAGATCTACTATCTGTCAAACCTAATGATGTTTGGAGCAGCTAAAAATGCAATGATTACTATTGTGTAAACCACAAGATTTTGGAACTACAAGGAATAGCATTTCTATCAATCAAGAAGCTTGAAGAACTTGACGAAAGCATGAAGAACATTTCATGTTCATGTGTGAACTAATGTTATTGAATATATAAATTCATAAGTGAAATAATATTGATATAAATGTAAAACAAATATTAGTTTACATATGAATCTGTAAGTTTCAAAGATATATAAGTATAAAAAAGAATTGAAGACGTATTAGTTCACATATGAAGTATTAGTTCACATATGACCAAATTTTAAATAGTTTAACAAAAGAAACAACAATTGGATGTCAAGCGAGTTGTGCACTTTATGAAATAAAAACACACATTTATATGTAATCTGTTTGATTTGAGTATGGCCAATTAGCTAACGCAATTGGTCGTTTATCAAGCAGGATAGATATCTCCAACCATCTCAAAATAGCTACCCAAATTATATCTCGATATCACAACAACCTAAAGACGATCTATGTTATCCAATTCCTCATAACAAATCAGACATAACATCATAGGAACATCTCCAAATTGACTTTTGTTACACTTTCACCTCTTAATCCTTTTTTAATCTTAAAATTTTACTTTAACCCCTCAAGTTTCTAAGGTTCTTGGTTTAATATTGTACAATGTACTTTAAAAAAAATTCTTATGTTCATATTTTTATATAAGTTCAGTATATATTTGAGTTAGAATACGTTTGGGAATAAGAAATAAGTCAAGTCGATTATATTTTAAAAACTTTATCATGTCACGTGCTATGCCGTCACAACGCGCGACGGATACAACTAGTTATACTCATTATATAACAATAAATCAAATTACGAGGGGCCATTTCTTAACCATTCATCTTACCTGTTCATGAACGGTTAATGTATAATTTTAAGTACTTGTTCTTTTTCATTTCATATATATAAGGGAGAAAGTGTACTACGCAAAGTGATATCTTCATATGCAGTGTACAAAGTAATCACGCAAGAATAAACGTTATGAATGAAATTATAAAGCATATGTCATAAGTAATCACGGTGAGGTAAAATTATCATGCAAAAGTGAAATTATCATCCTGGAAGGTATTCTTGCGGGATAAATTTATCCCTGCATGGTTAAGTGTAATCTTTCTTGCGTGATACTTCTACCCCCCAAACTTCACAAAAAGACACATTTTATACCAACTTTTTCATATGTATGTATGCATGTATGCATGTATGCATGTATGCATGTATGCATGGATGCATGGATGCATGGATTGCATGGATTGCATGGATGCATGGATGCATGGATGCATGGATGCATGGATGCATGGATGCATGGATGCGTGGATGCATGGATGCATTCACTATTGGTTAAGCATTTACGGTTTAATCATTTTATCATTTTACAAACAGTCGATCTAACAAGTTGTCACAACTTCACCATCTTACAAACTAGTAGGTCATGTAAATGCTCCTCAATCCGACCAACTTATATTTTCAATGTTTTTGGTGTTTTGTTTAGCTAAAATTTGTGTATATATTCATTTAGTTTTATTACATGTATATGTGATGTATGTCCCCATGTGATGGATCATGATAGTTGAAAATATATATGGACGGTGGAACTTGTCAAGATACCATTTAATTTTGACATGGACTTTTGGAGTACGGCTAAAGATGCAATTTTATACACCCCACATAATTTTTGTAATATTTTATGTTAAAAACCTTTTTGTAATAAAATTTCCTTCCAAATATTATATGTTTGGATAAAAATTATATTCTATTCCATAAAATAATTTGAAAGCATTATGATTATAAATAATATTCAGTTTTAGAAATAGGGTGCTATAGTTTGCTGGTCAAATAAGAGCATTTTATACATTGCCTTTAAATATTATATATATGGAGAATGCTCATTTTGTCTTCAATCACACTTGTTCATGTATCAATTCAATTAATGTTTTGTTTTTTCCTGTGACGACATATTCACTGTCATTAAGTATCTTGACTGTCTCGGTTTTAGTTTATGCAAAACGATGTGTTCATGCTAGATTTTGATTCCCCAAATACCTAAGTTAGATTCATCATACGTTAGTAAAAGAGTTAGGTTTGAGGAACTATGGTTCTCGATTGACATTTAAGCCATGTAATTTAGGTTGTTTTGATGGACAACGCTTGCTTGGGATGGTGCCAAACATGCAATATGCAATAACCCTGAATTTGATTGAATGTTTGTTTTTAAGCCATTTTTTAAGTGATACCTGGTCTTTACAAATCTAGGAATTATTGTGTCTGTGCTCATGAATCGCATGACCATGCACATACTTTATTAATGAACAACGTTGGAACCTCACATTTTTTTTCACACCCCTTATGAAACACCTTTGAAAGTTTTGAAACGAGTGTTGTACTTGAATGATACAACAATATGAGGCTTTAATTTTTTTTAATGAAAAAGAAACATAAAGCATCTCACACCACCCCTTATGTGCTAATGCGAAATATTCACATAAGCATTGACGTAATCGCATCACTTAAATCATAAAACCATTTTTAGAAAAATATCATGGTGCAGTTTTGCATCATTATTATAGGTTCAAGGGTCAAAGTGACATACACCATAGGATGCTTTTAATATTAAATGCTCAAAAGACATGAGGATGTAAATCATTTACTCGCTACGTATATTTCTACTCTAACATTATGTATTGTCAACAATTCAAACGACATCTAAAAAGATTAATCCGCGCATGTTAAAAAGTAAATGAGCATTTGAAAGTATATGAATGATAGAAAGCTCCAAACGAGTGTAAGAAATCTAAATCATATCTATTACATCTTATTCATAACAAAGTTATTAACATTATATAAGGAGAATAAGATGTGCGCAAACCTTACCTCTATCTTAAAGCATATAGAGTTTGTTTTCAACAAAACTTTCACTATAACGCTCACAATATGATCAAATCACATATAAGACAAAAAAACAATGTTCAACAAGACAATCAATACACAAACGATGAAAAACACCTGCTTATAATAGTACTCGATTAGACAACACATGCTTCAATTCATAAAAACAAACACATGCTTTATACTTTGGCAAAGGATAAAAAGTATTTGGGTGTTGTATACACGTGACAAGCCCACAGCAAAACATCATTAGAGAACACATAGGGTCTTCGATTTGGGGAAACCTTCTTGAACAAATCACAAACACAACACAAACACACCGACCACAACCTTAACAACATTTCCAATTCAATAATATTCATCCAACCCAAAATTCCCCTTTACCAAAAATCCCCCCTTTTTCCTTTTTCCCCATTAAAAGACTTCAATTTTGTCTTGAATTTCGCCAATTTTCAAACAAGATTACACTTACTTATGACTTGAAGAAGAAGAAGAACAACCCATATAAAATCATCATATGATCTTGAAATCAAACCAAGATCGACTGATTTTGAATCTTTATGGAACAGCTTATCAACTTCATCATTCGTCCCCCACGGTGATTCACATTCTTTACTTCAAATCTGTGATCTGTGTGTTATGTTATGTTAAACACATGATTTATGTTTGATTTTAGTTCAATTTTCGATCTGGGTTTTACGGGCTGTGTGCAATAATCGTCAATTTGTGATTTGGACGTTGGTGTTCTGTAGTTTTTTGTTCAATATGTTGAAAGTGGAGTTGCAATTCTGCACAAGTGAATCTTGTGTGATAAAGTTTGTTCTTTCTGCTTGCATCTGTTGCTTTTACTTTTGGTATTAGCAATTGTAGTAATCACAGTTATGATGTTGTTTGCTTCAGTTATTGATCCTGGTTTGTAAAAAACAGGTCTTTTAGGGTTTCTGTTAATTAAGTGGATGATTGATTGAATGAATAACACCAGAGGGATTTGTTATGAATTTCCAATAGAGGGTTTTGTCAAGATTATGTCGATAACTTGATATTCAATTCATGTTGGGCCCGATTGATGTTTGACATGCTAATTGAGTAGGATGTTTCCTAAAATGAAGGCAGTCTATGCTGTGTGTTTTTGACTTTTATGCTTTCTAGATATTGTTTTCAACACCTTCCGTTGGCTATCGATTCATTTTGTCAATGTGTATTTATATATTGCTGGACGTTAAATAATGCACATTATGACAATTATCTACTTTGATGGCAGAGCTGAGTATGAACCGGACAATGATTTACTAGATAAAGAATTCATGCTTAAAGGAAAGTGGTTTCAAAGGAAAGATATAGAGGTAAGATTTGTTTCTACTTTTGTATTGAAGGTTTTTTGGTGGGAAGTTTTTTCTTTGAAATGCAAAACTTTCTCAATTAATATGGCAAGAAAATATTGTTCCAATGGACGTTAACTCATCTATTAGCGCCCTAAAAAAGATAATACATACGTTGTTGATTGTTATCTTTCAAGAATTTATGTGATTCTGGTTGTGTTTTTAAGGGCTAATTGTGTTTTCAGATTGTAAATAGCCGAGGAGATGTTCTTAAGTGTAGTCATTACTTGCCTATTGCGAGTCCTGAAGGAAAGCCTCTGCCTTGTGTCATATACTGCCATGGAAACAGGTTAGTGAGATGCATGTTACGCTTATACATCAACTCGTGGACCCTAAAATTTTGATATATTTGTTTGCATTGTGAATTCAAGTAGCTTCCAACTAATTGACTTCAAATGATTGTTTTTAAAAATGTCCAATAAACATATCGTGGGTTAATGTAACAGTAAAGGACTGTTTAAGACTAATAATGAGGTACAAAGTGGGCCATGTCTAAATCTGAACTGAAATGATATATAAATTCCTTAAACGTAGAGCATAAAAAGGACTTAAAATGGGAAAGAATCAACGAAACACATAGGATAAATAAAATATAATTAAGTGATAGGTGTCACAAAAAAATGACATATATGTGATTGTGAATAATCAATAATGCTTCCAGTCAAGAAAAGTACCACCAATTAGGAGATACGAATATATGATTGTGAAATTATTAAGCCATGTCGGTGACACACAAGTACACAACCAAATATGGAGTATGGACACGCACCTTTTCTTGAAGCTCATGTCCCAGATTTAAGCCAGCTGTTTGAATTCAGATTCAGTAATTAAATCCCTAAATAGTTAATCTGATGATGTGGCAGTGGGTGCCGATCAGATGCCAGTGAAGCAGCAATAATATTATTGCCATCAAATATAACCGTATTCACTCTTGACTTCTCTGGGTCTGGACTATCGGGTGGAGAGCATGTCAGTCTAGGGTGGTATGAAGTAAGTAATCAGCAATTTTATTTTTCTAATAGAATTGTAACATTCATGGTTATATGCATGTCTACTTCCATTTCGTCCCATGTACATAAATCTAGTATTATATTCATTATGAGTTCCATCCGTATAGGTTGAAAACTGAATCCATCAGTTGATTGCTGTTTGAGTATAAAGAAACATCTGTATGAGTGGAAATATCTTGCTGAGCATTTTATTTTGCCTAAATTTCTTGATTTACACATTTATATATTGTTTCTTGTTTGCTAATGCGATCTATGCCTACATTATTATGACAAACTTATCATTCTTATAACTTAAGAGGCTTCTCTCATTTGAGATTCCAGTGGAGTTTTGGTAACTAGATAACTTACCAAAATGGCAAACGTACTAGTAGTCGGCTCCCTGTATGACGAATGTTTTTGGTTAGCAAAATCAGAGTGTTTAATATTTGGGCAAAATTGCTCAACTCAAATGATGTTATAGTCTAGTGACAGAAGTTGTGGGGATAGGAATGATTGAAAGAAAATGACTTTCTGAACCCAATCTGTTATTTATATTCTTGTCTGTTTTATTATTAAATTTCAACATTGGCTTTTCAACTTTTTGAAACAAGAATTTGCACATTTTAAAAACCACAATTTCAAAGCATGTAATGATAATATATTTTTTGTTTTCCGTATATTGTCTGCCGTTTGTTCATTGCCTGAGATGTGTATGTGGGTTTATGTGTCGTGTTTTTTTTTCCTCTTTTCTTTCTTTCGAGTCGGGGGTCTCATTGGAAGCGGTCTCTCTATCCTAAAAGATAGAGGTAAGATTTGCCACCATCCAACCCCTTCCAGACCCTGCTTCCAGTGGGATATACTGGGTATGTTGTTGTTGTTGTTGTTGTTTCCCGTATACTATAAACTTGCATGCTTTATTCAAGGCCACTCAAAATACTATTAGTTTACAAACTTGTTTATATTCTTGAAGCAAAATTAGTGTGGTCAATGACATGCCAAAGGATCAGGCTATTAATTTTTGTGAGATTGATTGCACTCATTAAGTTGATAAAGATTCTTCTATTTCCAGAAAGATGATTTGAAATCCGTGGTGGATTATTTGCGAGCTGATGGAAATGTTTCATTAATCGGCCTTTGGGGACGATCAATGGGTGCTGTAACAAGGTAATATGAGTGTGTTCATTGTCTTGTTGTTCTTTCATTCTTTATTTTACAGGCTATCAAAGTAGGAACAAAAGCCCTTAATTTCATTTCGCTGCATTGAATGTTAAAAGAACAAACATTTAAATGTAATTGAACCATTGATGTGGATTTCTATATGTCAAGTCAAAACAATCAATATTTAAGTGATTTAATTTCAGTTTTCAGTTTTTAACCTGAAATGTTGATGATGCCAGCTTGATGTATGGAGCTGAGGATCCTTCAATTGCAGGAATGGTCCTTGACAGTCCGTTCTCTGATTTGGTTGATTTAATGATGGAACTCGTGGACACATACAAGATTCGTCTGCCCAAGTTTACTGTAAGCTCAAGCTGATTATTAATATAACTTTTACAAATCATTGTGATCTATCTCATAAAGTAAGACCATGTGGAATGCTTTCAGGTTAAGTTTGCCATCCAGTACATGCGAAGAGCTATTCTTAAAAAGGCAAAGTTTGATATTGTGGAGTTGAATACCATAAAGGTTACAAAACACATCCTTGTTACAAGCTTTTTAGCATTTTACACTGTGAGCCTGTAGATACTAAAGTAAATATCAAAGAACCTGCATCTCATTACATAATCGAAGGTGTTTAAGGTGGTTTGGATATGCGTTTTCAAAGTGGTTACTGATCATGCGATCTAAATAATCATAATGAGATAATATGCTGCAGATGTGTTTTCCCTATTTGAAGTTGTAACGATCATATAATCCAGCTGTCTTGAGTGTTGGACTACTTCTGAATTTTTATGTATTTTAATGGGTTGATTTGGTAATATATATTACCCTTTTGGCAATCACATTGTTGCAGCAGCTGGTATAAAACTAATAATCTGATCATCCAAGACTAATTGTTTGACCCTTATATACTAAAACAGAATAAGGTTATCCAAACATTATAATTAATTATTATGACTATAAGTTGCAATAATTAGATAATCAGTTTCAAACCTCTAGTCCAAACAACCCCCTAAAATTTCCCCTTTTAGGATCTCAAAACAAAACTATATTGTGCATCATTTGGAACAGATTCTGCATGTTTAGTGAAGCATTTTTGTTATTTGCATCAATTTATGTTTTTGTGCGCTCCAATATCATTGTCTATGCCTGTGATACTTTATTTGAATAAAAACTAATGCGGGTTATACTACAGGTTGCAAAATCTTCTTTTGTTCCAGTTCTGTTTGGACATGCTGATGATGATGATTTTATACAACCGCATCACTCAGATCGTATTTATGAAGCTTACATGGTAATATACCAACACTAATTACTTAGTTAAGACAACAATTTGACACACGATTGTTGTACAACTTTCAGCATATTGATTTCATCACGTTTAAAGTTTTATAATATCTTTGCAGGGTGACAAAAATATCATCAAATTTGAGGGAGATCATAACTCTCCACGCCCTCAGTTTTATTTTGATTCTATAAATATCTTTTTCCACAATGTCTTGCATCCTCCGGAAGATGAAGTTAAGGGGAACTTCTTTGATTCATCACTTGATTATCTTAGCAAGGTATATTTTACTTAAACACACTCACACTCATATTACGTATTATATCCAGATTAAGGATTATAGTGAATGTTAGACTTGCATTATGTAGGATTACTTAGGAAAGTAAACAATGATGGTAAGCTCATGATCAAAATAGGCATTGATGGTATTTTCACAATTGAATTTGCAATAATATTATCTATTTAATAAATGATTATTATTTTAGGAGATCCATGGAGTTGGATATGAAGATGATTTTTTAGTCACACCTCAAGGTATGCTATTTATAATATGTGCATCTTGAGTTGGTTTGACGTCATATGTTTTTGAACATTTATTGATACTTTTGTCTAATGAATTATTCAGCATCGAGCAGCACTGAAGATGCAATTAATCAACTCCGGTCTAAAAGGCCAATGAGTAGGACCGAGGTTAGTAGTTGGTTTATGAATTTTCACATATATGTGGAGAAGCGCCTTTAGCACCATTTAAAAATGTCTTTTTGTTAATTTTTCTACATTGATGATGATGGAACTATGTTATTTTCTATCTGACTTTCAGGTCCCATCTGATATCCCATCAACAGAAAAACAGAGTAATTCTGAGGTATCATTATTTATAGTTGTAATTTGATTCAGAAATATTCGTATTAACTTTTTAAACAAGAAAATGAACTCTTTTGACACTCTAAAGTTGTACAATTGCTTAATTTGCTGAGTCTTTATCTTTCTTTGTGATCAAAACATATTGTTCTTTCAAGAATTTGTTAGATATAAAACTATGGCTTCATTAATATTATTGTTGCTTCAGGATGAAGGAACTAAAACCGAACCTGTTTCATCATCTTCTAAAATGATCGATTTTGAGTTTTCCAATGGCCATCCTTACAAACCATCATCACCAGACGATCATGAATACGTTGAGTACCCACTTCAACACATTGAAGGTTTGCCATGCAGTGCCGAGGAAGAAAAAAGGGTAAGCTTTTCGCTAAATGGGTGGGTCATTCATGTTGTTTTGACCCGTAAACATTGAAAATGTGATTACAAAACTATATTATTAAATACAGTCCACTTCGAGTGACCTGTTTGACCTGTTCCATTTCTACCCAAACAAGTAAACAACCCATTTGGGTCATTATCTGATTGTTTGTAAAATGTTTCAGATGCTCATGGAAGCTGTGCTCCTGTCTTTACAAGATTTAGAAGCGAAACAGCCAACAGATGGTGATTGCAAGTCTTCAGCGACCAATCACAGCCCACAAGTAAAAAACGATCCTGTGTGCGCTTCAACAGCAAGCAGCTGTGATCCAACTTCTGAGTTTGTTTCTCCATGTAATAGCACGTCATCAGCTGAACCATCATCAAATACGACTCCATCTGTTGTTGGTTCATCTGATGCTGACTTGGCAGACCGGACCAAAGCCACGGTATCGGTTGAGAAAAGCCCATCAAGTAACATAATGGATGGATTGTTAAAAAGATGGGATTTAAACTTCTTTAAGAGTAGATGATGATGATTTCAAGATTTGTTGGTTATAGGAAGTGTTTTATATTTAATGAATATAATTTCTTTTATGGTTTTGGTTTTGGAGGTGGTGTGGTGATTCATTGATTTGATACTGAAATTGGGATTGGGCATGTGATAGAAATATGGGAGATTGGTGTAATTTGTTGTATATAAGGTTCAATCCATGATTGTGTTTTTTTATATATGCCAGTGTAGATCAACTTTTACATTAAAGTGCTTATGCCTTTCAGGTGTCAGGTGTCCATTTTAAGGTGTGTTTTTAATTTTCTTTGATAGATTTTGTTTGGAAGCTTTATTAAAAATTAATGTATATATAAAACATTTACTTAACATATAACTTAGTTTTTTTTTTTTCAATTTCATGTTTAGTATTTTTTAGAAAATTAAATATACATACTTTTTGTTGGGTTTTTCTAAAAATAAATTTCATTGAAAATCAAGTTGTATAATCGTTGAAATAGTGTATGTTTAGTCCTATTCATACTTTTATAGTTTTAAGTTTAAAAGGTTGCTAGTTCGAGTTGTGGAATCTATTTTGTAACAAAATTATTTCTTGTACTAACTACTAACTTCTATTAATATTTTGTTACGTTAATGTTAAACGACTATAATACAGTTATAATTTAAACAACAAACAAAAACCACCTCACCACAACTAACTTCTATTAACATTTTTGTCACGTTAATGTTAAACGACTATAATACAGTTATAATTTAAACAACAAACAAAAACCACCTCACCACAACTCTTTTTTGTCGTTCCCATCAAACAGCCCCAGGTTCTACACCGTTGTCACTGACCCTCAAGGAGACCCTCAAGGAACTCTAACAAGTAACAACACTCAAGAAACTCCAGCAGTAAGAAGCAAAAATCATCAAGAATCAACGATATCTTTTACAAGACTTTCAAACAATTGTTATCACTAGAATTGATGTTGGTTTGTTTCGCCAATTTTGTTATTATCGGGGAAGTTTAAGCCCTTTTTCCGAGTCAAACCTACCACCACCACGATGTCACCCACCTCCAAGAACCACATGTGGAAGAATATTGTTTGTCATGAAGGAATTGATTGAAAGCACCAAATGGTGATATCAGATTTAAGGCTAAGGGTCAGTGATGAGTCCCTAGCATCATTGAGGGGTGCAACGGACACGAGACACCAGTGAAGAGTCGCAACCTTGGTGGTGGTGCTGATGATCAAAAGAAGTTATTAATTTTTATTTTTTTTAACAAGAGAGTATTTTGTTTCAAAATGAAAACCACCACTAGGCCTTACTTTAGTTATAAACAATGAAGTAACCGAGATACGCATGGAGACGTATTGCATAGTGTTGCATGAGCTTGCCTCTTAAGGAACACCATTGCGCCTTGATCACAGTTCACAAGTAACATATTTATGTTAATTTGATAAACATTCATACAATTTAAATAAGGAAGAAGAAAACAGCTATATTTTTCTTTTCCCCAACTGAAAACACCATTCTGTAAACCAAAATCAACAGGCTCAGTAAGTTGTAAAGATAACAGGTACAATTTCACAGAGTAAACATACCGTAAGATTCTTATGCAGGAAAAAAGAAACGAAGATCAAATTACATGAGGCCGAGCATACAGTAAGACAATAACACTCCCAAAATCATGTTTTCATTGCAGGCCTCACCAAGCCTAGTCCCGAACCACTCCCTAAATGCTTAAAATCTTTAGCTTCAAGTTTATCCCCATGACCCGCGAACCCAGTTCCACCTTTCTCCAGATTAATCAAATTCCTCTCCTTGCAGCCCTTATTACACACTAAACAAACCTTATCAACCGCCACAAACTTAACTGCACACTTCTTACAGTACACATGCCCACAAGAACTTAGACCGACGAGTGATAATGTATTAGTCAATGTCACCTTGCAACTAGGGCAGATATAGGTTTATCTAAAGCTGAAGCTTTCTTTTTCTCGTTTGTGTCTTCAGTGAAGTGAATAGGGAAAAGGGATTTCATTTTGAGGTTTTCTTTACCTTCTGGGCAAGTTGTGGAGGTAGATGGGGCATTGACTTTGAGCGGAGCTTCAGGTGTAGCAGAGGGTAGCCAAAATGCTTTCATGGTTCTTAGTGCTTCTTCTTCGTAAGATGTGGTTTTAACGCTGTTTGCTCCATGGAAACCGTTTTTATCTCTGTTGAAGTTTTGTCGCTGTATTGTGGGAGTGCGCCATGGTTTTGTTGATCAAATGCATCAAGTTCTCTAGCTTTTTGTAGCATTAACTTCTCGGCTTCTTCGTCTTGTTCTTGCTTTAGTTGAGAAGTGTGGGCAGCTAGTTTCCTGTAACAAAGATATGACATATGCTCTTTAGATAACAATCAAAAAACAGCTAGAAGAAAGAAAATCAAACATATTTTCTCTATCAAGAAGCCTAATACCTATCACGTTAGCCACAAATGCAACAAATCAACAACCTTACCGAAGTTGTCACTGTAAATTACTGAGTTTTGTTCTAAAACATTATGCGTCAGGTAAGCAACTAGAACTCTAGAAGTCAACTTCAACATGGTGAATATAATTATCCTAACGGTATATCGAAGCACTATCCATGAGTACAGCCTTGGTTATAAAAAACACAAGGCACTCAAAGGCGTCTAAGTCCTGAAAACTAAGGTGTGAGAATAGAGCTTCGTGTTTGCAAGGCATTGCTCTATGTACAACCAAAAGTTGCATCTCTCTCACCTCTTTGACATATCAGCATTTTAATCATTAACCTAAGACAATTCATAATCTCTTCATCCTTTGGTCCAGACCCTACTATATCTAACCAATTTTGGCCTACATGTACACGAAGTGTTGCCCCAAGCACACTTCTAATGCATTACTATCAAAATCCAACAGCCACAGAACTCGATTCAACAGCGCATTATCCACAAATAAAATTAACTTATCAATAAATAAGCAATCACAAATACAGATCAAAGGTAATCCATAGTATGTTCAAGAATCCCAAATTCAAAAATTGCAGCCTAAACACGAGTTGAATCAGTTCAAATCTAAACCAACTCAACTCTTAATTCTCATTCCAACAACACTACCCAAACATGATCCAACCAATCAATCAAGAATTAGGGTATTACCTTTGGATATCTTTCTTTTGGGACAATAAGCACTCGAGGATGCATTCTTTACAAAAGATGTGGCCTTTTTGGCAGCACAAGGGATCGATGAAGGGTTTCAAGCAGAGAGAGCAAGCGTCAAAGGGTTTGATGGAGTCTTCCCGAGCCTCTCCTTTTGGGTGCCGTAACCTAGCTTCTTCTTCTCGTCGTACGTGAAGAAGGCTAGATCGTTGTTGTTCTTCGAGTGTCTCTGAGGCATGGGTGCAGATGAACACGAAGATCAGAGGAAGATCCAAGTGTTGGTGATTGGTGATTGGTGATGGTGATTGTCGATTGTTGATAGTTGATTTGGATTTCAAGTCGGATTTCAAGAAAAATGATTTGGGATCGAGTGGACTTGAAAACCCTAGGATCCAATTAGCTACGGTCTTGTCCGTTTGTATACGTTCAAGTATTAACTATGGAATACAATTTAATAAGGTTTTCAAAATGTACTTGATAGAAAACCGAAAGTCTTGTCGGTTCGCTAGTCGGACTGGATACGACACTAGATAAATTTATGATTATTTTACATATATTTATATAAAAAATCTGTTTGAATGGTCTGGGTCCTGGTTCGATCACTTCGGTTCCAGGTCCGAACTTCGTTCAACCGGTTCGGTGCTCAGCCCAACCGGTTCGATTACCGGTTCAACATTAAATAAGTTTTAAATACCAAATCGAACCGGATTGAAACGCTACAATTCAAATTTACACCAGTGAAATTCCATGTGAGTTGTAATGCTACACAATATAAAATAACTAGGTTGGTCTCCGTGTAATACACGGATTGAACAAATAAAATATTAAATAATTATTAATAAAAATTTATGCATTATAATGCTTGAAGATAAAGTATGATTATAAGTACGTATAAATAACTACTTTAAGTAAATAAACAATAATATATTTTTTAAAAACTTTATTTATAAAAAATGTGATTTTTAAATATATGTTTTAAGAAAAATGATTTTTTAAAAAATTCGTTGATTTCTGTATTTTATAAAATTTTTGTTTTTAAAAAGTGTGTTTTTAATTAAAAAATAGGTTTTTAATTTGTTAAATTATATAATTTTAATTTGAAAATGGTATGAGTAATATTATTAGTATTCAATATCATTATTAATAATATAGAGAAATGAGAAAGTGAGTATAATGAGATCTACAATTGTTTCACGTTTATTTTAGTTTTTTTATAGATAAATAGATAAGCTAACGACTCATTAAATAACGCATTAAATTTTAATATAAAATATACGTAATATAAACATGAATAGTTATATTATAATATTTTAATATAAAATATAATTAAAATTATATATATGTAATAGTTCAAAAAAATAAAACAATTATACCATTTTAACTCTCTTATGTAAATAGTTTTTTTTAAACATTCGTTTTAAGATTTTTTATAAAAAAAATTTTATAAAAATATTGTTTTTAAAAAAATATGATTTGTAATTATTCTGATTGTTTTAATAAGATTGTTTTAAAATTTTCACCTGTTTATAATTTTTTTATAAAAACAAAAATATTTTAAAATATTTTGTTTAAAAAATGTTTAATGTTTTAGAAAATTTCATATTACATAAAACTAGTTTTGTGTTAATTAGATTTTAATTAAAAGATGTTATTTTTAATTTCCTTCTTAAAATCTATTTTAAAAAAAGATAGTTTGATTTAAAAAAAATTAGATAAGAGAGAAACATAGTGCAGGATCGGTATTAGTCACTGAACAAGTGGCTTTTCTTTCAAACTCACCTAGAACAACACTCAGAACGAGTCTAACAAGAGTTATCACAATATAACAAGTAGCAACTGATAATAAACACGAGGTAAATTTTCAAGGTACTTTTATATATTGATTCACAACTCAAAGGATTACAAGACTCTTGCAAGCACAATCTCTCTGTCTATTGAGTTACAATGAGAACTATATATATATACTACCTGTCACACCCCAACCTTGACGGCGGAATCGTCGAGATGTGAGGGATAAGATTGTTCACAGCCACATAACGCTAGTATTAAATCCAAATATAATATTCATAAGTTTCAAAGGTAACATTACAAGCATAACTCTCAAACATTAAATAAGTTCAAACATAATATGACAAAATATAATCTTTTTATTTCATTAACTAGGTCCAAGTCCTAGATTATGCAAGCTTCAAAAGTTCACTTTAAACTTGGGCATGACCTGAAACATGATAAAAATAAAAGGTCAACTAAAATAGTTGGTGAGTTTCCTTGCCCCTTTTTTTATCTTTTCACACTAATTTGGGGTGAAACATGATTACTTATACATAATGCACTTGTAAACGTTTAGACTTGTAAAGCACTTGCAATTCATATTTTTGTCATGGTTATTTGTGTGTTGTAAGTGATTATATGAGATACATAGTTTGTTTACAATCATTAACTATTGCTAGCCTGGCGACGTCTTAGATCTTTGGGCCTGACAAGCCTATTTGGTGCTAAAGCCGAGGTATTGCCGGCTCCTGATGACGTATGCTTGTTCATCATGGGAACCAAATACACTTAGCCAATCTTATATACTTGTAATCAAGTCGAGGTTTGGTTGTAACGATATGTGTTCTATAACCTTACTTGCTTATAATCTATGACATGAACGGAAACAAGAAGCAAGAAGAAAGGGTTTTTGGAGCCTTTTGTGGCGTTTCTTCCTAACAAGAAGGTGTTTTTGCAAGGAGGCTTGGGGTATACAAGCTTGAGGACTTCTAATCTTGAAGTCTTGGCCGGTTTTTGGACATCCAATCTTCCTCTCTTTGGTCGATTTTGCTGCTGAAAAGGTAGTTATCACAGCTCATTGTAGCTGTGATTTTATGCACTTTTACACTTGTTCATAGCTTGCTTATTCACATAAAATGATCCTTTGTTATATGGGTTTGTTTTATACATTTATATGGTCACCTAAAGAACATGTTTTTCAGCTTATAAACAAGTTTATAAAGTTGTTATTCCGTTGCGTTTTTCAGAAAGTTTAATGGTTAAACTTTGATTTTGTGTTCTAACAAACCCATCAATGGCATCTAGAGCCGGTTATGTGGATAGTATGCTTGTTAGTATCCTTTAAAAATTTGTTTTATGGGATTTTATAACCCCTTTAAGGGCTGAAATAATCTTGCATGTTGAATCCCTAAGCTTTCAAGGTTATATCACACATGCTTGTGATTAAACCTTGAAAGATATGTATAATGATATGCATATTGTTTGGACAATGTTTAAAACCCGAATTTTCAGTTTATGTTGGCTGAAAATCATGGGTTTTAATGGGGATTCTTAGTTATGTTTGGATGATATGATCATTGGTTATTAGCGTGCATAACCTAGCCTTTGGCCTTATGTTATTTGGATGATTGGAATGGTTGTTTTATTCATTCAATTGGGTTGTAATGTTTATGTTTATTATTTGGGTTGTAATTATTTATTCATTTGGTTATGTAATAAATAATTAAGTGCATTTCTTTTATTAGAAAAATGTATTAGGATATAATTTTTGTAAAAGAAAGATGCACAAGATGAAGACCCGAAGATAGACATCAAAGACATGGACCTTGAAGTATTTGGATATGGATTCAAGTGGGAGTCCATGGACACATAATGTGTCATTACAAACCCTTAGAAAAGACCTTATGACAACACTTGTGATGGCAAACAAGTGTTGTCAACTTAATGGCTACGGTTATGCACTCATGTTTATATGTTTATGCTTGTTTGAATGTTTGTTGTTTGATTGTTTTGTTGATATTTGGACATACATTGCAAACTCATTAACAAACTTAACAAGCTGAAAATTGATGGTTCTTAATCATTAAAAATTAATAAAAGGTTATTAAAATGATTTAATGATTTTAAAGATTAAAATAAGTTTTAATCAAAAGAACCATAGGGTATCTTGTAATTGAAAGCATGCAAATACAAGTACATAGAGTTTTCTAAACTAGAATTATGAAATCTCTAAACATTTGACAAACAAGTTTAACACTGTCCTTTTGCACAACACTTGAGTCATTTGGAAACTCTTAATGTGATAAAGGTCACCTAACCATTTAGAGGGAACTTGTGACTTAAGGTGGGGATACCACATTGGTGGGATAAAGGTCACCTAACCACTTATGTGGGTAAACTCACACGTGTGTGCAAGTAGGGTAACTTGATTTACAAATCATGTTAAATGGATCACCTACAATATGGTTTCCAAATGGTGTTGATTGGATTAACATGCCGACTTTACATATGATGTTTAAAGTCGATCCCATACCTCTAGAAGTTGCAAATGGTTGCAAACATCAATCGTTGACCACTATTAATTTAAATCGTGGGATAAAGGTCACCTAACCACAATTTAAATGTAATTTTGGGTTCTAGATTTTAATATAAAAATGACCTTAAAAGGCATTAATTATTAAAAAAATAGCAATATCGAAAATACTAAAAATAGATCTTTGTTAAATTTGTAGATGGCCACCAATAATGACAATCATGATAACTCATCCGCGTCCACCCAATCATTACGAGCGATCCTCCAAAAGGAACGTCTAAATCATAATAATTTCATTGATTGGTATCGAAACTTGAGAATCGTTCTCAAGCAAGAGAGAAGATCATATGTTTTAGACGACCCTATCCCCGATCAACCTACTGAGGATGATAAGGAGGCCTACAACGATTGGTTGAAGTACACTGAGGACTCTGTCCAAGTGTCTTGTCTCATGCTAGCGAGCATGACTTCGGATCTCCAAAAGGAGTATGAACATCACGGAGCTTATGACACGATAACCCAGCTGAAGGAAACGTTCCAACAGCAAGCAAGGGTTGAGCGCTTCGAAACGGTCCGAGCACTCCATGCATGTTGTATGGACGACAACCAATCTGTTTCATCTTATGTACTTAAGATGAAAAGTCATATTGACCGCCTCGAGAGGTTTAATTGTCCTGTCTCGAAGGAATTGGCCACGGATTTGATCCTTAATGGCCTTACCAAGAAGTTCGAGACATTTGTGTTGAACTACAACATGAATGCATGGAACTAAAGTCTTAGTTTAAGCTCATGGGGACTACATCCTAAAACTTCCAAGTGGCTTGGATGTTATTTTGAAGAATATTTTGTATGCTCCTAGTTTGACTAGGAACATTATTTCTGTATCCCAATTAAGACATTATGATTATGTATTATCTTTTGTTGAAAATGATATTCATGTTTCTTTAAATGATATGTTCTATTTTAAAGCTATTCCCATTAATGGTATTTATGAATTGGTTCATGAAAATGCTTTAAATAGTTCATTGTACCAAACTAACACCAAGAAACTCAAGTTGGATTTGAGGGATACCTATCTTTGGCATTGTCGCCATGGTCATATAAACAAGAAACGTATACAAACACTTCAAAATAATGGTCTTTTAAAAACAAATGAATGTGATTCATTTGATGTATGTGAATCTTGTTTACAAGGAAAAATGACTAAGGCACCCTTTAGCGGAACTAACGAAAGGGCAAAAGATTTATTAGGAATCATACATTCGGATGTATGTGGTTCTTTTAAACCAATGACTAGGATTGGTGAAAGATACTTCATTACCTTTACCGACAATTATAGTCGCTATGGGTATGTGTACTTATTAAGGCATAAAGATGAAGCTTTTGAAATGTTCAAAATCTTCAAGAATGAAGTAGAAAATCAACTCAACAAGTCGATTAAAGTTCTCCATACCGATAGAGGAGGTGAATACCTAAGTGATGTTTTTCAAGATCATCTTAGGAGTTGTGGGATTGTCTCACAACTCACTCCACCTGGAACACCATAATATAATGGTGTGTCTGAGAGGAGAAATCGAACCTTATTGGATATGGTCTGATCTATGATGGCTAGAAGCACATTGCCTCTATCATTTTGGGGTTTTGCTTTGCTCTCCGCGGCCCATATTCTAAATATGGCCCCAACCAAAAAGGTGGAAAGGACGCCCTTTGAAATATGACATGGAAGAGTTCCATCCCTATCATACTTAAGGGTCTGGGGTTGTAAGGCTTATGTTAAGACTCCCACCCCAAACAAATTGGAAGTCCGATCCATCAAGTGTATCTTTGTTGGATATCCTAGAGATTCTATAGGATATTATTTCTATAATCCACTAGAACAAAAGGTGTTTGTTGCCAGAAAGGGTGAGTTCTTAGAAGCAAAGTTCCTTATGGAAGAAACTAGCAGTAGAACAGTGGATCTTGAGGAGGATCAAGAACCACAACCCGATGCACGTTTGGTTGAAACTAGCACTCAACATGAGGATGTTGAGGATGATCAAGCGGTTGATCAATATACACAAAACGTTCACAGAAGTGGTAGAACTAGTAATCCACCTGAAAGATACGGGTTTTTCATGGATGGATGCTATGTGGTAGATTCACATGAACCAACCACATACCATGATGCAGTGTCCAATTCGGATTGTGACAAATGGCTTGAAGCCATGAACGTTGAGATGCAATCCATGTATGACAATCAAGTTTGGGAACTTGTTGTACCACCTCTTAATTCCAAGGTAGTTGGAAGTAAGTGGGTTTTCAAGAAGAAAACCGATATGCATGGAAACTTGGATACTTATAAGGCTAGACTTGTAGCAAAGGGTTTCACTCAAACTCAAGGGGTTGACTATGATGAAACTTTCTCACCTGTTACGATGCTAAAGTCTATAAGGATATTGTTTGCCATAGCTGCTAATTATGATTATGAGATTTGGCAAATGGATGTCAAAACCACTTTCCTAAATGGATATCTTGAGGAAGATGTTTATATGGTTCAGCCTGAAGGTTTTGTCGATACAAAACATCCTAACAAAGTATGCAAGTTAAAGAAATCAATCTATGGATTGAAACAAGCATCGAGAAGTTGGAATCACCGTTTTGATGAAGAAGTAAAGAAATTTGGCTTTGTCAAAAACGCTGATGAGGTTTGTGTGTATAAGAAGGCTAGTGGGAGCACAATAACTTTCCTAGTATTGTATGTTGATGACATACTACTATTTGGAAATGACATTCCAACCTTGGAATGTGTAAAAACCTGGCTTGGAAGTTGTTTTTCCATTAAGGATCTTGGTGAAGCCGCCTATATTCTGGGAATAAAGATCTATAGGGATAGATCAAGGCGGTTGATTGGTTTAAATCAAAGTGCATACACTGATAAATATTAAAAAGGTTCAAGATGGAGAACTCTAAGAAAGGTACCGTACCTATTCAAAGAGGAACGATATTGAGTATGACTCAATGTCCTAGCTCAAAGGATGAGCAAGATAAAATGAAGGCAATCCCATACGCATCTGCTATTGGATCCATCATGTATGCAATGATATGCACTCGGCCGGACGTTTCATGCGCATTAAGCATGACAAGCCGATACCAGCAAAATCCTGGAAGCAGTCATTGGATGGCTGTTAAGAACATACTTAAGTACCTAAGGAGGACAAGAGATATGTTCCTAATCTATGGATTTGGTGATGAGGAACTCGTTGTAAAAGGTTACACGGATGCGAGTTTTCAAACCGATCGTGACGATTCACGGACACAATCGGGATACATTTTCATTCTGAATGGAGGAGCGGTCTCTAGGAAGAGCTCCAAACAGGATGTGGTGGCTCTATCAACTACAGAATCAGAATACGTCGTTGCCTCATTGGCAGCTCAAGAAGCTACATGGTTAAAGAAATTCATTGCCGATCTAGGGGTTGTCCCTTCCATTCAGGACCCCCTAGAGATCTTTTGTGATAATGAGGGTGCGATTGCTCAAATCAAGGAACCCCGTGCTCATCAAAAGACTAGGCATATTGAGCAGAGATTCAACTACATACGAGATGAAGTTGAAAAGGGAAAGATATGTATTCGCAAAGTTCACACGGATCAAAACATTGCGGATCCTCTCACGAAGCTCCTTGAAAAGGCAAAGCATGAAGGTCATACTTGTGCCATGGGACTTCAATATTCTAGTGATTGGATTTGATCTGTAAATTTTGTATTTGGATATGTGGAACTCTTTATTATTTGAGTAAAATTATTTGGTTATAATGTTTCAATTAATGCTCCAATTTAGCATGTTTATTCTATGAGTAAATTGTTTACTCTAAATGTCCGTAGTCGTTCATACTTGTGGGAACAAGTGTGAGGGTAAGATTATTATGAACTTGGATTAGTTGATATTCATAAGGATGAATATAGAGTAATGGGCTGCTACCAAGGTTCATAGATATTTGTGGGATACAAATATTGGACTAACCTGCATCTTAAATTTTACTACATGGAATCTTATTGATTGATCATAAGTAAATTTGATTAAAGGAGAATATCATTTGGTATCCTCCGACCTGAGATACATATTGGGTTTTGATATTCACCAAGTATTATGCCTTGAGTTAATTCTTCACTGTTCTGAAATAATGGACAGTACATAAGGGTATGTTCAGGTATAACACAAGGTGTTTGTGAGAAACGTATATAGTCAAGATGGAATTTGTTCCTCTTATTCGTTGAGAGCAAGATGTCTAAGGCTTGATTAAGTTAAATCAACAAGGAATGATCATTCTGTGTTATTGGATTTAACATGACATCTGTAACAAAAGGATAGATAATTGATTCACCTAAATCATTTCAAGTAGGATACTTGAATAAGATGATGTTATTGAATGGCTATAAGTCATGCGTATTAAGGGTAGTAAACCGTTGTTAGACGGTATTTACTGATTGTATCAATCTTCTATGAATCTTGGGCAAGTGGGAGATTGTAGGATTTTATGTGCCCAAGACACGTAGAATATTGATGCGGTTAGTACGTTATGATCCAAGTCGGGTTATACCCAATAACAAGCTTAGCAAACACCAATTAATATTTATTTGATGATATGATCATGCAATTAAATATTTACACCAATTTAGAAAATGAGTTTTCTAAATAAGTTGCATATGAGAGGGAACAACTTACTAGAATATTTTGTTCAATAATATTATTTGAAATGTTATTTAAATAAGTTATATAATATCAAATAATAATAAGAAATTATAACTTATAAGTTAAATGGTTAATTGTATAAGTTATATATCTTATACATACAATTAAAATTGTTAATTGTATGACTAGTCACAAGACCAATTTTAATGTGTGTGTGCTTTGTTTAAAGTGGGAAACCCCTTTTGAATTAGAAATTAGGCCGCTCCCCCCTTGATTTCGGTTGTTTTTTCATTAGTGGGGAACACACACACATGAATACTTGTCTAGTGGACTACACTTTCTCTCATATCTACATACATGAAAACTAGAAAACTCTCTCCTTCTCTCTCTCATTGTTTACGGAAACAAGAAGCAAGAAGAAAGGGTTTTTGGAGCCTTTTGTGGTGTTTCTTCCTAACAAGAAGGTGTTTTTGTAAGGAGGCTTGGGGTATACAAGCTTGACGACTTCTAATATTGAAGTCTTGGCCGGTTTTTGGACATCCAATCTTCCTCTCTTTGGTCGATTTTGCTACTGAAAAAGGTAGTTATCACAGCTCATTGTAGCTGTGATTTTATGCACTTTTACACTTATTCATAGCTTGATTATTCACATAAAATGATCCTTTGTTATATGGGTTTGTTTTATACATTTATATGGTCACCTAAAGAACATGTTTTTCAGCTTATAAACAAGTTTATAAAGTTGTTATTCCGCTGCGTTTTTCAGAAAGTTTAATGGTTAAACTTTGATTTTGTGTTATAACAAACCCATCAATGGCATCTAGAGCTGGTTAAATGGTTAATGATATTAAAGATAACGTAATGACTAATAATAATTTATAACTTATAAGTTAAATGGTTAATTGTATAAGTTAAATGGTTAATTGACATAATTAATCTATAATTAAAGATAACGTAATGACTAATAATAATTTAGTGATTTCAACTATTTAAAGTTTATTTTTATAAAAATAAACTAATTATAACATTTGTTAATGATATTTTATATAAAAATTATTAAGGTGTTTAAAGAAATAATTTTACGGAAAATCATTAGATAACTATTAAAATAAACAAAGTTTAAAAATAATTTAATCATTATAAGAATTTAATTTCTTATAATTTCATAAATTATTATAAAAGGATTAATTAAGTTTTCTATCATTGTATTAAAATATATATGATTTTGATAACTAATCTTATTTATAAAAACCCCAAATTCCATTTGAAACCCTAGTACTCATTAAAACGTTAAGCTTATTATAATTAAACTTAAATCTTGTAAATATATATATTTTTAGGTATCTCGTGAAGGTTTACTTTGGAACGTCGCCTATTATTTTTATTAATCGCCATTCTTATACTTATTTGCCATGTGAGTTTCCTTGCCCCCTTTTTTTATCTTTTCACACTTATTTGGGGTGAAACATGATTACTTATACATAATGCACTTGTAAACATTTAGACTTGTAAAGCACTTGCAATTCATATTTTTGTTATGGTTATTTGTGTGTTGTAAGTGATTATATGAGATACATAGTTTGTTTACAATCATTAACTATTGCTAGCCTGGCGACGTCTTAGATCTTTGGGCCTGACAAGCCTATTTGGTGCTAAAGCCGAGGTATTGCCGGCTTCTGATGACGTATGCTTGTTCATCATGGGAACCAAATACACTTAGCCAATCTTATATACTTGTAATCAAGTCGAGGTTTGGTTGTAACGATATGTGTTCTATAACCTTACTAGCTTATAATCTATGACATGAATTGCTACTTGTAATCTTATCATATTATGTATGAAAACCTTGGAAACTCATCAACTATTTTAGTTGACCTTTTATTTTTATCATGTTTCAGGTCATGCCCAAGTTTAAAGTGAACTTTTGAAGCTTGCATAATCTAGGACTTGGACCTAGTTAATAAAATAAAAAGATTATATTTTTTCATGTTATGTTTGAACTTATTTCATGTTTGAGAGTTATGCTTGTAATGTTACCTTTGAAACTTATAAATATTATATTTAGATTTAATATTAGCGTTATGTGTCTGTGAACAATCTTATCCCTCACATCTCGTTTATTCCGCCGTCAATGTTGGGGTGTGACACTACCTACAACCGGATATACTTTGATTCTAGCTGGAAACCTATAACCAAAAGCCTATACTACAAGACTATAGGTTAAGGTATCTCGGATATTTTATCTGAGATTTGGTAGTCAGGACATGTCCCTGACTTACCTTTTGTCACCAACTAAGGTTGGTAACATGTACTATCATAAAAAGCTAAACAGTGGAATAAAGTATGGTCAACTACATGGCTCTTTAGGAAGAAGCCATGCTGTATCAGAAGTCTGCAGCGGAATGTCAGAGACCATACTTATGTCCACTGGTTCATAACAGTGTCTTCCGAAGGTTAAGTTGCTTCGAAAGAATAACTTCTTCCGAAGCCACTTATACTTCGGAAGACTGCTTTTTCCGAGGCTTAGGAACTTCTTCTTTGTCTTCGAAAGTAGAGTTTGTCTTTGGAGGTTGATCTTTTACTTGACTTTGGAAGAACTTTTCAAACTTTGGAAGTTCTCATACTTAGCTTCGGAAGCCTTGTATATAGCACCAAAATGGACTAAGTGAAATGGTTTTGGTTGCACCAGCCTTTATCATGATCCAACAAACTCCCCCTAGGCTGATGCTACCAAAACTTCACTTATCTCGGCTTTTCAAAACTTTCAGCACCAGGGAAAGAAGATACTTATCAGTTTCTTTGTTCTTCCCTGATGTGGTGCTGAGAAGTTTGTACAAATCCCTGGTAGACAGAAGTTCCAGTCTGTTACCTTGGATTATAAGTACCCTTTGTTGTGGCCCTCTGAAAAGAGTTAGTTGATGGGAACTGTAATCATATTCCCATCTAACTATAGGTTCCAAGTCTGGAACCTCCATCATCTGTAGAAAGGCAGTGCCCTTGGTGGAAGATCTTTCCTTGTCTTCCTTTCTTCTCAACTTCAACTCTTCTTCAATCTTGGCTTTTGCAGTTAGCTCGGCTAGATGAAGACTGCTGATATGATTTCTATTGACTGTAGCAGCTTCAGAGTTGGAGGGGTTGGAAAATGGCTTCTCTGCTAACTCAGCAATGTCAAATCTGCTGAAGTGTAGCAGAGAGGTTGCATTAAGTCTGTTGACTTCTCCACTTTCTCTTTCCACAATAAAGTTGTGAGAAGTTTTATCGAACCTCCATTAGATTATCTTCTTTCTAGGCACAAGAGACTGACTAGGAATCTTGTCCTCTTTCCTTGTATCTAGCAGAGTCACCAGTTTTATTCTAAGTTTCTTCTCTTCATCATTTAATGAATCCGAGTTGACGTCTAGAAGTCTTGCAGCCTGGTCCAATGTTCCTCTAGGCAAGTCAAAAAATTGATTTCTTATGAATGAACATGAAGATCCATCAACATAGGTGATATTGACAGAGTCCTCTTCACATGAGATCTCGCTCAAGGTTGTACAGTTTATGAGCTTAGTCTTGATTGCCTTGAATTTATTAAGGGAGAGAGGTTAAGAAGGCTGACGGGATGGTTTGGATGGAGGTTATGTAGGTTGTGGTTTAGAGGTTCTGGGAAGTGTTTTGGGTTGAAGGATGGGAAGTTTAGGTGGTTGGGGTGATGAAGTGAGTATGGGTAGAGTTGTAGGTTCAGGGGTGAAGGGTTCATCTGAGGGCTCAGTTTTGATGGGGAAGGAGAATGGGATTTGTTCTTCTGGTGTTGCTTGTGGTTGAGTGGTTGGGGTGAAGACCGTTCCCTGTCCCCTTCTGTACATTTCTCTCTTCTTTCTTATATGGATGTCAGCTTTGATTTCACCGACAATCCGCTGGAGTGTCTTTTCAGACATAGGACCCACCTGCCTACCAGAGAAGCCATGAGCCCGGAGATAGTCTTTCATCCAGGCTTTGTCACTAAGCTTCTTGGTTGCAGAGATCCTTGCTTCTTCTTCCTTATTCTTCTTCTCTTTGCTCTTTTCCCTTGCAGCCTTCTTCATTTCTTTCTCCATTTGATCCTGCTCTTTGTTGTGGAGCCATAGGATCGTATCATTATCATGTGGAGAAAGTTCTTGAATATTGAAGCCTCTGGAAAGTAGGAATTTTATCCTAGCTTCCCTCAGCTGCAAGGCAGCTTTCCTCTGTTCCTCCTCTTCCCTCTCTAAGGCCAACCTGGCTTCTTCTTGTTGTTTAAGCCTGGTTGTCCTCTCCAAAGTCACCAACTCCTCTAGTGGTAGCAGGAGTACTTCTTCATTTGCAGCTCCTAAGTTGATGAGCTGATCAATAAGTTCCTCTCTTTTCTTGTTGTTGATTGCCTTCTGATTGGCTGCAACTGCCTTTGAACTAGCAGCTAGCAGCTTCTCAGCTGGGAATCTACCTTTCTTCTTTAGCTTCTCAATCCTTTCCTCTTCTTGAAGCTCTTCCGCAGTCATCTTCCTTTTTCCTTTGTCTTTTGAAGAGCTTGACTGTGGTGGTTCTTGGATAGAGGGTTCAGATTGAGAGAGAGGCTCAGATGGTGTTTGGGATGGAGCAGGTTTGAGTGAGTCCTCACTATTCACCTCAGATGCCATTTCAAGAATTGCATCTGTGATGATTAGATCCTCGGACATCTGGAACAGTCCTTCCGCGCTTCTATTTCAGCTTCGGAAGATTCAGCTTGTTCTTCCGAGGCTTTAGCTGGTTCTTCCGAAGATTTCCTTGTAGCTTTAGAAGTTGAAGGAGATACACCTTCTGTCCCAATTGTTTCAGTTGCTGGGCCATCAGTCCCTATTTCCCCTTCAAAGTGAATCTTAGGTTCCATGTGGACCTTAGGTTGACCAACTTCTTCCACAATGGTAGAAGGTGCAGTGATCCTTTGAAGCTCTTCATCTCCAAAGTAGACCAGTGTAGGATCAAGGCTTGGCTGATCAATGGAGGATCTCCATACAAAATTGATGAAAAGTCTGTAGAGATCCTTAATCATCTGTGAGTCAATCTGAAGGACAAATTAGGATGACTTGGGCATAGAGATGATGTAGGAAGTTGAAGTTAAAGCTAGGACCGGTGGTTCCAGGTTGAGGGATGTGTGGAGGCCTGTGGGGTTCCTGGGTTGTTCTTGGTAGCCTTGCATTCCCTAGCAAAATGACCCAGTTGGTTGCAATTATAGCACCTTGCCTTGGTCTTGTCAAACCCAAACTTGCTGTTGACAGGGTTTTGAGGGAATTGCCTTCCAGTTCTCTTGAAGAACTTCTTTGCTCTGTAAGTTGAAAGAGCCATTTGTTGGACAATGTCCATATACTCTACATCATCTGGACTGAAGCACTCAAGGTCATTAAAGCAATATTGAAAATCACCAGAGTGTCCAGTTCCAGAGACAAAGGCACAACTATCCTGAAAGAAGTTGTGTTGAACCTGTTGAGACCTTGGAGTCTCAGGTAGAGTAATGTAAGGTCCATTTTGTGAGTTGTCAGGGTAGCATAGCAACTGATGTTGTGGTTCTATGCTTTCCCTTTCAACCACATGAAGGGCTGAACTCAGTTGGTTATTGGAGTTACCAGAGGAGTTTTGCATGTTCATCTCCATCTGGAATGCACTGAGGATACCATACAACTCTGTGAGAGTAAGAGTCTTAAGGTCTGATGTTCTCTTGATCACAATACAATAGTGTGTCCATAGTTTAGGAAGGGAAGACATGAACTTCCTTACTATGTCCCTGTTCTCAAGAGTTACCCTAATATCCACTAGAGTATCCACTATCTCAACATACCTGAAGTATTGTTGAGTCAAGGTTTCACCAGCCTTGAAAGTGAAGTTTTCAAACTGTTGCTTTAAGAGATCCTTTTTGTTCTCTTTAGTCTCCTTGGATCCTTCATACATGAGCTTCAGTGCATCCCATAAGTCTTTAGCTGTCTTGCACTTCTTGAAGCCTCTGTAGATGGAGTCTGGAAGAGCAGTTTGAAGACAAGTCATAGCCCTTTGATCAAGCTCTATTCTTTTTCTATCTTCTTCTGAGTAATCGTCCACATCTTTTGGAATGATACGATTACCAGTAGCAGAAGCAGTGGTTGGTATGAAAGGACCATTAACAACAAAGTCCCACATCCTTGAGTCTTGACACTTGATGAAGCCTTCCATTCTTGTGCACCATGTGTCAAAATCTTCAGGGGTGATCAATGGAGACTTGGTCATGGTACCAGTTTCCATATCAGCTTTTATGAGAGCGGCCATTTGAGTGAGTGGGTTGTAGGGAGGAGTGAAAAAACAAATTGATTTGGATGGTTAGATCACACAATCAAGAGCCAAACAAAGCTCTGATACCAATTGCAGGATCGGTATTAGTCACTAAACAAGTGGCTTTTCTCTCAAACTCACCTAGAACAACACTCAGAACGAGTCTAACAAGAGTTGATCACAATATAACAAATAGCAACTGATAATAAACACAAGAGGTAAATTTTCAAGATACTTTTATATATTGATTCTCAACTCAAAGGATTACAAGACTCTTGCAAGCACAATCTCTCTATCTATTGAGTTACAATGAGAACTATATATATAATACTACCTATAGTCGGATATACTTTGATTCCAGCTGGAAACCTATAACCAAAAGCCTATACTACAAGACTATAGGTTAAGGTATCTCGGATATTTTATCTGAGATTTGGTAGTCAGGACATGTCCCTGACTTACCTTTTGTCACCAACTAAGGTTGGTAACATGTACTATCATAAAAAGCTAAACAGTGGAATAAAGTATGGTCAACTACATGGCTCTTTAGGAAGAAGTCATGCTGTATCAGAAGTCTGCAGTGGAATGTCAGAGACCATACTTATGTCCACTGGTTCATAACAGTGTCTTTCGAAGGTTAAGTTGCTTCGGAAGAATAACTTCTTCCGAAGCCACTTATACTTCGGAAGACTGCTTCTTCCGAGGCTTGGGAACTTCTTCTTTGTCTTCGGAAGTAGAGTTTGTCTTCGGAGGTTGATCTTTTTCTTGACTTCGGAAGAACTTTTCAACCTTCGGAAGTTCTCATACTTAGCTTCGGAAGCCTTTGTATGTAGCACCAAAATGGACTAAGTGAAATGGTTTTGGTTGCACCAGCCTTTATCATGATCCAACAAACTCCCCCTAGGCTGATGCTACCAAAACTTCACTTATCTCGGCTTCTCAAAACTTTCAGCACCAGGGAAAGAAGATACTTATCAGTTTCTTTGTTCTTCCCTGATATGGTGCTAAGAAGTTTGTACAGATCCGTGGTAGACAGAAGATCCAGTCTGTTACCTTGGATTATATGTACCCTTTGTTGTGGCCCTCTGAAAAGAGTTAGTTGATGGGAACTGTAATCATATTCCCATCTAACTATAGGTTCCAAGTCTGGACCCTCCATCATCTGTAGAAAGGCAGTGCCCTTGGTGGAAGATCTTTCCTTGTCTTCCTTTCTTCTCAACTTCAACTCTTCTTCAATCTTGGCTTTTGCAGTTAGCTCGGCTAGATGAAGACTGCTGATATGATTTCTATTGACTGCAGCAGCTTCAGAGTTGGAGGGGTTGGAAAATAGCTTCTCTGCTAACTCAGCAATGTCAAATCTGCTGGAGTGTAGCAGAGAGGTTGCATTAAGTCTGTTGACTTCTCCACTTTCTCTTTCCACAATAAAGTTATGAGAAGTTTCATCGAACCTCCACTGGATTATCTTCTTTCTAGGCACAAGAGACTGACTAGGAATCTTGTCCTCTTTTCTTGTATCCAGCAGAGTTGCTAGTTTTATTCTAAGTTTCTTCTCTTCATCATTTAATGAATCCGAGTTGACGTCTAGAAGTCTTGCAGCCTAGTCCAATGTTCCTCTAGGCAAGTCAAGAAATTGATTTCTTGTGAATGAACATGAAGATCCATCAACATAGGTGATATTAACAGAATCCTCTTCACATGAGATCTCGCTCAAGGTTGTACAGTTTATGAGCTTAGTCTTGATTGCCTTGAATTTATTAAGAGAGAGAGGTTGAGAAGGCTGACGGGATGGTTTGGATAGAGGTTGTGTAGGTTGTGGTTTAGAGGTTCTGGGAAGTGTTTTGGGTTGAAGGATGGGAAGTTTAGGTGGTTGGGTAATGAAGTGGGTATGGGTAGAGTTGTAGGTTCAGGGGTGAAGGGTTAATTTTTAATGTTTGAAACTACCAAAGACCGAGTTATTAACGTAAACATAATAGAAGTTGTGGAAGCATAATAAATCTTAATTGTTGAAATGGCGCAACATGCGCTAACCGAATAAATGAAATTTATTGAAAAACGTTAAATAAGTCACGTGGATGATAAATGCATGAATGAAATGCTCCTAAGCGTGCGCATCTTGTGAACCTGAAAGAAACATGCTAAAGTGTCAACACAAGGTTGGTGAGTCCACAGGTTTTGATAAACAGAACAAGTAATAACCGATCCAGTAAACAAAGTAATTTCCGTAGGTAGCTAACCTACTTAACAAGTTACATAGTGTATGAAGTTCGCAACCGGCGCTGACAATGAACACAGTGCCTCGGCTGTGGCTACCAAACCACAGCAACAGAAAATTAGGTCAATTAAACACCTATTCGACTACCGGTCGTGCTAGCGCGACTAGTGTGACATTCGTCACTTTCAGGTCCGTTAATCAACTTAAAAGTTCGTTAACTCTTCTTGTGCATTTATTATTTTGCGTAATTTATTCGTC
The DNA here is from genome assembly GCA_024085815.1 of Flaveria linearis. Taxonomy (NCBI): domain Eukaryota; kingdom Viridiplantae; phylum Streptophyta; class Magnoliopsida; order Asterales; family Asteraceae; genus Flaveria; species Flaveria linearis. The sequence goes on from CM044015.1 coordinate 9,527,762, forward strand.
TTTCGAATCGAATCTTTTCGTATACCCGTTTCTTGTTAACCCTAACATTATTAATAACCTAAATTGTCAAGTATTATATAAACAATAATTAATACAGTTTATTTACTAATTAGTGTAACTAATACCATTATTATTATTAATATTATTATGATTATATTTATTTATAATTATAGTATTGTTAATATTATTATTATTATAAATAAAGTCCAGGGTTTAAAGTGTAATTTAACTAAAATTTGAGGGAATAATTAATTTAACTTGTGGACTAAATTGCAAATATTGAAAATATATATATAAAACGCACGTAACCTATTTCGCAGCCTTGCCGACGACTTTAACCTCCCCCGTACACCATCGTTTCGCCGCCATTTCGCTGCCGATCGTCCGCCGTTCGACACCGTCGTATCGCCGTCTAGCCTCTTCGCAGGTAACCGGTCGTTTCGAATCTCGTTTTGTTTCGTTTCGTTACGTTTCGTTTCGGTTTTCGTCTCGGTTTGAATCGGTTCGTTTCGGGTTGTTTCGTAAGCTCTCGTGTGTACGTATGTATGTATTTTGTGATGTGTGTATGCGTGCGGGTGAAGGAGCACAAACACAGCAGCCGAAGGCTGCTGTGTATGGGTAGATGTATGTATATATCTGTATGTAACGTATATATATGTGTGTATGTGTGTGTGACGCGTATGTATGTATATATACAGGGATGTGTGTGTTCTGCCGTGCGTATATGTATGCTGTGTGTGTGGTACATATGTGTGTCTCTTATGTATATATAATGTCGTGTATGTATATATTATTGTAGTGTGTTGTATGTATGTATATATGCAGCAGCATGGGTTTGAGTGTATGTATATAAGTTGTGTGTATGTAGTTATATACATACATGTGTGTTCATGAGTATGTGTTTTTGTGTACATGGATATATTTATATATATATATCTTACATCTTACATGTGTATATATGAATAATTGTGATGGTGGTGTATGTAAATATGCATTAGGTGAGTGTTTGTGTATGTATATTTATATAAATTAGTGTGCGTGTGGGTTTACATATTTGTGCACATATATAATACAATTATATATAATATGTTTGATATATCTATACACATATAGTTTGAGTGAGTGTGTGTTTATATGTTTTTATATTTATACATATGTTTATATACTTATATATAAGTGTGTGTGTTCATATGTATACATATATGTAATATAAATATATATAACATAAATACATATTGGATGGAATAAGTATAAAAGTATTATTTGTCATAAAGCGAATGTGATACGTGTTGATCATATGAGTAATCGAGTTATTTATTTATATAAATATAAACAGATATATTTTAGGTGTGAGTCGTGCGTCGAACCCGAACCGACCCGAACCAACCGAACACGTTTATTCTCGTTGAACGCTTTTAAAGACTTAGTTGCAATTATCATAGGTGTTGATCGTTCGTTGCTCACACTGTTTGAAGTGTTTGTTCTATTTATTTCATCACACTCAAGGTGAGTTTCACGGACCCATTTTCATCACAATTTTATAAATCTTTGGGGGAAAAGTATGCTCACTCTTTCTAGCTGTGATCTCAATTTATTTTGGATTAACGTGTTACTGTTTGCAAGCTATATCTTATGCATGAGTTTTCTGTGTGGTTCTTTAATCACAACTATTTAACTCCGGTGTTGGAGCCGACGGACAGGTATTGATAGTACTATTGGGTTCCATGTATGTTAGTATACTAGTTGAGACTGACTGTGGTTATGATCGACCCCTGGTGAATATGTTCCGACAATTTCTGTGTGGTTCGTCATAGGTTTAGTTGTGATGCTCATGTGATATTACTTGTGATAAACTGTATACACTTATGATCCATAACTCATGCACAGCAACAAGTTTTCAATTTATGTTTAAACCTGTGAACTCAACAACCATGTGTTGACTTTTGAGCATATCTTTTCAGGTGATAATAATCAAAGAGGGTAGCTAGAGCCGATGCCTTAGCAGAGACCTTCAGGATTTCAGTAGTCATGCATTAGTGTTATGACTTTCATTTGATTTCGCTTATGAATACTGTGTTGAACTTTTTGTTTGTTGGATTTCATGTTGGATTTGGTTTTTGTTAAATCGATAGACTATGCTAGTCGTGGAACTGACTAACCACGACACAAGTCACCATTGTGTCGGGTGATGTCATGACACGTGGATCTTTGCATTATTTTGTCTCTGTAAACTTACCAGGTGTTATGACGATCCCGTCCGTTACATCCTCGTGTTTCCGCTGTAAGCGGGGGTGTGACAACTAGCCCGGGTGGGGTTTGTCAAACCCAGTAGATCTACTCAGAATTACCCCGCTGAAGAACATATATTAACGGTTTGAAACGTGGGCACTTAAATTGGTACAACACTAGTAAACATGTCAACATTACAGTAATACCGAATCAAACGAAAATAAGTTTGAACTTATGTTTCTTTCACCCCAAGAAAGTAAGTAAAACGGGGCTGAGAACTCACCTTAGATGCACAACAAAAGCAATTAATGTAAACACGAGCGATTAAGTTCCCGAACAACCTGTTAATATTGAATACTATTAATGTGTTCCTATGGTTTCGCGTTTCACGACTCGGGCACGGTGTCGGTTATCAATATTTCTATTCGCAACCAAGCATAAATATATATTCACTCACTTTTAGTGTATGACCCTTCTTATGGTAACGCATAATGACCAAACATAATATGGATATTTATATGTATGAACTCCTCTAGTATAAACACATATATCATACTCACATATCATATATTAGACTCCCACACAATGATGCATTACAACCCAACCATAACGTATATTATTCACTTTTATAATATATACATACATATATATATATGTATATATATATCATGACAAACATTAAATATATTTATATATATATAGGGAAATGTGAATACGGGGCTGTCACGCGTGTAACCTTACACGCGAAACCTCCTAAAACGACGTAGTTTTGTTAAAATCATTTAAAATATTTTGTTTACTCTGACAAAAGCAATGAAACATCGGTCTCATGCAAAGTTTCACCAAAACTACGTCGTTTTAGGAGGTTTCGCGTGTAAGGTTACACGCGTGACAGCCCCGTATTCACATTTCCCATATATATATACATGTTAGACAAAATCACGAGGACTCTCCTGTGAAATCTATCTACATGCATATAATGGATACTTGCAACATGGATACACTCGTATGCATACATATAACATCGCTGAATCACATACAACCACACATATATACCATCATTAGTTATACTATTCATAACAATGGCAATAATAGATGCTTACACACACATTGGAATGCACACTAAACACACACACGTTGGGTACCCTCATACACATACAACCGTACGCATGTATAATCAATTACCACAGCCCCCGAACCGCGCGAAACCACTTGCAGTGACCGTACCCGACTATTCGAAACCGCATAGAACCAATCATAAGTAAAGGATGAGACGAATCGTACCGAGCGGGGCTGTTGGGCTGATTTGGTTGCTTCTCGTTGCTTCTCGCGATTGCCGGACCGGTACCAATCATTAAGAGTTTGCGGTTAATAACAAGGAATCATGGGAAAGACTATTACGGACGGCAGGTTGTCGGTCGGTGTCAGTGAATGAGGGATTACGATCGAATGGGAAGTTTCGTCGGAGACTTTTGATCGCAATCTGAGGCTGCTGTCGGACATAAGGTTGCTAGGGTTGTGGTGTCGGTTTGAATGATGGCCGAGAAGAGGGAACCTACGGTTTTTATGCTTACAATTAAGAAAATGTATTTACATTTTAGTCCTTTGAATTTAGTTGATTTACATTATAGTTAAGTAAATTTTGTTATTAATAAATAATCATTATTATAATAATAATAACAATTATGATAACAATCATTATTACTTAATAATAAAAATCAATTTATTTAATTTATCGAAGAGTGGTAGAAATGTTAACCTGAAAATTACGGGTTGTCACATTATAGATTTGATGAGTTTGATTATCTTTTAATTTAAAAAAAATTATATCGATATATATCTATATATATATACACACACACACACACACATATATATATATATATATGTATAGGGTGAGGTTATAATGAGAACCCATTGTTTTTGTCAAAACCCTTTAACCCTATGTGAACCATTGATCTCTAAAGCAATTCTTGATCTAAGAGTCAGAAATATTTGTTATTAAACTATTAAGGGTTGCAGGTTTGACCATCCCTTTAAAGGGTATGTATGTAATTTTACATGGGTCTTGAAGTACTAACCGTACACAGACATGGGTGCCTAAAAAGTAACCATCACATCAATCAAATTCACAACCACCCCATTTCAAAATTTACATTTCAGAGAAGAAGTTCCCACCCCCAATTTTGTGTTTCCCTCTTTTGTTCCTTGTTCGAGTACTTAAAAATCGATCGACGGTAACCGTTCAGACGAAGCATTGGTTAATCATTTTGGGTTTTATGTGAGATCGAAGGAAACCGTTCATAGGAAAGGAGAATCATCTGGATGGAGAAGAAAATGGCGGAGACGACAATTGGGTAAGTCGATGTGCTTTAGTTTATGAAATTAAGTAATCCGCACGTTTAAATTGAAATGGCGTTTCCAAAATCTGTTATGATCGTTAATTTTATGAAATTAAGTAACAAGTTGTGGTGTTTGCAACCAATTGTTCACACTGTCGATGTGCTTTAGTTTGGTCTTCCTTCTATGCCTGTAAACCCTAAAAATGTGATTTTGTATTTGTTATGTAATCAGTGTGATGTTATGTCAAAACGTCAATTTTTATGTAAACAAAACTCCAAACTTTGTTTGTTTGCAAAAAACTGATTCGTGTATGTTTGTGTTAGTGAGTCTTTATTGTTCAATGAAACTGAGGAAAATGTTAAGTTAGTGAAGATTCAAATTGGGGGTTTTTAAATATACGTGCTTGTTTAGTTGTAAAGTTGGGGGTTTTATTTTGGGAATTTAAAAGAATAGGAATAGCCAGCATAAAAATGATATAACATATTCATGGGCATGTTTTTTTGTACATACGTATAGCTTTATAGTTTATGTACTTATAAATTTTTCATAACCAAAACGTTTTCTTAAAAGTGGGTATATTGTAATTAACTGTAAGAAATGTGTAATAATAAAAAATCATTTAGTTGAGTTATACAATGTTCTGTTGTGTAATCGTTGTCATTCTTATGTAGTAGTCATTGTGTCGTTGGTCAAACCAGAGATTCATTGTAGTATAATGCATAATTAAGTTACTAATACAATATAAGAAATGTGTAGCCATCGTAACACTCAAAATTGAACTCTTGAAATGTATCTTGTAAGTTCATGTAAAAAAGTTACTGGGGTGGTTAAAATAGGGGGGACATTTTTGGTTGGATTGATAAGATGAAAGTACGTGTTGTTTAGATTTCTATTTAAGTAAATTGAGCTTCACTGACATTAGAATCCGGTTTTATTAAAAGGGAGTAGTCATGGTAGTTTTTGTTTTCTGAAATTCACTGTAATATTCAGTATCGTTATGTAAGAACATGTAAGTACATGTAATAACATGTAGGAGAAAGATTAGTCAACGCCCCTAATAACTTCAACTTTGTATCTATGCACACAGGCATTTTAGCTTTTATTATGTATAATTATATTTAACTTAGTATTACAATGAAATAAAATGTGTACCCATTGTACGACTCAATCCAACTCTCTTCCTGCATATGTAAAAACATGTAAATAAGGTGCTGAATTGGGTTTGGGTTGGGGGGAACATGTTTTGTAGGCGGGAGATTGTGAGAGAAAATCCGTTCGCTTGTCCATGTGAGAGATTGTGAAAACCTTTGTATTATCCTGAACATCAACATTAGTTATGAAACAAGACATTAAACCCTTGTATATTTCTTTTTGAACCTCCTTGAATAGAGTTTGAGTATAGAAACATTCTGCATGTTTCTCGATTGGTAAACTGCTAAGTTGTTGTAGGCGGGTAGTACTGCTTACATAGTCAACACTTCTCTGGTTGTATCATTGATTATCTAGAGCAGTGTCATACGCCATGAGAAATTGAACAAGGGTGTGCGCATGACTGGAATTAAACTTGAAAGATGCATTGGAACTCTCACATCTAGAGGTGGTCTTCATGAGATAACACATAGGGATCTCTCTGAAATAAGCAGGCACCCACATATGTCTAATAGCAAACATGTCATTCAACCACACATTGTCAACTAAATTGTAAGAATTGATTAGATTACTCCAACGATCCTTAAATATGGCAGGTGTGATGTAAACATTCCAAACCAACTTATGAATTGCCGACCGAATATTTGAGTTCTCATAAATATCGGACGAAATCTGCAAAAAAAAATTTTAACTGGACCAACTTAAAACATGTTGTGATGTTACAAGTAATTCTTACATCATTAAAAACAAACAAAAAAAATATGAGTTACATTTTGTTACACCATCTTACATAAACTTACACCCATTCAAGTATTGGTTTCGTAAAAAAAACACTTGTTTTGCTAAACAAATATATATGTGTGACTTTGTCATGACAACCAATAAAAAATTGGCTTCTGTTTTTTCACGAGACTTAAATAAAAAAATAATTTCATATTCAGACAACGTTTTCATGTTAAGGCTCTAAAAATTAAGATCATAAAAAATATGCTTCAACAAAAAAAATATGCTAGTCTAAAAAAATAAAAAAAACGGAAATCTTACGTTATAAGGTAAGACATTTAAATAGTCTTAAAAAATATACCTTTGATGGTAACTTCTTCATGATGTGCCACATACATAAACGGTGATGAGATTTCTCAAAACAGCTGAAACAGCAACCTTCATTGTGGGATCCTGATCAGTTAACACTAAAGAAGGATGAGTCTTGTGAGTTTTTAAAAAACAACGTAGTAGCCACATGTAAGACTCAGCCGTTTCATCAGACAACAAACCGGCAGCAAATGTTACACATTTTTATGGTGATCTACGCTAGTAAAAGGAACAAATATCATGTTGTACCTACAAATGTGATGAATGAAAAAAACCCACAGTTAACTTGACATTAAAACTGTGGACGTAAGATACAAAATATAGTAGCCCTCAAAAAAAATGTATACTTGTTAGTTGAATATGTAGCATCAAACGCAATGACATCTCCAAATGAACGATAGTTGATCTGAGAAATTTTATCAGCCCAATAAATAGCTTTCACTTCACCACCAACATGATGAATGTCATATGAAAAGTTGCGGTGATTGTTGGCAAATTGTTCCAGCTTACCAACTACAAGCAACATGTCACGGTCACCTATAAACATTCTAATGTCACGACTGACATTCTTGTAAGCAGATTTTGTACCTCTCATGTTGTGGTGACCTCCTTTTAACGCGGAATTCAGACGATGTGCAACAGTAGGCCCAACTCGGTGTAAACTCATCGTGTGTATAAATTTCATATCTTGAAAGTCCAAGTATCGCCCAGTACGAGTCAAGTCCATATTATCAGATGATATAAGATCTTGATTGTGCTTCTCAAAGAATTCATACAAAACATACTGTGGGCTTCCTTTTATTGCTTTCAACCGAACTAGAGCCTTACAATCAGTAACTTTAAATGGGCAACCGCGACTTAACAGTAGGGTGGCGGGATCTGTGGTATCTACACTTTTCCCTTTTGGCTTACCCCATTTGTTACATAACAATGTTCAATGAGTAATGGTTCCGTTCCATCTCTTGAAACCGCCAACACGTACAACAAAACCTGATAACTCGGCGTAGCGTTGGTACATATTCATGACCTGTTGCCATGAACTAAAAATATCACCAACGTAAGGCTTGTCATCAACAGAAACCTCAGGCACCCAAAACTTAGTTCCATTTGGAGTCTGGAATATTTTACTACAATGATTTTCTGCAAATAAATAAATTTGGACCAAAATATGTTAACAAAAAATACTACACTCAATAAACACAACTTGTTTCTTAGCCTATATTACATGTTCTTATATGTTATTACATGTTCTTACTAGTTAAAAAGACTAACCCCTAATTACATGTTATTACATCCACTGCTCTTACTTTTAAAAATTTTCAGTCCATTATTAAAGAAAAAACTTCATAAAAAACAAACTCACCCACGATTGAGTGTCAAAAATGTACTTTTAATGCAGCATGTTTTTTCATACATGTAGTTACATGTAATTAAGTGAAATTACATGTTGTTACATGTTGTTGCATATAGTGTGTCAAAAGTAAAAAAAAAACTTAAATATAATTAGTGTGTATAACTAAACAAAATGAAACATTTAGACGTTCATTTTAGTACAGCAGGTTTTTTCTTACATGACCTTACATGTATTTACCTAAAATTACAAAGTATTACATGTTGTTTCGTCTAGTGTTAAAAGTCATTACTACCCACAAAACAACACCAACATACATGTTACAGGCGTTTCTTAAAACAATGTTACATACAGTTACACATATTACTGTGAATAAGACAAAAAAAATGTAAAAACTTAAGAGTAACACATACTCACAGTTATACATACTCAAACTAATTCTGTGTAACACATGCATTGCATTCGATTACATGTTATTTCATGAGGGTTTTGGTGGGTGTTGCAACAAAAAGTCCTAACAATAAAAATAACACCCCAAAAAAATACATGGGCCGCAGATACTTACACATTGTTAAAAATACACTTACATTTAATTAGTGTGTTTAACATGACCTTACATGTATTTACATAAAATTACAAAAAATTACATGTTGTTTCGTCTAGTGTGAAAAGTCATTACTACCAACAAAACAACACCAATATACATGTTACATGGCGTTTCTTTAAACAAAAATGTTACATACAGTTACACATTTTTACTGTGACTAGGTCCAAGAAAAATGTAAAAACTAAATAGTAACACATACTCACAGTTATACATACTCAAAATAATACTGTGTGACGCATGCATTGCATTTGATTACATGTTATTTTATAAGGGTTTGGGTGGGTGTTGCAAAAACAAGTCCTAACACCATAAATAACAACCCAAAAAAATACATTGGCCGCAGATACTTACACATTGTTAAAACAACACTTACATTAATCATTATTGTGTGTGTAACTAAAAACAGACAAACTTTTGAATCCAAAAAAGGGAATGTATCAATATTATAAAATTTAATACGCATTTAATACAAAAATGATTATGAGTCTCGCCCCACGAAAATCAAACAAAAAAATCATAAAATGTAAACCTATTACACATTTAATACAAATGATTAATGTGGTTCAAACTTCTTTAACAAGAAAAAGAATAACAAAAATACACATTGACATGAAAAAAACAAAAAAAAGTAACAAAAACAAAAAAAACCCTGAAAAAAAAAGAACAACAAAATAAAATCTAATCACGACGATCATAACCGACGTATTGGAGAGGAGAAATTGAATAAACAGGGTCACATGGAGGAGTTCCATTTGCAGGAGATTCTTCATCATGAACGCAAGCCCCCTTATCCGAATTCTCGACTGGCTCAGGTGGTGATGGCGATACGGGGTTGAGTACGGGTGGAAGCACACATACGTCGACAACATGCAATGGTTGTGAAGTGGGTGGAGGAGTAACTTCACCGCCACCCATGAAGAATGTAACCGGTAGATAATGGAAAATTAAGTAAGTGATGAACAATATCGGAAGATGGATGAAATGTGTAAAGTGATGAATCAAAAAATATGATTTGGAAGAAAGTGGGTGGATATAGTACAAGTTATGGAACTCGAGATGTGGAAACAAGATGGATGTGATGGGTTGGAGAAAGGAGTTGACATAGTACATAAAGTACTGACACAAAAGCATGACATGCAAATAGTGGTTGGGTGGAAACGACGAAACTACCCCTCACTGCGTCGTTCAAGCTTGCTGAGGTGTCATGTTCTTATTGGTTGTTTTAAGTTAAAGAGTTCTCACATTAATTGAGGGTTAACTCTTGAACCCAATCCTATATGTATATGTGTATATATATGTATATATATGTGTGTGTATATATATGTGTATATATATATATAAACATGTTAAGATACGTAGATTTTCATATGAAAAATTATAAGAATTGTATTTAAAGATAAAAAATTAAATATATTATACTTGATCTAGATTCAGTTCAAATAGAATATATATATTAAAATGTAAATAAATAAGTATGTAGAAACGGTGCTTTCAATATATTATAAAATATAAGAGAAACAGCGTATGTTAAACAAGTATGTGAAATTTCATATGAACAATTTTTGTTTGACTTTTTATTATATGAAAAAAAGGTTCCTCCCAAACTTCTACATAAAAAATGAATTTCTTTATAAAAGTTCGTGTGATTCATAAAAACCAATTAAGATAAATATAGGTTACGTCAATAATAGCTACTTTTACACCTATGATCCACAATCAGGCCATGACATCGATCGTAGAGTGCACTTGGTTTCATTCTGCAACTCGAAAGTTCTTGGAACACCAACCCACGATGCCATTGACCATAGGACTCGTTTGGCATTTCAAACTCGAGCTTTGTATTGTCAATGTCATGATCAAACAATGGATGCAGAGTTTGACTGTGATCATTCCTTCGGTTCCTTTGCGTGTTTTTAAACATAATGTTTATGGACAGTGCATGGTCGATCAGTATATTAAACATGACATTTCTATGTTGATTTTGATGCTCCATTTTTATTTTTATGCTACCTCTGGGCGGTATTTGACTTGTTATATTTTTCTATTGTTATCAAACATACAATTAGTATTTGGCATGTATACTCTAACAAGGTGTATGATTCTAATTTTCTATCTTTTTCATAAGATCAATTAAATGTATACGAACCATTTTTATATCTCTAAGGTGTATTCTCACTCGACTAAAATGTGGCAATTATAATGGTCAATTAAGGGATTCATAAATGACAAATGGTTATAGTTGGAATTCAATGTCTTTAGATCTTTTTTTAACATCAATTTTTTTACCTCTAAATAACACTCGTAACACGTTTATTAACTATATATCATTTAACTTCTCCACTCCACTTTATACAAGACTCAAATTATCATATAACAAGCTCAAGATCAAGAACTTAAAGTCTAATTTAGTATTAAACTAATCACTTGTACAAAGAATTAAAGATGTGTTTAATATCTTCACACACTTAATTTGAATTATTTCTTATGTTTACGATTTGGGTTTTACAGGGCCGAATGGACCATCTTAAAGCACTTACCCAACCAATCCAAAAGATCCTGATGGGCCTCTTCAGCACTTTTCATAGCTGTTGCGTTTTCATCCTTATATCGAACGGTCCAACCATGCGATACACCAGGATATATCTTCACAAAGTGATCAACCTGCATACGCATAAACCAGCCCACGAATATTTGGAAAGTTTTAAGTAACGGGTCAAAACGGGTGACAATTGAGCCGTGTCGGGTCGGGCCGGGCCACTTGGGTTTGGTTGGGTTGGGTCAACTTGCAAACACATATGACATACCTCAGGTTTTGCTTGCAATGCAGCCTCAAACTGTTTAACGACTTCTGGAGGAGATATTTTGTCGAATTCAGCCCCTAGTATTGCCACCGGAACCTTAACCTCTAAAAGCATCATATCAATCAGACAAAAACACAAAATTGCTAAGAAATTTCTGATCCAAAAAGTTTGACCTTTTTCAGTTTTACTATTTTCAAAAAGTCAAACATGAATTTTTTTCAAGACCATAAGGATTATGTTAAATGAAGCATACCCTTAATATCATCCAAAGTGACAAATGTAGGATGCAAGAGTGCAGCAGCTTGTATCTCTGCATCCTTTGCCAGCTCTACAACAACCTTTGCTATAAAAGATAATCGATGCGATTAAATCAACCAGCAGTGGTTAAAGTGATATTACTAAAGACCAAGAAATCTAAATTTTAATGAACCTGTTCAGAAGCTAGTCTTACCACCCAACAGAATCCTGCAGCCCCGATTTTCGATATACCCTTTTCTTTGAGAGCATGGACAACTGGTTTAGCAAACTCCACTGCTGGCTTCTATGGAAAGAAAGAAAAGAATAAATGATATTCAATTTTCTACATGAATACCCAAATTAAAGCAGTTATAGACCCCCAAATTGGGCTCAATGACTGACCCATTGGGCTGATCCAGCCCACATCCCCCTAAAAAAGGGGTAACCACTTGGTAAGGGATTCCTCCTGGCTCCTTCAGTCCTTCATTTCACCCCCTGATTTCTATATGTAGTAATTCCACTTATTACACTCTGTTTCTCTTTTACATAAAGTTCTTTAAAGAACTACAAATACTGTGAGACCTTTTGTTATTAAGAATTAAATGAAAGATGTATAATTGTAAGAGATTAAATGATTTCTCTGTTTGATTAATTAAATTTTCTACTTTTTATCCTCTTTCTCTTCCATGTAACAAGTTTCTACACATGTATCAAATAATTATTATAATCAGTCTACACATGTATCAGATAATTATTCAATCTACAAATGTTCATAATAGTAAGTACACATAAAATGATAAAATCACCCACACTACACATATACATACCAATTCAAGTATATCCACCTAACCATGACTTATTTTAATAAATCTTGGATGTATACACAAAAAAATGAATGATTTATATTTTGTGACTACGTAAATAACCCTACCCTATATATGTACTTTAACACAAGTATTGAGTTTGGAATGCTAGAAACATCGCAGCCAAATAACAAGATCCGACCCGATTTCATTGTAGCAACAATAGCCATATTAATTTCTTTGATCTTATAGTAAATATCACTTCTTTCTTGAAAATTCAAATAATAAGGGGGCGTTTGGTTGGAAGGAATGGAATGGAGTTGAGAAACTAGCATAATTTTCAAGTAAAATTTGTGTTTGAGTGAACAATTAAAAGTAAACCCAAGGGAATGTTTCACCTTAAATTTCCATGGTTGTGAGATTTCAAAATCCTTCTATCTTGAGAGTGAATTTGAAATCCCACACCCAAGAGAATTTGAGGTGAAACATTCACTTCGGTTTTACATTTCATTACCCACTCAAACATAATTTTACTTAAAAATTATACTAGTTTCTCAAATCCATTCCATTCAATTCCATTACTTCCAACCAAACGCCCCCTAAATCTTTGCAAGTTGACAACATTTGACCACAGAAGTCATAATCTATCTACATCTTCATTCAAATACTAATGGAATAATAAGATTCAGCTGATAACAACATGCAAATTAAGAAGACAACAGATGACTCACCGCAGGATGATTCTTTATCCAATCTTGCAGCTGAGTTTTGGGAATGAAAGGATCACCAAAGAAGAAATCAGGAACAACCACATAATATCCAGCAGATGCAACTTTATCTGCAATCATCCTGCAACATCAAATCAAAAACCATATTCACATCTTCAACAAATCGACTGTAAATAATAATCGTAACAACTTGTTCTTGTCACAACACCATACCTCAGTTTCGGAGCTCCATAACCTGCCAAAATATTATATCAAACTGATGCTAATCATGTTGATTTGAATCAAAAACTTTGCAAGTGGAGTAGAGTTGAATAACAAATACCATAAACATCGGAAATTAGAATAACAGCAGCTTTTGAGTTAGGGTTCCCGGAGACATACGAATTGAGGGATGCGATCTGTTTGATTTCGCCGGAATCGTCGCCGGAGGAGACCGCCGGAGGGTTGTTGCAGCACTCCGGTCCGGACATTGGTGGTAGCTTGGGGAGCAAGTGTTCGAAGTATAGAATTTATTAGGGAGGACAGGAGTACCTGAAATTTACGAATTACGACACATCACAGGTGTCTGAATTATCCCGAAACATAAAATGCAATGGATTACCTGAAACTTTTATTTTCTTTAAATAATTTAAAAACAAAATTAATTTTTACCAAAAATTAAAAATTATATAATTAAAAATAAGACATTACATAGTTAAAAATAAAAGATTACACAACTAAAAATAAAAATAGTACATAATTAAAACTAAAATATTACAAATATTAAAATTAACATATTCCTCGTCCGAATCGAGGTACGCTAGATCTAAACTTGAAAGATGTTCGACAAAATCATATCGAAGTCGGAAATGTGTGTTTTGATCATATCGAAGTCGAATCGTCAACGAAATAGACGTTCATAAGTAGCTCGTGACCCGTTACACGATCGCATGCAACGTATCTTTTTTAGAAGAACTACTTGTCATATCCTCCGGGGCTTTGTCGACAAGATTTTTCATAAAATATAAACCGCCATCATTCGAATTCAACGAATTCAAATCGTTTTCGGGAATGTATAAATTTGAAAACTCATCAGACATTGTTGTGTGTTGTGTAATTATTGTGTTTGTATGATTTTCTTTGAGTTTGTGTAAATAATAGTATGTATGTGTGTGATTATTTATATGGTAAATTTTATTTTATTTTATTTTTTTGAAAATAACAGAGCCGTTATTTTCGCGGCTACCCTCTGCTACTACAACCCGAAACCCACTATCCGCCAGGATACCCGCAAGGGTGGCGGCGGTCTACCCGAGCGGGTACCCGACTACCCAAGCCGGTACCTGAGGGTGCCCCCTCCTCCCTTATGGATTTGGGTTTGTGATTTAGTGCACTATGGTACCTTAGGATTTCTAAAGACTTCTAAATTGTTTGAAATCATACATATAAGTTGTTGAGAATTTCATATTAATCATGTGTAGAATTCGGTGTGGAGCTTTATTAATAATATGTTAGCTAATTAGATTGTTTTAGCGTGAGAATAACTCATCGGAGTAAAGTGCCATCGGACGTCCAACAGTCAGTCTCACGATTGGGCATGAGTGTCCAGAAGTTGTCCAATTTCCGTTCTGGGGTTTGTATATACTAATCATTTTTGTTATAATGGGCTTTCGGACTAGTAGCTAAGTCTCTTCCTTTTAGTGGGAAGAAGTGAAGTTAGCAGTGCAAAGTCAGTTATTCGTTGTGTGTTTGCCTAACGTAAAGATACGTAAAGAGGGTCCTCCCCCCTTGATGGTGAATCTTGATTTAATTCCCGCCAGGAATTTGAACACCGGGTCGCGCCATCTCTTTCAAAGTGTTAGTGCATTTTTAGCAGCCCGTTTTTTCTTCCCTGCAAGTATAGCATGATGAGCCCAAGTTACGGCAAAAGAGACATTTTCCTCTTGGGAAATGTATTAATTTATTATGCAACTCTGCATCTAGCACTAGATAGACCTCATACAATAACTGTCCTAGTGTCTGTTTAGCCCATGGTCCATTGGATGGTCGGTGCAAGGCCAAAAAACAGATTTTGCGGTTGCTAGCTATATCCAATCTTGGTTGGCCTTTCACCCCTAGCCACAAGTCATCTTCGTATTTTCCGTAACAATTTTTCACCTGGGTTGATCTTTTTGCTTTTCATGTCTCTTAACTCGACTTTTGAATATTTAGTTCGTGTCTAATCACATAAACAACAATAATTTATCATTACAACGGATGAAACTAAGAGTTATACTAGTTTTTAGGAAACTATGATTATGAAAACATAATACCCCGCTCAATAACCTTCTAGAAAGAATAACTAAATTACTTATTCGAACTTGATACTCTTATTTTCTATTTTCAAATATCAATTTTAGGCATTAAAAATCTTCCGGGTTCATCAAAATAACCATAATATACGTTGCCTGTAGAAAGAGAAAACTACAGAGTCGGTTGACGGCCATGGTTACTGGAATAATTAAAAAACACTAGTGATACTCTAATAAACAATGAGATCACGTAAACTAGACTTTCTGTTAGTTAACTTGCCTTCAAATGATTTAAAGACAAAAAAGAACCAATATTATCTAAAATCTAAGCGCTTTTGCTTACTATCGTTTAATGATTGATTTATGTTATACTCATAATTTCTTATGTGTGTGTTTACCATTCGTATATAATCCCGATATACACATAATTTCTTATGCATATGGATTTAGAGGTGAAGCTTCATGAGGGTCGAAGCCCCCTCCCTCTTTTTTCGTTAGTAGTTTTAATTTTGGGTTTAATAGTGTAAATTTTTGGTCTGTTAGTGTAAATTTTTTAATATTTATAGAGTTCACTCCCTCGTATAATAGTTTATCTTTGTCCCCGCCCCCACCTATAGTATGGTTCAAGCTCTACACTGTATGTATTTATGTTTGAACTAGGGTATAACCCAGTGTATTACACATGTTAAATAAGAAAAATACTTAATATTTATTGACGAAGACTTAGGAATTATAAAACATTATTTTGATATAATATACAACCGAAATTACGTATGAGTAAGTACTTTGGTTAAGTGGTAAATTTTTTTTTATTTCTAAAACTTTCGTTTTAAAAAATTAGTGCTTTGACAAAAATCATTTTTATCAGTATCTCGTTGTTTGAAAACTCCAGGTTTGTTTTTTAATTTCTTTTATATAAAACTTTTATTTTATAAAAAAAATGATTTTAAAATAATTTCATGACTTAAAATGTTTGTTATTTAAAAAAAGGGGTAACTTTGTAAAATAATAACCAAATTTTAAAAGTGTTCTAATTAGCTAACTCAAGTTTTAAAAGTGTTTTAATTAGGTCACTTAATTTTTATATTTTATATAAATTAAAAGTCTTAACATATTTTTTATCATGTTATACTTTTGTTTTCAATTAAAAAATATTATTTTCTATCTTTTGATGCTGATATGGAACGTTGACGTAAATTTTAGGTACTTTTTTAATTATTTCATAATTAACATGTTTTTTTTTTTTTTTATATAACTTTACATATTGAAAATTCTGACCCCGCGTCTTCTCCACCGTTACTTTCTTGACATAAGAAAATTTAATGATTACTCGATTTGACATAAGAAAATTTAATGATTACTCGATTTGATCGTTTGGTGGTACAATTTGAGAAAAATATGAATGAGTGATTAAATTAGAACACTTTTGAAACTTGGTTAATATTCTGTGACATTTTTTCTAAAAAAATCATAGTGTTAGAAAATTTTGTTTTTGAAAAATTGTATTTTTTAATCAAAATATTTAGTTTTTATTTAATGAAAAATGTTTTTTTAAAATATTATTGATTAAGGAAAAACTTAGATTTGTAATATAAAGAGATAAAGAGAAATATTTAAAAATTAATTATTTGATTTTTTAAAATAAAATTAATAATTTATGCGAGAAAATAAATAAAAAAATAAATGTGGTAATAACATATATAAAAAGTATGAAATATTATTAGGATAGATTAATCAAAACCCTTTAGTGTTAATGAATTATGAACAAGTTATATTTTCTACGTTTTAGTGATCAAATGTTCAAATTCAATGAAACATGAGGGGTTAGTTTATGCAACTCAAAGGACAGAAGATGATAAAAATCTCACGTAATACCGTTTGTCGATACGCCACAACTTACCCGCAAGAAAAAGGGATAATAAACCGTCGAATTGTGCCACTTATCTGAAATCTTTAGGGTTTTTGCAGGGTTTTATGCCCAATTTACCAGATATCACACACTATTATCCATTACATGTGCAAGAAATGGGTTCTTTGAAAAATGAAACAGAGCATCTAAATGAAGAAGAAGAAGAATTAGAACCGATTTTAGCAGAGCAAAATCAGAGGTTTTGTATGTTTCCAGTTAGGTACAATCAGCTGTGGGAGATGTACAAGAAAGCACAAGCTAGTTTCTGGACTGGTAATGTTTTTCATTTGAATTCAATCAAATTCTTACACTTTTGTGTATTTCAGGGGATTTAATGAAGTGGGTGTTTGTTGTTGCTTTAGATTATTGTGGTTTGTTATGGTTTTGGTTCTGTTCTTGGATTCTTGTTGTTCTATGTGATAATCTGAGTTCTTGCTGATTATCTTCATGTAAGTGAGTGAATTTTCTTACTGTCTGCAAGTTTATAACTTTATAACTTGGGGGTTTCTTTCTTTAAATAAATGGATGCATGATGATTGTCTGATGTGTTGTTCTGTACTTCTGTTAGTTCTTTATAATATTCCACATAAAAATGAAGAATTTTTGTTTCTTGATTGCACAGTTCCTTCATTTAGGTTTTTTTCTTGCTTTAGATGATTACAGTTTCTCATGATTTAATAATGTTTTTTGTTCTGTTTATATAAATATTTTCTTTTGTTTTGAATGACTTTTAATGTGCTTTCAGGGTTTGCATCATCTAACCTTATCCGTTTAGACATACTGTTAGATCAAACAAACTCAAAGTCTAGAATAAAAGATTTTAATTTGCTGTCAACTGAATCAAATTTGAATACTGGTTTCACTTCATTTTTTTCCTGTTAACAATTTTGATGTTACTTCATTGGTACAGTTGAGGAGGTTGACCTCTCTTTGGATGTACAACAATGGCAAAAGTTGACTGAATCTGAGAAGCAGTTTATAAGCCATATTTTAGCCTTTTTTGCTGCATCAGATGGAATTGTTTTGGAAAATCTGGCTGCAAGATTTCTTAACGACATTCAAATACCCGAGGTTATATTTTTCTTAAAATTTTGTTGTATCACTGAAGGATATAAGTTGTGGGGTCGTTTGAAACTGTGACTAATTTGAGGTGTTGTGTTATGTTGTATGGATAGGCTCGGGCATTTTATGGGTTTCAAATTGCAATGGAGAACGTACACTCTGGTGGAGCCTTTTACCCTTGGCAATTCAGTTTATGTTTGTTTATTCGAGTTCGTTAACTAATCTTGCACCCATTCTTTTGGTAGAAATGTATAGCTTGCTTTTAGAAACATTCATTAAGGATTCCAAGGAAAAGTACAGATTGTTTAATGCAATTGAAAGCATTCCTTGTGTTGCAAGAAAGGCTCAATGGGCTTTGAACTGGATTAAAAGGTAGTTCTTTTACTAGACACAACTGTACCATAAATTTCTATGATTTACTGGTTTACCATTAAATTGTTCATCACTATTGTGCTTGCATTTCTGTGCAGCTCCAATTCATTTGCAGAAAGGCTTGTTGCCTTTGCATGTGTTGAAGGAATATTTTTCTCTGGAAGGTATGGTATTTTACCTTTATAAGATTATAAATAGAGCATATAAACAATGATTTAGCCGGTATTCTCCAGAGCCGTTGATCAAGTCATTGATTGACCCATATTAGTTCTTGCAGTATTTGTGGTTCTGCATTGAACCCTCCTGTAAATATCATATGATTTATCTGTGTAAATTTAATTTTCTTTTCTTTGTTTTTCAGCTTTTGCTCAATTTTTTGGCTAAAGAAGAGGGGATTGATGCCAGGGTTGACTTTCTCAAACGAACTCATATCCAGAGACGAGGGTCTACATTGTGACTTTGCTTGTCTTCTTTATAGGTAATCTTGTTATCCCTGTTTAATAGAAAAACACATAATTCTGTAAAGATTATATTGAAGAAATCTGATCTTGATTTACAGTTTATTACAAAAGAAGCTTCCTTGGGAAAAGGTCAATGAAATAGTGCATGAAGCTGTTGAAATAGAGACCGAATTTGTTTGTGAGTCCCTTCCGTGTGCCTTAATTGGCATGAATGCAACACTCATGAGCCAATACGTCAAGTTTGTTGCTGATCGCCTCTTGGTATGATCTATATATGTTTTACTAATCTATTACTTTCAATAAAGTTATTTTGAAGGTTGAATGCAATAAAAAGGCATTTGAACTTTCAATGACCCGTTTTCTTATTTGTTCATACTTCAATGCGTTTTTCATAACCTGATGGGGTTGATTTTACTGTTAATCAAAACAGGTTGCATTGGGTTATCAAAAGAAATACAATGCCGAAAATCCTTTCGATTGGATGGAATTCATTTCACTTCAGTAAGTATCATCAATCTCTGATGAATCAATCATCTTTCACTGCTAAAATAGAAATTTTTGATGATCTTTTCTGTATTTGTTGGTATGATGATTGAATAGAGGAAAAGCAAACTTCTTTGAAAGAAGAGTGGGTGATTATCAAAAGGCCTCTGTTATGTCAAACCTTCAAGATGCTGCCCAGAATTTTGTCTTCAATTTGGATGCAGATTTTTAGCCAACATCATTTTTTCATTATTAATAATTATTGGACCTTTTCATTAAAGAATTTTGATGTATGATATATTGTTTAATTAAATAAGTGGATTACTAAAATGTATGCTTTATGCATAAGCAGAGTGTACCATATGGATCTATATATGTATCTTAAGTTTCAACTTTCTTCACAGAATCTCTCAACCAATGTCTTGAGAAAAGTACTACTAGTGACTGAAGTATAAAAAGCTTAGATTTCATATGTAGCGTATGTTTCTTCAGTTAGGAGATCAACTTCTCGGGTGTAAGAACGAATCTCCTTTGTTGAAATATTATCGTTGTTGTATAGTTTTCTATTAATAGCGTATGAGAAAACTCAACGTCTCATGATTGCTTTCTAAAAACACGTCACTCACCTCTTATTGTGATTTGTCTACCGCCTCGATCACCTCACACAACAATTTTGCATGAGGGGTGCTTTTTAAAAGTGTTGTGTTAATTGTTATATGAACACTTACAAACTTTCTTCTATCATTACATTTGCCATGAGCATACTGTAAGTATACATTTGTATTCACCACCCTATACCAACATATTTAGGGAGACATTAGGATTTCCAATTGAAATAAATAAAGATGCTTTATTTATTTTTTGAAAACTTGATTGTACAACATTGTCAACGAAATAAATAAAAATGACTAGCAAAAACTATTCGGTCCTAACTGTTCTTTACCCAGGAATGTTACATTGTATTCGTTGTCGACTCTACATGTGCAAGCGTAAGGAAACATCTAAGAAGTGCTCTTGCTTACATACAACTCCAAAGTTTGTCCCCACTCTCTTCTAATTTCCGCTACTTTTAATGTTTCAAACACTCAGTCTTAAGCGTCTCGATATTTCGTTCTTTATAACATTGATTTACGCTACTTTCAATATTTCGTTCATCTATGTGGCTACATATACCATCACATTCTTTATCACTGTCACATAAGCATCAATCACTAACCGATTGAAGAATATCCACATCTACATCAAATTTACAAATATCAAATTCTTGAAAATTTCTTCAAACGGTGTATTGACAAAATCAAATCTTTAAAAATTAAAGCCACCAATTGGAATCATCAATCACAACTTGCACCTTTCGATTAACTAGTGTTAATATCCACACGCGCGTTGCGCGTCTTGAAAACGCTGTAAATCGATACTCTGTAAACGATCTAAGACAGCAAGATCATACCGAGAGGACCACGTTGACTACAAAATGTCGGTAACACCACAGTTTGAGACTATTAAAATCAACAATTTTCCATTTAATGTCGGGCTCAGAGTGTGTAAAGAATGACTCCATCATGCCCGGAGGGCGGGTTGCAGGCAATAACCTGCCATCCTACACCCCTTCAGGGCTAGATTCCATTACAGTTTCTGCACATTCATACATACATCATTCAACATAATGAATCTTTAACACCCCCCCAATACAGTTAAATCTGCAACTCTAAACTTCAAATCTTGAAGTCTATAAACTTCAACTATAATGCTACAGTAAACATAATCAGAATCAAATCAAATAAGCATCAATTAAACATATGATAAGTCAATTCACCTTATGCAAACTCTCGGGCCACTGAATCGGAACATGATACCCTTTCGACGGAGGGATCAAGCACACTACCGTCTCCTCCGGTGGTGGACAATGCCTCTCCGATAATAACTCATCTCCCTACTCAGTAGCTGCACGTAGCCGAACTCCGCCTCCAGCAACACAGCCGCCACCGCCTCCAATAACACAACCACCACCACCGACCTCCGCGTCCAGCAACATAGCCACCAAACACATCCGAAATCAAATCAACCGTCATCAGCAACCAAAACCCAAATCACAAACCCCAAATCAAAAACCCTAATCGAGTATAAATATGAAGAAAACTTACGTAGAAGACGAAGGACCGAAAAGGGCCGGTGGTCGGAGGGCGGAGAGCAGAGGATGGACCGTCGGGAATCGGACGGTGAGCAGTGAGGTCGCAAGGGGGGCGGGCAGCGGCAGCGGAGTGGCAGTGGTGTCGGAGGTGATGGGGGAGGGCGAAGAGCGCAGGCGGTCGATGATGAAGATCGATGGGGGGAGAGCCGCTCTCGGTCGATGATGAAGAGCGATGGGGGGAGAGCCGATGATGAAGAGGTTGGGTTAAAAGAGGTTGATATTACTATTCAATGAATAGTAATATCCCAACTTCTTTTTTCATAGTATGTAATCTCTTCGAACCCATCACCCCCAACTCAAATCTTGAAATACCCCAAATCTTTCCCAAAATTTGCAGCAAAATCAATGGGTATTTCTTCAAGCAGCAACAGAAGAAGAAACAACAGTTATTATCACCATCAAAACACACCTTCTCAACTCATCTCTTCTTCTCCGGCGAACATCTACTCCCACCCACCTACGCCACCAGTGGACCACCCGTACACCGGTGGCAGCAATTACTCCAACAATCCGTTGATTTTCAGACCTATTTTGGCCCTTATGATCAATTGCAAGCTAATTACAGTTATGGGTTGGTGCCACCGGTGTATGTGGAGCATCAGCAGGCTAAGAAGGTTAAGAATCATGTAAATTTGCATAAGGATACGTTGACGGTTGAAGTTGATGAGGGGAATTGTGATTGTCATTTGGTTTCATTTGTGTTTGATGCTTCTTTTGATGGGAGGTTAGCAATTTCTCTTCATGTTTTATAGTTTTTTTGTGTTATAAGATTGTCAATTTGAGTTTTTTGCATACAGTTTGGTGTTAGAGTTTGCAATTGTAATTCTGTTGCAACTGGTATGACCATTTACACATTGTTATTTGATCCCCAAATAATACAATTATCTGAAGTATAATCGGTTATAAATTCATTAAGACTAATTATTGTGAGTTTCAAATGCAAATCCTAAAACTTTATGTGAAAAAGTCATAAAACTTGAGAATTAGGAGAACAATTGTGATAATGATCAAAGGGTTGGTAGCTTCGCGGTATCATGGTGTGTAGTTAATGTGTTCCAAGTAGTTAGGGGTTCTAATCTCATTGCTGTTCCTAAGGGATCGAAGGTCTCAGGTTCGATCCGTGGAAACGGCCTCCTCACAAAATGTGGGGGAAAGACCGCGTACATCTTCCCTTAAATGGGACGGACCCTCCCTGGACCCTGCGAAAACGCGGGAGCTCTTTGCAGCACCAGGTACGCCTTTTTTTTTAGAGACTGTGTGAGTTAGCTGCCATGAAAAAGCTTGTGATAGTGACTAATGTGTAAGAGTGTAGATCTTGGAAAGTTACTAGCTCTAGCTTGGGAACAATCTTTGATAGTGATAAGTAATGGCCTCTCTATTGTGCTTTTAATATATGATAGTCTTTCTTTTCAAGTGTGAAATTTAGCCTGCTTTATAAACATTCATGGAACCCATTATATATCTTAACAATATATTTTGTATGATTGCAATCCTCCATGTTAGCGACATAATACACTAGTAGAGGCGGCACTTTCCTCCCATTCATATGAAAATGAGTCATTTTGAGTTGTATTATATAAGTAGAAGGTCAAATGGGTTAAACATAAATCATGTTATTAAGAACATGGGTTGAAAGTCTCCTAGCATGATGTTCAAATGCTTTTAATTTCCTATGTTGTTTTATATAAAAAGTTAGATTAGTATTAGTAATATAGTAAATGTATCATACTTTCAGTTATTTACAAAATAAAAGAGTAAACAAAAATGTTTTCAGGTGAATCCAAAACGACATGTACTTAAAAGTTTCCCATTTTGACCCAGAATTTTTGACCTAAAAGACTAGACAGTTCATAGAGTCATGTTACTAGATTGCTAGAAAAGGAAGCATAAGAATGTATTTGAAAAAAAAATGTGTACAGTTCCTTGTGCTTTTTTGATAGGCAATAGAAATTCTTGGAAGAGGAGCACCATGTGGGTCGTATTGATTGTGTAGATTGTGATTCAAGATTGGGGTGAGTTTTAGGTGCAGATTGCAGTTTGGTATCAGAATCAGTTTAAAGTTCATATTGTGGAATGGTGGAGTTTCTAGTGTCATTTTACAAAAATGCGATTACTCTTGGTTTAATGTTGCTTGTGTATGGCGTAATCTGACATACCATTTGTGAGTTGAGAATGTGTTGGTGATAGAACCCAAAAGTCAGCTTGATTAACTTCAAGTACAAAGTACAAATAGAGCCCTGTTCGAGAAGGGTGATCTCCGATTACAAGGATTAGAAACCCTACTTTTGATAAACTAAACAAAGACAGCCACACACATCCTAAGAAGTAAACATAAATAGGAAGAATAGGGGCAATTAGGCTGCAGTTACTCCCTAAACACTAGGCTGCAGTTACTCCCTAAACACTAGGCTGCAGTTACTCCCTAAACACTAGGCTGCAGTTACTCCCTAAACATTAGCTAACCAGCATAGTTAGGCTGCAATTAGTTCCTAAACAATAGCTAACCATTCTTCCACTAACCCACTAGGCTGCTGCCCCTTTAACCCGGTACCAAGGCCCACCAACCCACCTAATTAGGATCTGGGTTTGTATCAATGCATCCTCCTTGGACAAGCGACTTGACCTCAAGTCGAATGCTGGACCAATATTCAAATGGTTCCACATATAGGAGATGAAAGGCTGCTGAATTCTGTCTTCCCTTTCCTGGGTCCCACACGATGATAAAAATTATAACCACATGTTTCGCAAGTGCCAGTGCTGCTTGGTAAGTTTCCGATGGTGCTAGATCAAACAAGAGTATCCTAGGGCACAAATAAGGCAGATCAAAGCCATATCTCAGGAATTCATTGTGTTTCAGATGTGTATATGTGGAAGAAATCAACACGCTTTTATTTCCTTGACGCCTTGCAGCTAACGAGATCGGTGGGTCAATATCTTTACGCAAGCCTCTTATTTCACTAATTTCTCCTCTCCTCTTCCGATCATGGCTGCCTTTTGCTGTTAATTTCTTTGCCGGTGCCCAAGCTTCAATTGCGGTGCCATCAATTTTGCCGGTGTGCATTCCGTCATCCATTTCATTAGTGCCCTCAATCCCATCACCGCTTATGTCGCTTTGATAAGTGATTCTGCCACCAACGCTGGATTTAATGGCTGAAGAGGGTCATGCTCAGACCCCTGCAGTTCCTCAACCACTGTGTTCTTCAAATTATCCTTTGATTCTTCACTTTTACAACAATCTCTGTTCACTTGAACTTTGATTTCTTCAACATCGTCCCTCAAAGATGCAAGAATGACATCTAGTTTTGCTGCAATGGTTGCTAGTTGATCTGCCAAGTTCCAGGTTACAGGTGCCATTCGATTTCCCGGCAATGGAACCAAATGATAGAACCCAAAAAGTCAGCTTGATTAACTTCAAGTACAAAGTACAAATAGAGCCCTGTTCGAGAAGGGTGATCTCCGATTACAAGGATTAGAAACCCTACTTTTGATAAACTAAACAAAGACAGCCACACACATCCTAAGAAGTAAACATAAATAGGAAGAATAGGGGCAATTAGGCTGCAGTTACTCCCTAAACATTAGACTGCAGTTACTCCCTAAACACTAGGCTGCAGTTACTCCCTAAACACTAGGCTGCAGTTACTCCCTAAACATTAGCTAACCAGCATAGTTAGGCTGCAATTAGTTCCTAAACAATAGCTAACCATTCTTCCACTAACCAACTAGGCTGCTGCCCCTTTAACCCGGTACCAAGGCCCACCAACCCACCTAATTAGGATCTGGGTTTGTATCAATGCATCCTCCTTGAACAAGCGACTTGACCTCAAGTCGAATGCTGGACCAATATTCAAATGGTTCCACATATAGGAGATGAAAGGCTGCTGAATTCTGTCTTCCCTTTCCTGGGTCCCACACAATGATAAAAATTATAACCACATGTTTCGCAAGTGCCATCGCTGCTTGGTAAGTTTCCGATGGTGCTAGATCAAACAAGAGTATCCTAGGGCACAAATAAGGCAGATCAAAGCCATATCTCAGGAATTCATTGTGTTTCAGATGTGTATATGTGGAAGAAATCAACACGCTTTTATTTCCTTGACGCCTTGCAGCTAACGAGATCGGTGGGTCAATATCTTTACGCAAGCCTTTTATTTCACTAATTTCTCCTCTCCTCTTCCGATCATGGCTGCCTTTTGCTGTTAATTTCTTTGCCGGTGCCCAAGCTTCAATTGCGGTGCCATCAATTTTGCCGGTGTGCATTCCTTCATCCATTTCATTAGTGCCCTCAATCCCATCACCGCTTATGTCGCTTTGATAAGTGATTCTGCCACCAACGCTGGATTTAAATGGCTGAAGAGGGTCATGCTCAGACCCCTGCAGTTCCTCAACCACTGTGTTCTTCAAATTATCCTTTGATTCTTCACTTTTACAACAATCTCTGTTCACTTGAACTTTGATTTCTTCAACATCGTCCCTCAAAGATGCAAGAATGACATCTAGTTTTGCTGCAATGGTTGCTAGTTGATCTGCCAAGTTCCGGGTTACAGGTGCCATTCGATTTCCCGGCAATGGAACCAAATGATAGAACCTAAAAAGTCAGCTTGATTAACTTCAAGTAAAAAGTACAGACAGAGCCCTGTTCGAGAAGGGTGATCTCCGATTACAAGGATTAGAAACCCTACTTTTGATAAACTAAACAAAGACAGCCACACACATCCTAAGAAGTAAACATAAATAGGAAGAATAGGGGCAATTAGGCTGCAGTTACTCCCTAAACATTAGGCTGCAGTTAATCCCTAAACACTAGGCTGCAGTTACTCCCTAAACACTAGGCTGCAGTTACTCCCTAAACATTAGCTAACCAGCATAGTTAGGCTGCAATTAGTTCCTAAACAATAGCTAACCATTCTTCCACTAACCCACTAGGCTGCTGCCCCTTTAACCCGGTACCAAGGCCCACCAACCCACCTAATTAGGATCTGGGTTTGTATCAGTTGGCATAGTCGGAGCCGGGCTCCTTGGAGTCTATATGATGAAGATATTTACCAGAGGTTATAACGGGTGAGGAACATGATCTATCGACTATGAAGTACTAGTAGGGTTGTCAAAGAAAGAACTCGACTTATTAAAAGTGCCATCAACACTAGTAAAGTATTGACGAAGGGGTGAACTATAACAACAATGGCCTTCCCTAAAAAGACACTTAATAGCATGTTATTGGTGGTCCTAGTTTCGTATTATGTGTTGTGTGCCAAAGATATTAGGAGCCACAACAAAAAGGATACCTTTAAAAATTCGAAATTAAAAAGCTATTTTTTCCTTTAATAACGACAGATGGCGTGCCGTTAAATAATTTTCTGTAAGGACCGTGCCAAGCCAAAAAGGTTGTGGGACATTACAATGCGCCAGTGAATCATCATAGCAACATCTAACAAATGGCAGTTTCTATGTTCAACAATACCATTTTGTTAGGGTGTATATGCACATCATGACTCATATAATCTCACACTTTAATAAAAATTGTTTCAATCATAATAGAACTATTTTTTTGCACTACCAGATCACTTTGTCTGGATACATACGTTAGGATTTTTAACATCCCATATAAATCATGAAAAATAGAAAGTATATCATGTGTAATTTAAATAAAAAACCCAAATGGCATGAGAATAACCATCAACAAACGTAATGAAATATTTAAAATCATTTGTCGAAGTAATTAGACAAGGTTGCCAAACATTACTTTGAACTAACTAAAATGAAGTACTAACTTGGTTTGACCTTTTAAGGGAAATTAAAATACTGACTTGATTAGACTCTTTAAGGGATATGGACGTCGGGTGTGTTTTCTTTAACTCACAAATAAACTCATGAAAAGATATGTGGCACCAAAATCAACAATCCCGGATGACGAGCCAACAAAAAGAAGAAGATGAAGCTATACATGATTTTGTTGTGTTAGCTTGAGGAGTAGATGCTACCTAACATCGAATAAACATCTCTCGCTGAAGCGGTGAGTGATTGTATAAACTAAATTAGTAAATTATACTTATTGTACCCATGACACACACCTACACTTACATAATCACGTGTATCTTCAAAGTAGTGTGTAGGAATTTAAAGTGGTGTTTGGTTTGCATTAACTTGTGACTATGGGTTTAAGTTTGACATGGGGGTGGAATGAGAATGGAATGGGTTTGTCATATATGACCACCTTGACTAGTTTAGATGAAACCTAGTTTATGTCATATGTCAGAGTGGAAGTAGGCCTGAAAACGAACCGAACCGACCGAAGCCTTGTTCATGTTTGTTCATTAAAAATTGAACGTGTTCACGAACGGTTAACGAACACATAATCGAGCGAGAATTCTTGTTCGTGTTCGTTCATTAAGGAATGGATTTGTTCACAAACTGTTCATGAACACATAACTGGACAATTTACTAACACGAACAAACATATACTATTTAAAGCTAAGCACTTGACATAATGATCATATACATGATTATGAACGAACATATTACCAAATGTTTATGAACATAAACAATTAAAATATAAATGTTAGGCAGATTAAAAATTGCAAAAGATATAAAGATTAGGTAGATTAATTAAACTTAAAAAGTTATTAAAATATATAAATATTTAATGAACGGACAAACATAAACGAACATACAAGAATGAATGTAAATGAACCTAAAAGAACACCCCGAACGTTCACAAACACAAATGAACGAACCTGATGTCTGTTCATGTTCGTTCGTTTAACTAAATAAACAAATTTTTTGTTTGTGTTTGTTCATTTATTAAATGAACGAACATAAACGAACTTCCCGCCGAAAGATTTACGAACTGTTCGTTGAACGTGTGGTTCATTATAGCCATAATTGGAAGAATTAATGTGTCATTTAGTGCTAGGTAATGATGAAACCAAATAAACCCAACTTATGAATGCATATCCATCATAGTTATGGTAAGTAGTAACACATGAATACTAATACAATCAATATCATCTAATACTAATACCCAACTATATCTTTTTTTGTAAATCCATACTCTTAATTCCTCTAACAAATCATCTTTCACCATTCCTATTCCCTGACCCTCAATTCAAAGTTCCAAACACACCCTAAGAACTACTTGGTGATTCTTGTGTAACACTCACACAAACATAACCATGCTATTTAAGACTTGTAAATAATCTAATTTTTCAAAATACTTTGATATTAGTTTTGCATTTTAGATGATTAGATATTTGGAGCGGATAAGAAATAATGTCTGAGAAGTTGGGATTGACATGTATTTGGAATAAGAATAGGGTGGGGATGTTGAGATAGTATGGACATGTGAAGTGGAGTCGGTTGATGGGTCTAGTAAGAACCGTGGAAACTCTCTTAGTGGATGGGAGGAGGAAGAGGCTGACCCAAACCGACAAGGATGAGTGGATTAGGCTGGATTTGTTAGACTTGCACATCTTTGAGGACATGTCAGGGATAGGACTTCTTGTGGACGTTAGATTAATGTTATAGTGCATAGATTTTTTTAAGGAAGCATATAGGTTCTAGATTTTGTTGCCCTTAGCATCTAGAGTTTTTAAGGAAGCATATAGATTCTTTTGGTGTTCATGCTACCTTCTTCTTGACTCTTTGCTATTTGTATCTGTTGCTGATATAGTTTTATTCACCACTTTATGTTAGCTGTAATTCAGTACTATTTTTATTGGTATTTATGTAATGGTTATTGCTTTGATCCTTCCTTAGCCATGTGTTTTGTAGTCTGGAGTACAATATTGTACATGTCAAAAAGAGTGTTTTTTTTTAGCCACGGGTCTCCGTGGGAGCAGCCTCTCCACCCCTTGGGATAGAGGAAAGGTTTGACCTCATCCAACCCTCCCCAGACCTACCAATAGCTTTGCTGTGTGTGGTATTTTTACTGGGTATGTAGAAGTAGATATCCGAGTTTCTAACTGCTTAATTAAACATTTACAATAAGTTTCACAGATAGGGGGTCTGTGCAGTTGCATTTTGGAATTAATTGTCTGATTATTGTGACTTGACGTGGCTACAATTGATTTCTAATGTTTGAATAAACAAAATTTCCAAATGACAGCATAACCATCTATTACTTTGCAAAAGAAGAACCCGATTGCAAGTTTGTTCCAGTACACCCTGAAGTATTTGTACCAGTCAAATTCCCCTTCCAAAAAGGAACCGGTCAAAGATTTCAGCAGCCATCAGGAACCGGCATTGACTTGGGATTCTTTGACTTTGGCTCTCTTTCAAAACCATCATCAGGTGAAGATGTGTATCCACTTGTGATATGTGCAGAAACAACAGTGCCTTCAGTTACAAATGATCAACATCTTTATGGCCCATTACCAAATACTGTTTCTACCCCTCATAAGCAGATTACACCAGCTGTTTTGGAGAAAAAAAACGGGTACCCTTTTAAAGTGAGAGTTATGAGGCAGATATTATGGATTGATGGCGTTCGTTACGAACTACGTGAGATTTATGGAATTGGACAATCTGAGGAAAGTTTTGATGATACGGGTTCTGGTAAAGAATGTGTTGTTTGCATGACTGAACCTAAAGATACTGCTGTACTTCCATGTAGGCATATGGTAAGTTCTTGTTGCATGCATATAAAATATTAACTCAAGACTACTTTAAAGTGAGAGTTAAGTTAGCCTTTAGATGTTATAATTAGAGGTGGCAATTTCTATCCATTTACTTACGAATAGGTTGATCCAGGCTATGTTAAAAAAAGAATGCTAAAAAGGTTAATTGGGTCGAAAGTTGCCAAAAGAGAGAAATTTCAATGTGTAAAACCTTCTAAATCTAGATCATTTATCCAAAAGTCAGATTATGTTTAAAGTTATATTTTTTCTAATCATGTTTGACACCCTAGTAATAGTCCCCCTGACGTCTTAGAAATTACCTGTATTGACATGTTACCCAACACCCTCTTTTTACCTATCTGGCCCGTTTGAAAATAGACATAACCCAAATTGAGCTGTTTATAAATACACGGGTCAAAAATGTATACATAGCTTATTACAAAATGTGGATATGGATATCATCCGTTTAATCATATACAGCTTCAAGCACATGAGTATACAGCTTCAAGCACATGAGTATGTTATACATATTTTAATGGCATATGGTTTCAAACAAATGCCCATATGTTGATTTGTGACTAGAACACATGGACAATGCATGACATTAGCTGATTAATAAAATAACATGACATGTGATGCATGATGCATATAAAATATGCTTATTTGTCCCAAAATCCCCAACTAGAACCCATACAGCTTATTCGCGATACAGTATACACATCCAAAGAACACTGCAGTCCAGAATTTCATGACCATCAATTTTGCGACATAAAGTTAATCCAGAAAAGTGAAGAGGGATGATGATTATTAATAAAATGTGGATTCTAATAGTTTAAACACTATACATGCATTAATCATGTCACATACATAAATTACTTGAATCATTTATTATCTGTTCTCTGATTGATTCTTTTTATGATCTTTATTCTATTTTAACTTATTCTTTTTCATGATTCAGTGTCTATGCAGTGAGTGCGCAAAAGCATTGAGACTTCAATCATACAAGTGCCCAATTTGTCGTCAACCGATTGAAGAGCTAATGGAGATCAAAATCAATACAAATGACCGGTGATACTATATCCTTTTCTTCTTACTAAATCTGAACAATCATGATACATAAGTATATTCTTTTCTTCTTATCCAATCTTGTGAATTGTGATGTAGTTAAAATCAAATATATATGTATGCATTGTATGTATGTAGCAAGGTGCTAACTTTTTCTTTGGGTTATTTAACCATGGTTTCTTTTTCTTTGATGATGAACACCATGAGCCGTAAAGTGAAGTGAACAACTCAACCGGTTTAAAGCCGATGAGCCGTAGCGTGCATGGCTCGGGTCTTTTTTGACAGTGAAAGGCTGGTCTGGTATCTTGTGTTTGTAATGTTAGATTTACCACTTTAAAGTTTAAACCACCACCCTTTTCATCTGCAAACTTGGAATGTAAGAATTGCTTTATCCCTTATTTACCCATTTTGTCTTTTTCACTTTGCCTACCTTTTGGTTATGTGTCCATCCTTGTCTCAAGTTTGGTTAAAGTTCATGAAGGAAACAGGTGTAGTAACGGAGGCTTTCGCTTTCCACTTTTAAACTTTACACCCCCAAAGTCTTTTTGTTAATATTTTGACCCCCTAGTTTACATTTCAAAAAGGGGTTAAAGAGAATATTTAGAGAACCACAAGGGGCTGATAGTGAATCCCTTTGGTCCTCATGTCTAATGTGGCATGAAATCTCACTTTTCATTCACACATGGTTCTATATGTATTTTTTTGCCACTAACCAATGGCTAGAACCTGGGCTATGACGCTTTATGTCAGATGTGGTATCAGGTCTTAGTTTTTATGTGGGTCGGGTCGAGTCAGGTTGCCCGTTAATCATTGTTTATCTGCTTGGTTTGTAATTTATGTGTTGAAATACGATTACAAAAACTAAGTTTTTACAATAATGATCTGATTTTTTCACAATAAAACGATTTAGGAGTGTGTAAAAACCTACTCTCGACTTGTTCAACCAATTTGAACTGTTTTTCTTTAGTTATATAATTTTCTTGTTTTGACCCATTATTGATAAACCATAGACTAATCTGTTGACCCATCTTTTCTTTTAGTTATGTATATCTCTTGTATTGACCCGTGAGTGATAAGTCATAGCCTAATCACCCCAAAGATTTGTTAAAACCAGTTTGACCCTTCTATATAGTTTTTTGGTTATAACCTGTTAGTGATAAACCATGGTCTAATCATTCACTTGTTCAACCAGTTTGACCCCTTTTCCTTTAATTATATAATTTTCTTGTTTTCCGTCAGTGATAAAACATACCCTAATCAACCCATTCACTTGCTCAACCAGTTTGACCCGTCTTTTCCTTTAATCATTCATTTTTCTTGTTTTGAACCGTTAATGATAAACCATAACCTAATCAACCCATTCACCTAAAACACACATCTAACAGAAAACCTAAAAGTTGTTAGGCTGAAATTAGCATGAACCTATAAAATGTAGGATTAGGATAAGATGATATTATTCTATAAACAAAACTATAAAAAAAGAGTATGAAGGGAGAATATTTGACATGGAAGTAGCACTGGTAGAGAGACAAAGGATGAGAGCATCTGCAGAGCTTTTTACAGAAGTGTGAGGACACCACAAAATACAAAATTGGTGCAGTAATAATATTGACTTTCTTGTATCTTTCTGAGCTTTGTTAAATCTTATACTTATTATTATTATTATTCTATAGACGGGGACCATGTCACTTATTGTGGACCTGTCTCATTCTTGCCTCATACATTTCTAGGTTAACACTTCTTACTTCACATAAAAAGTTCTCTTTTCATAACTTCAATTATTTTTCCCCGAAAACAACAAATTCAATGCAGTTACGTATAACGACGTGTAAAAGGTGCGGTGCTGGGTTCTGTCGTACGTGTTCCATTACCCGAGGACGAGGAGGGTTACGTTTCTTTCCCAAAAAACTCGAGGGATCATCTTATGTGACTTGTATGCAACGTGTAAGATGTTTTTACCGCAATTGGTTCAGTTGATTAGTGAATAAAAACTACAACAGCTAAAAACAAAAGACTAACCGTCTAAAGTGGTCTTGTAAATTTTATGAGATCATTAACATCAATGGTTTTACTAAGTAACTTAATTTTGTATTTAAATAACCTAATTTCATCATTTGAATCATCGCACCATATTCTGCTATTGTTATTGTGTATTTGAACTTTAAATCTTATAACTTGGTCTTTACTATGAGATACATCACATACGAAATACTATCATTTTATTAGGTTATTTCAGTTTGATTCTATATTATGATTATGATGTTATAAAGGTAGACGATCCTTAATAGGAACTCGGTCTTTAGAGCTAACCTTGATAAATCCTTCTAAACTCTTACCACAAATTCTTCTCTTCAACACTTGGTAAACTAACATGTGATATGGTTTTTAAATGTGTGAATTTTTTTAAGTGTTCATTATGGGATTCCTAAGAAGTTAATGAGGATATATCACTTACTTTTAATATTGCTTTGACACAAAATTGTATGTGTTACATATAATAAATTATTTTCTGAAATTGTGTTGGTGAGAGGCTAAAAGTTGCATATGATGGTTATGAGAGTTCCAAAGTGTGACAGACATTTGAAGGATAATGTTTTGAGGCTTTCAAATAAATGTATTAACAAATAGCCAAATAGCAATCACCATCCCCACACCATGTGATGCACATGTGACACCTTTCAACATAAATGGCAATTGCTCTAATTACATTTACCCATCATACTCACTTATGAAACGTTATCATCATTTTTGCTTTTTACAAATTAATATCATAAATCAAGAAACACACTGATTCTGAGTGTGCTTAAAGACTCTCCATGCAATCATTTCATTGGTTTTATATGATACCAATTTGTAAAGGAAAGTCTACTGTGGTAAAAATTATGTCATATATGGTTTCTAGATTTTATTATTGTTGTAAAAGCTATCCATAACGATGCTCTTTCAAAGGTTCCTTGAGTGAAAAGGGAACGAACCATTAGTCTCATCCTGAGGTTTGGGGTTTTCCCCAACCAAAGTCTAGCGTAAAGACGAGTATATAAGGGTTTTAGAGTATTTCCTAGAGACATTAAAAGATAGTTAATGAATCACATTTGAGTTGAAGAGGAGTGTTTATTGGTGATATGATTTGAATCATTTCACGTTTTACGTCGCGTTATCTCAAGATGTGCTAGTACTGTGTTTTCCCCTGCTTTGCCGCACTTTAGAACATGTTTAATGTTAAGGGTGCTTGTATAGTGCCACATGTTAATAAGGATGCTTGTATAGCCTTGTTTTATCATGTTTTATCTTTGTTATGCTAGACTAGAAGACTTGCATTAGTTTTTCATAAATGTGTTTTTTTTTGTCTTTGTTAGAAGACTTATTTTTTCTCTTTTTTTATGGCCAGTGGTAAAACTTGTGCAATAAAAATTATCACATGCCAAGCATAAGGCACATCGTATGCTTTTAGTCGTTTGATATTTTCAAATTCCAAAACAATAGACAAGATTTATATATATGAGTATTTTTAATTGCACCCTGATCTATGTTCTAGTTACACCCTACTCTAAGATAGTAAATGAATGTTTAGTATAACTTACCCAATGAGGTGTTAATTAAAGAAATACATGATTAACTAGCTACATATATCTAGAACAAATTAATTAGGTCACCTTAAATGCATCAATATTATAATTAATTTTTTAAAATTGTTTTTATAAAATGTTTTTCTAACATACTACTTTAACATTAATTTATGTCTCTTATATTATTTTTAATGACAGTCTATTTAACATAGGGTTTAAAAAATAAAAGAAAAACATGGAAAAAGTTTTTCTTTATTAAAATATAATAATCGATGGAAAAATTTTATACTGTTTTATAGGAAGCACTAGCTATAGTAACCCGTGTGTTACACGGGTTGAATAAATAAAAAATTAATATAACAAAATTTATTAATTATAAAATAATATTTTAAGATATGATATCACTGAAATTATGTATTAGAAATGACTGTAAGTTATAAAATAGTGATATCAACTTTTTAAAATTTTATTTATTTTCAAAAAAAAATAAACGTTTTGTTCTAAAACAAACCGTATAAAATTGTCATTTTTAAAGTTTTTCTTATTATAACTCTTAAATTTAATTATTTTGGTTTTAAAAAAATAACTTTTTAAAAATACCAATTTAAATATTTCGTATTTTTAAAAAAAATCTTATGCTTTAAATAAATTTATTATTTTATAAAAAAATTTTTATTTAGAAATAACATTAAGAGCATCTACATCACGGAGGTTTTCTTTCGTCCAGTCTGAGGTGGAAAAAGCAAACGAACATCACACCATTGGAGATGAGGTTTGCTTCTGTATTTGCTTTCATGTCCAGAATTCCATACCCAAGCAAACATGGGAGTGTGGAACCCACCACTATAAAACATATGTAATTTAATGTTTTAGAATTAAAAATAGGTGATGATTTGGAAATGGAGGCGTGTTTGAAACTGGACATATTATTGGAGGAAATACAAGAGTTTTTAGTGTTTGAAAGTGGACGAGTGAAAAGTTGATGTGGCAGCTGATGTGTCATGTTTGGTTTTAAAATAGAGGTTTGTTGTTATAGATGCTCTAATAAATAGATCTCTTTATTAATTTATTAAATCAAAAAAGTGTTAAATAGTATTATTAGTAATTAAGGTAATATTTAATAGGAGAGAGAGGCGGTAAAATTTTGATGAGAGTGATTGTGGTGTTGACACGTGTCATCCCAGATACCCTTTTATTAGAGTAGGAAGATTTTAACACGTATAACTTTTCTGTAATAGTTATTTTCTGATAATTCAAGGAAATTCCTTATATAATTTGACTAAACAATAAAATATAAAGTAAATACCTTTTTTCAAAACTCATACAGAACATACGTATAAAAAAGATATATATTAATAAAAATGTAAACCAATATTTTAAGGGTCCCTTTATCTAGACATCCCCCAATTTTAAATCAACACCCTTGTACCCTATACGCCGCGTATGGGTCCACGCGTATGGGTCCACGCGTATGGGTCCATACGCGGCGTATAGGGTGCGTTGTTGATTTGACGTTTTATACCCTATACGCCGCGTATGGGTCCATACGCGACGTATATACGCGACGTATAGGGTGCGTTGTTGAGTTGACGTTTATACCCTATACGCGGCGTATGGGTCCACACGCGGCGTATGGGTCCATACGCGGCGTATGGGTCCATACGCGGCGTATAGGTTTGACATTTTATACCCATACGTGACTTATGACCCATACGTGGAGGAGCTATACACCGCGTATGGGTCCATACGCGGCGTATAGCTTATATATTTATTTTTTTTTAATTTTTTGAGTTTTAATATATATATATATATATATATTTTAATATTGATATTTTGAAAGGTTAAAAGATATTTTGTTTTTTTATTTTAATTTTTTTATTTTAATATATACATAATTTGAATTAAAATTATTTAAACAGTTTAATATTAAATAATACGAATACAATAATAAAATTAAAATTAAAATATGTAATTCGCATATTACAAATTATGAATTAAAATAAATTTATATAAGCTGGAGGTTCTCGGTTATTCTCTATTATTGCGTTGTATTCCGAGATACGAATCCTATACATAATCTCCCATTCTGCAGTACGTACGCTTCGGTTAAGAATCCAAAGATTACTTAATGTTGGCATCGGATAATCTCCTTCTAACTTAACGTGGACGAAATGATTATTGTTGACATTAACAATCGACACGACATGATGAGGCATGACAGTTTTCGGATCAGCCCATAATGGAAAAATGTTTGACAACCATTATTGCTTAGTAAATGAAGAATAACCCCAAACTTTTGAGCAACCACTATTCCCGTATACGGCATTATCATCCAATGTTCTTCTGGTGCAGGTTCCACACTTTGTCAATCGATGGTGTGACGTAATTCGTTATAATGTCCGGGGTACAAAGTATCGAAAACTTCTCTGTACTCCAATTCATGTCTGTCCAACTCTTCTAAAAGTTGTGTCCGCACATACATCCACTTATTTTCGTCAAACCCTAAGCCTAAAGCTATTGATCGAAAACCACAATTCCCATCGGGTCGGACATCTCGTATACGTGAAATATACTGATGAAAGATTGACGGAATCCAATTTTTTAACCTGTTTATATTGTTTAATTGGAGATCTCCGACAATCGAAGAAAACTCATTAGTACCCTGTGATACTTTAGAAGACGTTGAACGACTACGTTGCATGGCAGGCTTCTGAGGCTTTACAGCTGAACTTGTTCTTCCGGAAATGTGAGACGCAATAAACGAGCTATGTCTCGGCATGTCACACGTACTTTGTTGAGTGTCATAGTTTTGTTGTTGAACCTTTAACGTTGGACGACCGCGAATATCTGTTTGCACAACATGCGCTTTTTTGTTATTTTTCCACGGATACACAATTTTTTTTATTTTTCCACCAAACTAAATTTTACAGCTGTGGGTTGTGTCATTATTTGTTGTTTCACCCGTTCCATTTCTTATTCAACATCAACTTTTTCATCCACCATATATGATGGTTTAATTTTATCAAGCTTCGTCCAAAATACGTCAATTGCATCTAACGGAATTTTAGTGCCTGCATTAAAATGTATAAATTAATATATAATTTGTTACTTTAATAGAAAAATGATAATGATGGAGCGGCTATTACCAGAATGTTCATATTTTTCCAGCCGACAAGCACAAGGCAAGCCACAACTAGTGAAAAGATGACAACCACATGTTGCATTTGCAGAGCGCATCACACGCAATTTAGTGTTTTCGGCAACTAATAAATCAAGAGCTATGTGTGAAACCTTACCTCTTAAGTAATCAAACAGCGGAAGTTTATGATGATTCATGGTTTTAATTTTGCTTATCTCAAAGCTTTCTTTTAAATTTACCTCTTGTGCGTTCACCAATTGATCTACAAACTCCACAAGTCTATCCAGTGAGCTATTTGTTGATTTAAGATATCTTTTTAAATTTACATGCTGACTCTCCACCCTATTTGTTGTGTGTTGGCCGAAATTGCGGTTCGAGTTAGTCCAGGCTGATACAAACATTTTTTGTAACTCTCTAACCAGTTTTTGTTTATATATGACAATACTTCTGAAAATATAATAAAACATAATTAAATTATATTGAACAGTATTGTATGTATGTATGTAATGAAAACTTACTTTCTCGATTCGCTTCAACTAGTCGTTCGTAAAGAAGGTTATAGTTATACTCGTAAATCTCCGTCGTGGGAGACTCACACAAACGTGCCCATGTGTATTTAAACTTTCTCCAGTCATCTTTCGTAAAACTTGCTTTACAGTGTTTCGCGATATTTTCATCAATATGCCACCTGCATAAACACTTTGAAGCATTCGGAAACACTTTAACACATGCGTTCATTAAAGCGAGATCTCTGTCTGTTATTATGACGCGCGGCTCCATACACTTGTTTAACGTATCTTTCAATCTATTAAGCACCCATTCAAAATTATCTTCCCGTTCTTTGCTAATAAACGCATGAGCAACACAAAATGTCTTGTGTGTGGAGGTCACACCAACAATCTGAACAAACGGAAGCTTGTACATGTTTGTTTTATATGTAGCGTCTATCATCAACACGTGCGGAAATGCACGCCAAGTGTCGTATGATTTAGGATGACAAAAAAATATATCTTCTACGACATTTGTATCGGGATCTTCTCGGGTGTAATAAACGTACCTTTTAATAGATAAAAGGTTTTCTAAGACTTGCATTGGTGTTTCACCGACTTCTCTTTCACTTCTTATCTTATATTGAGCGTTGTATACGTCTCTGGTTATTGATGCGTTATTAGGATTTTGCTTTTTAATAGCTGATAAGATGCTACGAGGCTCCATGTTCTGTACAGTAAGCTGCTCCACCAAATTGTATTCGTTTTGAGAAAACCTTCTTACAAAAGGATGCCCCTCCATATGTTGAGCAGGATCATGGTTATGTTCGTCACTTCGCACCTCTAATTTCCACGAACGACGTTTGTTGTCGTATATCCCTACTAATTTAAAAGGACATCCGATTTTTTTGCTACCAGATCGTCTAACTGTTGCTTTACTTTTGTGTTCGCCAGCACGATCACAGATAAGCCACACCTTTACGACCTGACCGTCTTTTTTCTTTGATCTTCGTGTAATAATAACGTAACCATTATCACGTCCTCTATTAACAGCCCAACAGACTAGCTCATCGAGAGATAAAAAATTTTGAGACGTTTCAAATGATACTTTCATCGTTTGTTTTTCATCACTCGAGAGTATATTATTTTGTTGCGTGTCGTAAGTTGACTCTCGACAAAACTCAACTTCATCATCGGAAATATACGATTGGTTTAAATCTGGCAGTCCTGTCTCGTAAGCAGATTGAACGTACGCATCATCTTGATTACTATCCGCCACGTACGAATATTCATTTGAATATTCACCAAACAAATAGTTACCGTCCCAAAACGACATACCAAACGAATAAAAAGTGTGATATTTTGAGAGAGAAATACGTTTGAGATTTACGGAGATCGAAAGCGTTATCGAAAGCGTTGTCGAAAGCGTTCTTATATAGTTGAAAACGAATCTTGTGTCCAGTCACTTATACGTGGCGTATGGGTCTATACGCCACGTATAGGCTTGCGGATTGCACCTATACGCGGCGTATGGGGCCATACACCACGTATAGGCTTGCCACGTCTTCCACGTATGGAACCATACGCTGCGTATATTCATACATGGTACAAAAACGCTTTAAAGGACGTCTGATGTATATTCGTACATGATACAAAAACGCTTTAAAGAACGTCTGACAACTATACGTAGCGTATGGGCCCATACGCCACGTATAGGACTCCTATACGCAGCGTATGGGCCTATACGCTGCGTATAGTCTTGCCATGTTTGCCCCGTATGAGCCCATACGTTGCCTGTAATCGTACATGGTACAAAACAGTACGTCTGACACCTATACGTGGCGTATGGGACCATACGCCACGTATAGTGCACAAGCCTTGGGCGCATGAGCACTATACGTGGCGTATGGACCCATACGCCACGTATAGTGCTCATGCGCCCAAAGCTTAGACTTTGTTCAGGCACACGACCATTGTTAAGGCGAATGAGCACTATTTACGCGCTTGACTTGGAAAAGAAAATAGGGTTACGTGGATCAACTATTTATTCAAAATAATTTTTTGGTAAACTATAACTCTTATTTCATTTATATACATACTTACGTACACATAAATGTCTTGATTACTTAATAATCATTTCATCTAACTCGGGTTCCATGGCATTAGTCGGTTACGATGAAAATCTTGAAAATTATTCAGTTTAACCGTAACCGACTAACACCGACGGAACCCGAGCCAGTTGAAACGATTCTTAAGTATCCAATTCAGATATATGTATATATGTATGTAAATACTTACTGAAGTAAGAATATATAGTATTACCGAGTAAATTATTTGCAAGAAGAAAATGTTGAACCACAAAACCCAAATTTCTTATGATGTTGAATCTAAGCATCAATCACTAACACCGATCGAACCTTTACTTTTTTTTATGAGTGCGCGAATGCGTTGCCACCCATTATATACACAACGAAAAATGAGCCTATACGGGGCGTATAGGTCTATACGCCACGTATAGGTCGATGCCGTACATGACAAGTGGGTACGGCCCTGACTGCTGCACCGACAGCTATACGCGGCGTATGGACCCATACGCCACGTATTGCCACCAACTTCTGCACATGTCAAATGTGTGGGACATGTACGACACCACCTATACGCCGCGTATGGGCCCATACGCGGCGTATAGGTTGGGTTGATGTATGTATGTATATTTTTTAAAGATTTTGCATATAAATTTTGTGTTATTTTAACGTATATGTACGTACGTATTTATGTACATACGTATGTATGTATGTATGTGTGTATGTATGTGTGTATGTGTGTATGTATGTATGTATGTGTGTGTATGTATGTATGTATGTATGTATGTATATTTGTATGTATGTATGTATGTATGTATGTATGTATGTATGTATGTATGTATGTATGTTTGTATGTATGTATGTATGTATGTATGTATGTATGTATGTATGTATGTATGTATGTATGTATGTATGTATGTATGTATGTATGTATGTATGTATGTATGTTTGTATGTATATATGTATGTGTGTGTGTATGTATGTATGTGTGCGTATGTATGTATGTATGTGTGTATGAGTGTATGTGTGTATGTGTGTATGTGTGTATGTGTGTATGTGTGTATGTGTGTATGTGTGTATGTGTGTAGTGTGTATGTATGTATGTATGTATGTATGTATGTATGTATGTATGTATGTATGTATGTATGTATGTATGTATGTATGTATGTTTGTATGTATGTATGTATGTATGTATGTATGTATGTATGTATGTATGTATGTATGTATGTATGTATGTATGTATGTATGTATGTATGTATGTATGTGTGTGTGTGTATGTATGTATGTGTTTATGTATGTATGTATGTATGTATGTATGTGTGTAGGTATGTATGTGTGTTGTATATGTGTAAAGATTTTTGCGTATAAACATATAAGAAAACATAAACAGATAATAAACATATAAGATAAACATAAACTGATAATATAAATAACAAAGTTTTTAAATTGCATAACAAAATAAAAATTACAACGCTATCAAAACTACGGGGAGTCAGGGTAATCTCGAGGCGGTGGCAACGGCGGAGGATCATACCAGCAGCACGGGCTCGCGCAATCTCTAGCTGAACGTGCCACTCCATAAGATCCTCAACTCTATCGAGCCGTCGACTCTGCTGCCGTAAACTCCTAGAAATGTCATGCATAAATGT
The DNA here is from genome assembly GCA_024085815.1 of Flaveria linearis. Lineage (NCBI taxonomy): Eukaryota > Viridiplantae > Streptophyta > Magnoliopsida > Asterales > Asteraceae > Flaveria > Flaveria linearis. Next base: position 9,570,456 of record CM044015.1, read on the forward strand.
CTCCATACGTGCAGGCAGCCTCACATCTCTATAAATATGTCGCGGGAACTGAGGCTGAGGAGGCGGCTGATGTGGCTGAGGTGGCGGCTGATCATGTGACTGCTCGTCGGGTGGAGGCTGATCATGCGGCTGCCCGTGCTGCTGCTGTGGATCGGCAATGCCGACCTGCTAAACAGGTGCAGGCTGCCAGATCTCCCCGGGTCGAAGAGAGAATCGTATGCCACCCGGAAACTGGCGTATAATACGCATGCCGAATAGCGTACGAGGATCTAATCTCACCGGCTCGATCGGCGGAGACACGTCACCAAGATGCCGAGGAAGATAACCTAAAGCTCGGCCAATCACCGTGATGTACGCGCCGCCGTACACCGCTCCTCGCTCCTGCCGATGATAATACGACGCAAAATACTCTGCCAAACATCTCGCCAGGTTGCACCTGGTCCCCGTAATCAAACAGTATAAGTAAAATAAGTCGGGAATGGTACACCACTCCCGACTCTTGCCACGTCCCGTGATGGACGTGGCGATCATACGATGCAGATAACGGATGAGAGGATCTCGAATGCCGGTGACCCTGCCTTTAGTCCTCTGAAACGGACCTCCGGCAATCTGAGGCCACCACTCTCTCAATCGACCCTCCTCTATCTCGGTAATACCCTCGGTGAACAGAGGGGGTAACAGTCTTCGGCTCAAAATACAGCCCTGAGAGAACGGCAAACTACTCAATGGACATCTGATGTGCATGTCCACAAAGCATAAAAGAAATCTCAGAGCGCTCATCGTCCTCCTCCATCTCGTCAGGACGAATATAGGTAAATGTGGATAAAAACTCCACAGTCAGCTCACGGTAGGATGACAAAAAAGCGATCTCAAAGAGACGTCTCCACGGCGTATCGTCTCCGATAATAGCAGCAAGATGATCGCGCTCTCCTAGCTCGGCCATAACCTCCCAATCTGCGGCCTTTTGATGACCGATCTTCATACGAATAAATTTTGAGCACTTAGTGTGCTCAATGGAACCGACCTCAAACTGCAGCCAAGGATGCTCAGCAATATGGTCAACAACGTTAGCCTCAATATCAGAATCGGAAGACATATCTGCATAAGAAAACAAATAGGTCAAAAACAACGTATACGTATATATATATATATATATATACATATACATATACATATGTATATGTATATGTATACGTATATGTGTATGTATATGTATATATGTTTGTATATGTATATGTGTATGTATATGTGTATGTATATGTGTATGTATATGTATAGTATATGTGTATATACATATATATGTATATGTACATGTACATGTATATGTACATGTATATGTATATGTATATGTGTATGTGTATATACATATATGTGTATTTGTATATACGTACTTACCCTATACGCCGCGTATAGGGCTATACGCCGCGTATAGGGTACCGGCGTATGGGTCACAGGCCACGTATAGGTCAATCCCGCCCTTATACGCCGCGTACAGCCCTATACGCCGCGTATAGGGTCCCTCGTATGGGCCACAAGTCACGTATGGTCATCCCCCTATACGTCGCGTATATATCTATACGCCGCGTATAGGGTACACACCTATGTGTCTTCGTCCCCAACTATAGAACTATACGCTGCGTATAGGCCTATACGCGGGCTGTAGTCGCGTATAGTTCTATGTACCAGTTTTTAATTCACCCATTATATGGCATAAAACACTACTTTAACATTTAAATCAGTGAACGATTAACATAATAATGATGTTGGAACAATAATACATACTGGATGTAGAAAAATCAAATATCAATACATGTAGTATAGGGCTATACGAGAGAGTTTTTTTTCGAAGTGTGGGTTAAAATGAGAAAATTTGAAAGATATAGCGGTTCCGAGGATCTATACGCCGCGTATGGGTCCATACGCGGCGTATAGCTTATACACGTTTTTAAATCGACACGACCTATACGTGGCGTATGGTCCTATACGCCACGTATAGGTAAACTGATGTGACGTCGAGTGTCAGTCATTAATGTCGCATTAATGGTCGATACCCATACGCCGGGCATGGGCCGCGTATGGACCCATACGCGGCGTATAGAGGGTGTCGATTTAAAAAAGTGGGTGTCCCTTTATTAGGACCCTATTTTAATTGGAGTTCTTTTTTAACTCTTGAGTAATAATAAATGAAGCATTAAAGAGTTTTATGTTTGGCTAATAATTAGGGTCCTGCTGGGGACACCGCAGGGGTTTTTTAGGGAGAAACCGGATCAAAAGGTCACGGTTTGGCCAAACCGTGACACTTTGGGGAGAAACCGGATCAAAAGGTCATAGTTTGGTCAAACCGTGACCTTTTGAGATATTTTTTTGAATCAAAAGGTCATGGTTTGGCCTCCGTGTGACCTCTTACACACACGGTGCTCGAGGGGCAGGTGCACTAATCGAGGGGAAATCGGATTCAAAAAATATCTCAAAAGGTCTCATTTTGACCTCCATGTGACCTCTTGCTTTTTTTGTATTATTATTATTATTATTATTGTTGTTGTTGTTGTTGTTGTTGTTGTTGTTATTATTATTATTATTATTATTATTATTATTATTAACCGTAACCTTTTATTTCTGGATACACAAAATAATACTATTATTATTATTATTATTATTATTAACTTTAAAATTATTACTTGAAAGCTAAAATATATTAATTCATATTTCTTGAAAATTAAAATACACTAAAAGTTACTTCTTTAAAGCTAAAATACATTAATTCATATACACTTAATAAAAATTGACGTTTATAAGTTATATATGTAGGTAATTTTAATATGTACGTAATACTAAAAATTTTAATAAAAGAAATTTTGAATCCTATAAAAATATTATAAGTTACAAATTGAATAAAATATCTTACATTTTTATTATAAAAAATTAAAAAAATTAAAAATTATACCCAATATGTCACGGTTTGGCCAAACCGTGACATATACACTTAATAAAATTGACGTTTATAAGTTAGCTTTTAAGTGTTAGTTTGTTTGTTATATATGTACGTAATACTAAAAATTTTAATAAAAGAAATTTTGAATCCTATAAAAATATTATAAGTTACAAATTGAACAAAATATCTTACATTTTTATTATAAAAAAATTAAAAAAATTAAAAATTATACCCAATATGTCACGGTTTGGCCAAACCGTGACATATACATCACAACAAACTCACTCCCAATAATTAACCCAATCCCGAGGTGCAGAACTTTTCTGAAGCCCAATATGTCACGGTTTGGCCAAACCGTGACCTTTAGCCTTCAATATGTCACGGTTTGGCCTCAATGTCACGGTTTGAATCGGTTTTTTCAAAGTTTTTACGGTGCGCCTAAATTCCCCAATAATTAATGATTGATTAGTTAATAATAATGATTACAAAGAAGACTATTAATAGACTAGGACGCAAGAAGCAACGCCATATATATACCGAATCTACGATATAGAAACAGAAGGAGACATCAAGAGAATAAAGAGATCTATGAAAATTCAATTCATAATTTCATATTCATGCCCTTCTGAGTTGAAAAACCAACTTGACTATTTATATATAACCGTACAAGAAAATAACCAAATACTAACTATCGACCCAATATATGTCAGTAATAACTCAAAAGAAAACTAACTCACTGCTAGACCAACTTGTTTAGGCCTCTTTATTTAGACACCCTCAAATTTTAAATCAACACCCTGCACCCTATACGTCACGTATGGGTCCATACGTGACGTATAGGGTGGGTTGTTGATTTGACATTTTATACCCTATACGCTGCGTGGGTCCATACGCGGCGTATAGGGTGGGTTGTTGATTTGACATTTATACCATACGTGGCTTATGACCCATATGTGGGTACACTATACGCGGAGGAGCTATACGCCGCGTATGGGTCCATACGCGGCGTATAGCTTATATATATATATTTTTAATTTTTGAGTTTTAATATATATATATATATATATTTTTTAATATTGACATTTTGAAAGGTTAAAAGATATTTTTTTTAATTTTGATTTTTTATTTAATATATACATAATTTGAATTAAAGTTATTTAAACAGTTTTAATATTAAATAATACGAATACAATAATAAAATTAAAATTAAAATATATAATTCGCATATTACAAATTATGAATTAAAATAAATTTATATAAGCTGGGGCTTCTCGGTTATTATCTATTATTGGGTTGTATTCCGAGATACGAATCCTATACATAATCTCCCATTCTGCAGCACGTACGCTTCGGTTAAGAATTCAAAGATTACTTAATGTTGGCATCGGATAATCTCCTTCTAACTTAACGTGGATGAAATGATTATTGTTGACATTAACAATCGACAGGACATGATGAGGCATGACAGTTTTCGGATCAGCCCATAATGGGAAAAATGTTTGACAACCATTATTGCTTAATAAATAAAGAATAACCCCAAACTTTTGAGCAACCACTATTCCCGTATACGGCATTATCATCCAATGTTCTTCTGGTGCAGGTTTCACACTTTGCCAATCGATGGTGTGACGTAATTCGTTATACTGTCCGGGGTACAAAGTATCGAAAACTTCTCTGTACTCCAATTCATGTCTGTCCAACTCTTCTAAAAGTTGTGTCCGCACATACATCCACTTATTTTCGTCAAACCTAAGCCTAAAGCTATAGATCAAAAACCACAATTCCCATCGGGTCAGACATCTCGTATACGTGAAATGTACTGATGAAAGATTGATGGAATCCAATTTTTTAACCTGTTTATATTGTTTAATTGGCGATCTCCGATAATCGATGAAAACTCATTAGTACCCTGTGATACTTTAGAAGACGTTGAACGACTACGTTGCATGGTAGGCTTCTTAGGCTTTACAGCTGAACTTGTTCTTCCGGAAATGTGAGACGCAACAAACGAGCTATGTCTCGGCATGTCGCACGTACTTTGTTGAGTGTCATACTTTTGTTGTTGAACCTTTAACGTTGGACGACCGCGAATATCTGTTTGAACAACAGGCGCTTTTTTGTTATTTTCTATGGATACTCAATTTTTTTATTTTTTCCACCAAACTAAATTTTACAGCGGTGGATTGTGTCATTATTTGTTGTTTCACGCGTTCCATTTCTTCTTCAACATCAACTTTTTCATCCACCATATATGATGGTTTAATTTTATCAAGCTTCGTCTAAAATACGTCAATTGCATCTAAGGGAATTTTAGTGCCTGCATTATAAAGTATAAATTAATCTACAAACTTCACAAGTCTATCCAGTGAGCTATTTGTTGATTTAAGATATCTTTTTAAATTTGCATGCTGACTCTCCACCCTATTTGTTGTGTGTTGGCCGAAATTGCGGTTCGACTTAATCCAGGCTGATACAAACATTTCTTTGTAACTCTCTAACCAGTTTTGTTTATATATGACAATACTTCTGAAAATATAATAAAACATAATTAAATTATATATTGAACAGTATTGTATGTATGTATGTAATGAAAAACTTACTTTCTCGATTCGCTTCAACTAGTCGTTCGTAAAGAAGGTTATAGTTATACTCATAAATCTCCGCCGTGGAGACTCACACAAATGTGCCCATGCTTATTTAAACTTTCTCCAGTCATCTTTCGTAAAACTTGCTTTATAGTGTTTTGCGATATTTTCATCAATATGCCACCTGCATAAACACTTTGAAGCATTCGGAAACACTTTAACACATGCGTTCATTAAAGCGAGATCTCTGTCTGTTATTATGACGCGCGGCTCCATACATTTGTTTAACGTATCTTTCAATCTATTAAGCACCCATTCAAAATTATCTTCCCGTTCTTTGCTAATAAAACGCATGAGCAACACAAAATGTCTTGTGTGTGGAGGTCACACCAACAATCTGAACAAATGGAAGTTTGTACATGTTTGTTTTATATGTAGCGTCTATCATCAGCATGTGCGGAAATGCACGCCAAGTGTCGTATGATTTAGGATGACAAAAAAATATCTTCTACGACATTTGTATCGGGATCTTCTCGGTGTAAAACGTACCTTTTAAAAGATAAAAGGTTTTCTAAGACTTGCATTGGTGTTTCACCGACTTTTCTTTCACTTCTTATCTTATATTGAGCGTTGTATACGTCTCTGGTTATTAATGCGTTATTAGGATTTTGCTTTTAATAGCTGATAAGATGCTACGAGGCTCCATGTTCTGTACAGTAAGCGGCTCCACCAAATTGTATTCATTTTGAGAAAACCTTTACAAAAGGATGCCCCTCCATATATTGAGTAGGATCATGGTTATGTTCGTCACTTCGCACCTCTAATTTCCACGAACGACGTTCGTTGTCGTATATCCCTACTAATTTAAAAGGACATCCGATTTTTTTGCTACCAGATCGTCTAACTGTTGCTTTACTTTGTGTTCGCCAGCACGATCACAGATAAGCCACACCTTTACGACCTGACCGTCTTTTTTCTTTGATCTTCGTGTAATAATAACGTAACCATTATCACGTCCTCTATTAATAGCCCAACAGATTAGCTCATCGAGAGATAAAAAATTTTGAGACGTTTCAAACGATACTTTCTTCGTTTGTTTTTCATCACTCGAGAGTATATTATTTTGTTGCGTGTCGTAAGTTGACTCTCGGCAAAAACTCAACTTCATCATCGGGAACATACGATTGGTTTAAATCTGGCAGTCCTGTCTCGTAAGCAGATTGAACGTACGCATCATCTTGATTACTATCCGCCACGTACGAAACGCTTGAATATTCATTTGAATATTCACCAAACAAATAGTTACCATCCCAAAACGACATACCGAACGAATAAAAAGTGTGATATTTTGAGAGAGAAATACGTTTGAGATTACAGAGATCGAAAGCGTTATTGAAAGCGTTATCGAAAACGTTCTTATATAGTTGAAAACGAATCTTTTGTCCTGTCACATTTTAAATCACTTATACGTGGCGTATGGGCCTATACGCCACGTATAGGCTTGCGTATGGCACCTATACGCGGCGTATGGGTCCATACGCCACGTATAGGCTTGCCACGTCTTCCACGTATGGAACCATACGCTGCTTATATTCGTACATGGTACAAAAACGCTTTAAAGGACGTCTGACAACTATACGTAGCGTATGGGCCCATACGCCACGTATAGGCCACCTATACGCAGCGTATGGGTCTATACCCTGCGTATAGTCTTGCCACGTTTGCCCGTATGAGCCCATACGTTGCCTGTAATTGTACATGGTACAAAACAGTACGTCTGACACCTATACGTAGCGTATGGACCCATACGCCACGTATAGTGCACAAGCCTTGGGCGCATGAGCACTATACGTGGCGTATGGACCTAGTGCTCATGCGCCAAGGCTTAGCCTTTGTTCAGGCGCACGACCTTTGTTCAAGCGAATGAACACTATTTACGCGCATGACTTGGAAAGAAAATAGGGTTACGTGGGTCAACTATTTCTTCAAAATAATTTTTAGGTAACTATAACTCTTATTCATTTATACATACTTACGTACACATAAATGTCTTGATTACTTAATAATCATTTCAACTAACTCGGGTTCCACGGTATTAGTCGGTTACGATGAAAATCTTGAAAATTATTCAGTTTAACCGTAACCGACTAACACGGATGGAACCCGAGTCAGTTGAAACGATTCTTAAGTATCCAATTCAGATATATGTATATATGTATGTAAATACTTACTGAAGTAAGAATATATAGTATTACCGAGTAAATTATTTGCGAGAAGAAAATGTTGAACCATAAAACCCAAATTTCTTGCGATCTTGAATCTAACCATCAATCACAAACGATCGAATTAAAGAATTCGAACCTTTACGTTATTTTATAAGTGCGCGAATGCGTTGTCTCCCTGTATATACACAACGAAAAAGGGACCTATACGCGGCGTATGGGTCCATACGTCACGTATAGGTCGGTGTCGTACATGACAAGTGGGTAGGTCCCCGACTGCTGCACCGACAGCTATACGCGGCGTATGGACCCATACGTCGCGTATAGCTACCTACTCGCTTTTCATGTACGACACCACCTATACGTGGCGTATGGACCTATACGCCCCGTATAGGTAGGCTGAAGTGACGTGGAATGTCAGACATTAATGGAGCATTAATGGTCGATAGCTATACGCCGGGCATGGGCCGCGTATGGACCCATACGCGACGTATAGGGGGTGTCGATTTAAATTAGTGGGTGTCTATTTATTAGGACCATGCATTAAAGAAACCAAAACGCATTACTATTACTACACACGGTCTTTCATTTTATTTTTACTTTGAGTGATTCCAAATTTTGTTAATCCTTTTTGTGTTTATTAGATATTCACATCTTATTTCTATCTTTATCTTTATAATTACTTAAAAATAGCTATTTATCTCTCTTATTTTTAATTAAATAATACTTTTTATATATTTATTATTATATTTTATCTCTTCTCTACCTACGACCACTTTTAAAAATATTAAAAAATTTATAAAGATTAAACAATGTTTTCACAAATATACAGATAAACAGTAATATTTTCTCTCTTCTCTACTTCCAACCACTCACAACCATTTCATATAATATAAAGAATACACTCATACAATTTTAAATAACGGAATATGATCAATGCTATTAGTCTACTTCTTTGATCAATGGTTTAGTTTCCCTCTTTTCACTGGACACTTATTCTTGCTTTGATTCTGCCAAGGGAAATATCTAGCAAAGATAATGGGATATTGGATATTATAGGACTTATGAAAATACTTGATATTGAATATATTTAAGGAAAGTATATCTAGAATTGGATTTTATGCATGAGTTTTTGTTAGTTAGTATTAACACTTGATGAAACTTATTAAGATTGTAAAAGTTGATCACTTCTAAAGTAGAGCTTTTCTATTAAGCAACTTTAGTCGTAGAGTATAGAATAATACCAGGCTCTCGTTGGCGTTATTGGTTATATACTTATATGTATAGTTTTATTCTATTTACACTTAAGGTCTTATCATGATAATAAAACACTAGATACCTTTTCAAAATGAGAAACATATTTTAAACAAACGGTCTAAATAACAACCAAAAGAGCCGTTCAACTTCTCAATTGCGAGTTGGTAGATCGGTAAAAGTACCAGGGTGGGGGCGGTGTTACCGTTCACCCGAGCAACCCAACCCAATTGTGAATAACTGATTCCGGAGTGTAATTTGTAATTTGTAAAAAGTGTCGGATCATGTTTTTAAAACGGGTGCTTTAAATGACCAACCAAATGTAACGATGATAGATGTGACATGTTTCAGAATTAGGATGATTTTGTAATTTTCTTGTTTAACCATCAATCAAGTTCATTGCAAACTATGTACTGTCATTGACGATTTTTGTTATTTACTCTATTTTAAAATGATGTTCACTATAAATCAAATATATATTTATTAAGAAGTAGTCATATATTTCTAGGTTATCTTTTCCTTTTTAGTCCATATCATTTGACATTATCCTTACATCATTTGTAGGGTACTTGTTTGGAGAGTTGAATGAGGCGTAAGGTATGTTTGCCAATATCAAGAAAGTAATTCAAATACAAATTATATAAAGGGTGCTAATAAATAGACACCCAAAAGTTTAAATCGACACCCCCCTATACGCCGCGTATGGGTCCATACGCGGCCCATACCCGGCGTATAGGGGACGACCATTAATGCGACATTAATGACTGACAACGACGTCATATCAGTTTACCTATACGGGGCGTATAGGCCCATACGCCACGTATAGGTCGGTGTCGATTTAAAAAAGAATATAAGGTATACGCCGCGTATGGACCCATACGCGGCGTATAGATCCTCGGTACGCTATATCTTTTCAAACTTTCTCATTTTTACACACACTTCAAAAAAAAAACACTCTCGTATAGCACTATACTACACGTATGATCTTCGATTTTTCTACATCCAGGTACGTATTATGTTCATACATCATTATTATGTTAATCGTTCATTGATTTAAACGTTAAAGTAGTGTTTTATGCCTATAATGCGTGACTTAAAAACTGGTATATAGAACTATACGCTGGTACAGCCCCGCGTATAGGGCTATACGCAGCGTATAGTTCTATGGTTGGGGACGAAGACTCATAGGAGGGTATTCTATACGCGGCGTATAGATATATACGCGGCGTATAGGCGGCGTATAGGGTGTTGCAATACGTGACTTGTGGCCCATACGTGGGTCCCCTATACGCCGCGTATAGTCCTATACGCGGCGTATAGGGTCGGATTTGACCTATACGTGGCGCTGTGACCCATACGCTGCTACCCTATACGCGGCGTACAGCCTATACGCGGCGTATAGGGTAAATATATATATACAAATACATATATATGTATATACGCATATACATATACATATACATATACATATATATGTATATACACATATACATATACATATACATATGTATATGTACATATACATATAACATGTATATGTACATATACAGATAACATGTATGTGTACATATACATATACATATACATATACGTATACATGTACGTATACATGTACGTATACATGTACGTATACATGTACGTATACATGTACGTATACATGTACGTATACATGTACGTGTGCATGTACGTGTGCATGTACGTGTGCATGTAGTGTGCATGTACGTGTGCATGTACGTGTGCATGTACGTGTGCATGTACGTGTGCATGTACGTGTGCATGTACGTGTGCATGTACGTGTGCATGTACGTGTGCATGTACGTGTGCATGTACGTGTGCATGTACGTGTGCATGTACGTGTGCATGTACGTGTGCATGTACGTGTGCATGTACGTGTGCATGTACGTGTGCATGTACGTGTGCATGTACGTGTGCATGTACGTGTGCATGTACGTGTGCATGTACGTGTGCATGTACGTGTGCATGTACGTGTGCATGTACGTGTGCATGTACGTGTGCATGTACGTGTGCATGTACGTGGCATGTACGTGTGCATGTACGTGTGCATGTACGTGTGCATGTACGTGTGCATGTACGTGTGCATGTACGTGTGCATGTACGTGTGCATGTACGTGTGCATGTACGTGTGCATGTACGTGTGCATGTACGTGTGCATGTACGTGTGCATGTACGTGTACATGTACGTGTACAACATGTACGTGTACATGTACGTGTACAACATGTACGTGTACATGTACGTGTACAACATGTACGTGTACATGTACGTGTACAACATGTACGTGTACATGTACGTGTACAACATGTACGTGTACATGTACGTGTACAACATGTACGTGTACATGTACGTGTACAACATGTACGTGTACATGTACGTGTACAACATGTACGTGTACATGTACGTGTACAACATGTACGTATACATGTACGTGTACAACATGTACGTATACATGTACGTGTACAACATGTACGTATACATGTACGTGTACAACATGTAGTATACATGTACGTGTACAACATGTACGTATACATGTACGTGTACAACATGTACGTATACATGTACGTGTACAACATGTACGTATACATGTACGTGTACAACATGTACGTATACATGTACGTGTACAACATGTACGTATACATGTACGTGTACAACATGTACGTAGACATGTACGTGTACAACATGTACGTGTACAACATGTACGTGTACAACATGTACATGTTGTAACATGTACGTGTACAACATGTACGTGTACAACATGTACGTGTACAACATGTACGTGTACAACATGTACATGTACATGTACATGTACATGTACATGTACATGTACATGTACATGTACATGTACATGTACATGTACATGTACATGTACATGTACATGTACATGTACATGTACATGTACATGTACATGTACATGTACATGTACATGTACATATACATATACATATACATATACATAACATATACATACATATACATATACATATACATATACATATACATATACATATACATATACATATACATATACATATACATATACATATACATATACATATACATATACATATTACATGTACATGTACATATACATATACATATACATATAATATACATACATATACATATACATATACATATACATATACATATACATGTACATATACATATACATATACATGTACATATACATATACATATACATGTACATATACATATACATATACATGTACATGTACATATACATATACATGTACATATACATATACATATACATATACATATACATATACATATACATGTACATGTACATATACATATACATATACATTACATATACATATATATATACATATACATATACATATACATATACATATACATATACATATACATATACATCTATATATATATATATGTATATGTGTATATATATATATACGTATACGTTGTTTTTGACCTATTTGTTTTCTTGTGCAGATATGTCTTCCGATTCTGAGATTGAGGCTGACGTTGTTGACTATATTGCTGAGCATCCTTGGCTGCAGTTGAGGCCGGTTCCATTGAGCACGCTAAGTGCTCAAAATTTATTCGTATGAAGATCGGTCATCAAAAGGTCGTAGATGGGAGGTTATGGCTGAGTTAGGAGAGCGCGATCGTCTTGCTGCTATTATCGGAGATGATACGCCTGGAGACGTCATTTTGAGATCGCGTTCTTACCGTCCCACCGTGAGCTGGTAGTGGAGTTTTTATCCACATTTACCTATATTCGTCCAGATGAGATGGAGGAAGACGATGAGCGCTCGGAGATTTTTTTACGCTTTGTGGACATGCACATCAGATGTCCATTGAGCAGTTTGTAGTTGTCTCGGGGCTTTATTATGAGCCGGAGACTGTTACCCCTCTGTTCACGAGGGTATTATGAGATGGAGGAGGGTACATTAAGAGAGTGGGCCTCAGATTGCCAGAGGTCCGTTTCAGAGGACTAAGGGCAGGGTCACCGGCATTCGAGATCCTCTCATCCGTTATCTGCATCGCATGATCGCCACGTCCATCACGGGACGTGGCAAGAGTCGGGAGTGGTGTACCATTCCCGACTATTTTACTTATACTGTTTGATTATGGGGACCAGGTGTAACCTGGCGAGATGTTTGGCGGAGTATTTTGCGTCGTATTATCATCGCCAGGAGCGAGGAGCGGTGTACGGCGGCGCGTACATCACGTTGATTGCCCGATCTTTAGGTTATCTTCCTCGGCATCTTGGTGACGTGTCTCCGCCGATCGAGCCGGTGAGATTAGATCGTCGTACGCTATTCGGCATGCGTATTATACGCCGGTTTCCGGTTGGCATACGATTCTCTCTTCGACCCGGGGAGATCTGGCAGCCGGCACCAGTTCAGCAGCTCGGCATTGCCGATCCACTGCAGCAGCACGGGCAGCCGCATGATCAGCCACCACCCGACGAGCAGCCACATGATCAGCCGCCTCCTCAGCCACATCAGCCGCCTCCTCATCCTCAGTTCAAGCGACATATTTATAGAGATGTGAGGCTGCCTGCACGTGTGGAGAGATTGTTGCAGGATATGTCTAGGAGCTTACGGCAGCAGAGTCGACGGCTCGATCGCGTTGAGGATCTGATGGAGTGGCACGTCAGGTAGAGATTGCGCGGCGTTCTGGTACTGATCCTCCGCCGTTGCCAACGCCTCGAGATTACCCTGACTCCCCGTAGTTTTGTATTGTAATTTTTATTTGTTATGTAATTTAAAAACTTTGTAAATATATTATCAGTTTATGTTATCTTTTATGTTTATTATCTGTTTATGTTTATCTTTGTAAATATATACATACATACAGACATACAGACATACATACAGACACACATACATACATACTACATACATACATACAGACAGACATACATACAGACATACATACATCGTAACTCTCACGCCTCGACGATTCCGCCGTCAAGGTTGGGGTGTGACAGATTGGTATCAGAGCCCATAACTATAGGGATTTAGGTTATTAGAAATGGTGACCTAGACTATAGCTTATGCATGCACCTTATAGTATTTTCTATCTTGTAAATACATGTTTTGCATGTTACATAATGCTATGCCTCTTATGTGCAATTTGATGCCTTAGCATAGGATTGCCTAAACTTAGTTACTTGTCTCCCTAAACTCATCTTTGACTCTTCCCGAACATAAATCACTCAATATTATTCTCGACGACTTGTGGAATCGTATACTTATACTTATGATCAGGATCTTTAGACGTATGTCTAATCTATATCAATCTCATCAAGGTTTTGATTTCATGAACCAAAGAAATTTGTGTGACACATAGACACCTGTATTCTGGATTTCCTGGCAAAAGGCCTTTGGGCTAAGGCAAGCGTATTCGTATAAATCTCATTGTGAGACCCGTTACGCTACCTGTGGATTTCTGGGATGAGTGATAAACTATGGTCAAAATACACGAATCTCTAATGCAAATGGGTCAATTTACCTTGACGTGTCAACGATTCCAAATGGTAATACGTTACCAAATGGAACCATCCTTTTTGTATCTTAAAAATCCTTGAATCCTTGAACTGGTTTATCATTAAAGTTTAAATACTTTCTCATTCTTAACCTAAATAATATTCCTGTTAATATTAAACCCATCCTACAATTCAACTCTTACGTTTAAACGCTCAACGTGTAACGTGTAACGATATTGAACCTAGCGTTTCACGTAACTATTTCTATACTCGACCAACGTGAACATGACTCTTAATATACCCAAAGATATTGGGAATCTAAACCGTATGGTCTTTAAAACTTTAAACCGTTACTTATGGTCTTAAATCCTTTTAAGGAGGTGACCCATAACTAAGAACATGCAACGCTGTAGACGAAGTTTCTACATCTCGGGATACTTTGTCTAAACAAAGTGTAAATGGTGATTTGATTCGATCATTGAATCCATTTACTTGACTCGAAACCCTTAAGATGAGTCATCACTATAAGTACGCGTGTCTGCAATAAGGTTATGACTGACCTCATGTCTTGAGAAGTCCATGTATTCCCTTCGATTGTGAATCGAATGTTCACATCTCATTGTGATGTCGAAACATTTTATCCTTGATTTCGTCTTCCCGATTTAAATACCCAAAATTTGAACACCATCATAACAAATCTTGTTACTTCGAACTGTGACCTAGAATTTTGAAGTATAATTTTCCTTTTGGTTACATTGATGTAACTTGAAATTTTCTGAATTTCTAAGTGATATTCTTTTCTCTTCATTGTTGAGTTGAACCTTAAACTGTCTGCACCGTGAGAGATGCAAGAGTTTGTAAGTCAGTCTATGACTAAGAACACTCGTACCTCCTAAACAATTCTAACTCATCAAAACAGGGGTGATTCCCTTACTTTGATGATTCTCTATTCATTTCGATAAGTGGTTTCCAATTGTGTGTTTTATGAAATTTCATCCTCTGGATTAAGGCAAATTCCTCATCCTGAGGATTGACTTCAATTATTCTCATTGGAACTTGCACTTCACAAATGGCATGAACTCACCAAAATAGGATTGAAACCCGTACTTTGGTGACAAATATTAATCTTTGATTGTTTTCTTGTTATTATGAAACTCAATCATCAAGATAGACGTATATTTCATATCTTGATGATAATATCATTTTTATGAATTACATTTTCTCAAATGAAACGTCCTCGTCAAAGTAGGAGTGAATTCTGGATTTTGATGAAGAAGTTCATCCTGTTATATTTTGTTTTTGTAAAACTTCATCGTTAAGATAGGAGTGATTTTCCTTACCTTAATGGTGAGTTACCACGTCTTATTTATGTGAATCCTCAACAATTGGTTGGGATCAAACTGGTTGAATGGTAAGTTGGTGGACATACCTTGGGAATACACCATCAAGTTAGGAGTGAAAACCACACCTTAATGACTATTCTCATTTCTTGATCTTCAACTTACCAAAGTTGTAATCAAGTGACGAGAAACATGTAGTAACTTGAAGGGTGAAACAATGTTAGTGTTTTGATCTATCAAGCCAAAGCATGATCTCTGAACTGAAAGAAGACCCGATGTTTTAGGTTGATTTGATTCCAAGCTTGACGCATGTAAATTATTAAATCGATTTCTTTCCCTTTATCTTCACATTTTGACTCGATCTAGCTACATCGAACCATTTATTCCTTACTTATCAACTTTCATTTTGAGATATCATCAACACCTAAATACGTGATGGTAGTCTTTCTAAACAATCTTTTGTCAAATAAAGATATTATCAACTTGTGATTATGTCTCTCTAGTCATACGAATGTTCTCGACTGTACTTACGAGATTGATGAATTACGTATGCAATCTGCATTTGAAAATTTGTTACCTCGTAAAACATGGTTACAAATACCTTTCTTATTGACTGGGTCATTTCTTGAATCGCTTTTGAATCTTTACCCTTGAAAACCATTGAAATTCTATCATGGTGTTGAACAACAAGACTCGTTATTATCCTCATTGCGATGTGGATATAATGGTTCATAAACCATCATAACTTGTAGTCATGAAAACCTAACCTCTGTGTTCCTGTGAATCTCCTGTTTAACTTTTCATTCACTAAGTGCCTTTTATCTTAGCTGTCATAATGACAATGGGTGCATTATAGACCGATTGGCTAAAAACATCAATTCAACCCATTATCTCACAACGTCGAGAAATTGACCTGTATCAGTTTCAAATATTCATATACCGTGGTATGACGTTAAAACGCCGATCGTTATTTTGAATATTGATTCATTCTCTGTTTTAATAATATTCTTAACCATCGTCGTGAACTCATTCCAAGATCTTCGCATAGAGTATTATTCTTAGCCCGATGGTTGGTCAAAGGAGAAATACATATTCACAAGATATGCGTTAAGATCGTTTCATATGGTGACATTTGGGATTCTTAAAATCCCGACGGTTAACATTTCTTATCATTGTTGGTCTTTTATTGATATCTAGACATCACCTTACCATGAAATTATATTCTGGAAGTTGTGATTTATAAGTCTAATATACGATGGTAACTCGGCATCGCTTTCCAACATTTCATCTCAAAACATCTCACATTTCACTGATAGGGTTCAAATTGGCATGCATTATGCCAAGAATCTTGTAAGATTCCATCAAGTGAAGCGTTTCATTTGTAATTAAACGCCAATCACTGTTAGTTTGAACACTTATCTTTCATTTTAACTCTTTTGCTCATTTAAGTTCATTCTTAATTTCGAAACGAAATTCTTTAAAGTAAGGGAGACGGTAACATCTTGTATTAACGTTCATTTTTAATTAACGTGAAAGCTTATAATGTCAACTAGAAGCCACATACTTTAGGCTCTCTTTTTACCTCTAATGGCTCTGCCATCGCACATAAAGTAAACACTAAAGCGGTCAGCTTAATCGATGATGAATTTTCTTCTTTGATACCTATTCAAAACCTGAAAGTTTTTCAAAGTGTACCTCAGAAATGAGAACACAAACTGCATCAAGAAAGAAAAGAAATCACTATGATCTATCTGTGGCTTCATGATCATCTTCTGATTCACCTGGGAACATGAGGACCAAATAAAATCCAAGCATTCTTATCTTTTCGTCTCAGCCTCCTCGTGAACAAATTTCGGGACGAAATTTCCTAAAGTAGGGGAGACTGTAACATCTCGTATTTTCACGACGTTTAATCTTCTATAATAATAATAATGTTAATGATAATAATAATCTTAATAATAATAATAATAATAATAATAATAATAACAATAATAATAATAATAATAATAATAATAATAAATAATAATAATAATAACAATAATGATAATAATAATAATAATAATAATAACAATAATAATAATAATAAATAATAATAATAATAACAATAATGATAATAATAATAATAATAATAATAATGATAAATAATAATAATAATAATAATAATAAAAGTCCAGGGGCTATTCTTGTAAATTTTGAAACTTAAAAAGAAAAGTTTTAGCATAGAATATTAAAGTTGAAACCGCAGGGACCAATTGTGAAAATATTTCAAAAAACCCAACTGCTCTCTCTCCTCTCCCTCGTTTTTCCGGCGAGCTCCGGCACCGGTTCCGGCCATTCTCCGGCGACGACCCAAACACCAAAAAACACTCGATTTCGAGCCCCACATCTTGACCGAAATTTTTCTTGGATCCATTTCGAACGAGAATCCAGTCGAAAAACACGTTTGAATCAGTCAACAACGGCTATAATTTCTACTTTATTCTCGGATCCTAATCCAACTCTTAACCCACTCAAACATTAAAATAACCAAATTAATCGAAGTGGAACGACCATTTGCATGTTCTTAATCTGTTAACACTTTCAATTTCATCAAAAATCAACAAAAACACCACTAAAGATCACCCGAACCCGTCGGACCTGCAACTAACTGGTTCACCTACTTTCGAGTTTCAAAACCCGAAATTGATAAAGGGCTTTCAATCATCCTTCCCAATAGAAGCTTCGTGTGGAATCAATTTGATTATCCACGAAGTTTGCACCTCGAATCATACTCAACCGTGATCGCGACTGTTCATTCTTCATTTTTATCATTTTCTACATCGAAACAGGTAATTAAACATGTTCATAACCTCGATTTTGTTGGGAATCAAAAGTCCTATGATCATTCTTGTTAACAACATCGATTTATACATCAATTTGATCGAGGATGAACCTAGGGTTCTTGGGAAATTGGGGATATGTTTAAAGGCTTGTTTTAAGAAATAAATACAGTCCATATCGCGGCTATATGCCTTGGTTTACCGGTTTCACACACGAATTCCATCCTTGAGGTCCCGGGTTCGACCCCGGGCCACCTCACACATTTTTTTTGAAGCTTTTAGCTTTAGAAAAATTATGAAAAAAAATTCCAAAAATTATAAAAATGTTTTTACAAACATAACAAATTTTTAAAACCACATAATTATTTTCTGAAATTTATTTTGGCATTTTATTTACTTATTTTATAAATTGTCTTAAATAAATTATAGAAAATTCTTAATAAATATAAAAAAAATGATTTTGTAAACTTCAAATATTTTTAAAGATATCAAATTATTTTCTGGAATTTATTTCTTTTAAACAAATGATACTAATTTTAAATATTGTTTAACTTATTTGCAAATTTGCTATAAAAAATATATAATTAGTTCATTTTCTTATAAAATAGACATTTAATATCGTTATAACTCACCAAATCATTATTTGTTCAAATAACAAGTATAAATTATTGTTCAAACGTGCTTATTTTATTTAGCTATGAGACTTTATTATAAATGTTATTTTTATTTCGTATATTATATAAAATACAAATATATTGTTACCAAGAAAATATAATTGATATCCTGTTAAATATAATTTACAAAATCCTAAAATCCTAAAACCCTAGTTCACGCTAAAACGTTAATTTTATCATTAAATTTAAACCTTGTAAAAATATATATTTAGGTGCATTGTGAATGACTACGTTGAAAGGACGCTTATTATTCTTATTAATCCTCCAATACATACGTATTTGATCAAGTGAGTATTTCTATACCCATTTTATCATTTTCACACTTTTGGGTGAAACATGTTTTCTTATAAACGTTGCACTTGTAAACCCGTTTGATTCTTGTAAAATTATGGCAATTTACTTGTGTGTTGTGATTAGTTGAATCTTGTAGCTACCATGTAATGTCGAATACATGTACAATCATTAACTATTGCTAGCCTGGCGACGTCTTAGATCTATGGGTAAGACAAGCCTGCTTGGTTGATCCAAGTACACTTAGCTGATCGTATATACTTTTAACGTTAATAGAATATTAACGTCGTTGATACTTGTAAAACATTGTCGAGGTTTGATTGTTGCATTGTTCATAACATCCCTAATCACTTTATTCACTAATTTACAACTTGAATTGCCATCTTTTATATACTTATGTATTTAAAACTATAGAATGTTCACCAACAATATGTTGACCCTTTTATTTTAACATGTTTCAGGCAATAGCGTTATGTGGCTGTGAACAATCGTAACTCTCACGCCTCGACGATTCCGCCGTCAAGGTTGGGGGTGTGACATTTCTGAATGATCCAGAAAACCCTAGAAGATGCTCCACCTTTATAGCAGGGAAAGATCATCAGCACCCTTCCACTTTGAGAGAAAGACATCCAGCCCCCTAAACATTCTGAGAAAGACACAAAAGAATAGAAAAAACATAATAAGATAAAAGATATAAAAATATAAAATATAGTTACTAATAAAATTGAGAGACTCATATTTTTAACACCCCCCCTCAATTTGATTAGTAAACATGTCAAACAGCCCAAGTTGATCACATAACAAAGAGTGTTGAACAACAGGCAAACCCTTGGTTAAAATATCAGCTTTCTGCAATTTTGAACCAATTTGAACAGTTTAATTTATGCCAGCAGACACTTTTTCACGCAAAAAATGAAGGTCAATTCAAAATGTTTAGTACGTTCATGAAAAACAGGATTTGCAGCAATTGAAATAACAGCTGAATTATCACAATGAAGGTTAAGGGAATTGTATAAGGAACCTGCAACTCTTTTAACAAATTTAAGAACTACATAATTTCACATGTGGCAGAACACATAGCTCGATATTCTGCCTCAGCAGAGGAGCGGGAGACAGTCCCCTGTTTCTTACTTTTCCATGAGACAAGAGACTTTCCTAAGAACAGACAATATCCGATAACTGACCTTCTGGAGGACAAACACTTCCCCCAGTCAGAATCAACATAAGCAGTAACATTAAAGGAATCAGTTTTTGAAAACAACAGCCCCTTTCCCGGAGAAGATTTTAAATATCTCAACAGTCGAAATGCAATTTGCAAATAGGTGTTAGAAGGGGCATGCATGAACTGACTCAAAACTTGAAACAACATATGAGATGTCTGGTCTTGTTAAAGACAAGTAAATCAGTTTACCAATTAATTTCTAATAAAAAGAAAACATTAGACAAAAGTGGTTCTTCTTGTCTAAGTTTAGAAGTAACAAGAAAGCTCTGCTCAATAGGGGTGCTAACGGTTTACAGCCAAGATACCCAAACTCAGATAGTAAATCCATACAATATTTACATTGGGACAAACAAACCCCCTTTTTAGAATACAAGACTTCAATACCTAAGAAATACTTTAAAACACCCAAGTCTTTGATCATGAAATGTGATCCTAAAGTTTGTTTTATCTTACATATTTCAGCATGATTATTCCCAGTTACAATAATATCATCTACATACACAAGTAAGGCAACAAAGATAGAATCACACTGTTTTATGTACAACGAGGGATCACACAGACTTTGGGTAAAACCCATTTCAAGAAGAACACTTGTAAGTTTGTCATTCCATTTTCTAGGGGCTTGTTTGAGACCACACAAGGATTTGTTTAATTTACACACTTTAGTATCTGATTTATTATAGTACCCTTCGGGCATAGTCATATACACATCTTCACTAATATTTCCATATAAAAAAGCATTGTTAATATCAAGTTGAAACATTGTCCAGCTGTTTTGAACAACAAGACTAATAATGCACCTAACAGTGACCATTTTCACAACAGGAGAGAATGTCTCATCAAAGTCAATACCCTCCTGTTGGCTGTAGCCTTTGGCTACAAGACGAGCTTTATATCGCTCAATTTCGCCAGTGGACTTATATTTAATTTTATAAATCCACTTGCACCCAATGGGTTTTTTATCACTGGGAAGATCAACAATTTCCCAAGTGTTATTTCTATGTAAGGCTTCCATTTCAGCATTCATGGCATCAACCTAATTTTTATTAGACATAGCCTCCTTGTAGGACCGAGGCTCAACAGATTTATTTAGAGAAGTGGAAAAACAAAAATTTTCAGGAGACAATTGAGCGTAATTAACAACTCTTTCAATACCATATTTTACCTTTCCCTCAACTACGTACTAGGAAAGTTTTCTAGGAAGAGAGGCTGTCCGGGAAGACCGTCTAGGTTTAGAAGTTGTGTCATGATGCCCCTCAAGTGGGTGATACTCATCATTAGAGCCTGTGGTTTGTTCAGCCCCGCCAATGTTGTTTTCACTTGGGCAGGTAGGCTGCTGACTTTCGAACTCAGCCTCGCCAGTGGAACTGGTGGCTGCTGAGTATACTTGTCAGCCTCGCAAGATGCCTTATTGGAATCAACAGGCTGCTGAAACTGACCAACAGGGACTTGAGTTGATTCCCTCTTGTCATCATTAGGGTCTTTATCATTTTGAAAAACATTTGGCTCAAAAGAATCAAAGAAATTTAAATATGTAATGTCAGAATTAGTAGAATCTGTCATAATGTGTTTGAATTCGGATTTAAAAGGAAAGACATGCTCATAAAAATGAACATCTCTTGAGAAAAAAAGCAGATTTTGTTTCATGATTCCATAAATTGTAACCTTTTTTAACATGAGAGTACCCAATTAAAACACATTTGTCAGACCTACTTGAAAATTTATTTGTGTTGTTTAATACAGTGCTAAAAGCCAGACAGCCAAAGTTTTTCAAATGATGTAGAGAGGGTTTAAAACCGAACATAACCTCATAGGGATTCTTTCCAAGTAACACAGAAGAGGGAATCCTGTTAATTAAATATGTAGCAGTTAAAATACATTCAGACCAGAAATTAAGGGGAAGACCCCTTGAAACAATAAAGCCCTAGCAACATTTAAGAGATGTCTGTATTTGCGTTTAACTATTCCATTTTGTTGAGGAGTGTATGTACATGTAGTTTGATGAAGGATACCTTTTGATTCAAAGAATTTGGAGGTTTGATTGTTTATGAATTCAGTACCATTATCACTTCGAAATACTTTTATTGGTTTATTAAATTGGTTTTTAATGAGGTCTACCCATTTCACCAAACATGAAAAAACTTCCTCTTTTGATTTTAGCAGATAGCACCAAACAGCCTTGAGAAATCATCAACTATGGTAAGGAAATACTTAAAACCTTCTTTGCTAGTTATTTTATACGGACCCCACACATCCAAATGGACAAGATCACCAACACTCTTAGACACATGGTCACTCAAAGGGAAGGGCACCCTGGATTGTTTTGCCTTATGGCAGATTTCACATATGTCATTAGATTTTATGTTATCTAGTTTGAGAGACTGTTTTAGAATATTCAAGACATTATCCGAGGGATGCCCAAGCCTGGAATGCCACAAGTTAGTAGAATCAGATTTACTCGCACACACCTTAGCATTATTTTCAAACACATATAGACCATCACACTGTCTACCAGTCACCAAGATTCTCTTTGACCTGGAATCCTGAACGTGACAGAGTTTAGAGTTAAAAATTAACTCAAGATTGCTATCTTGGGTGAGTTTGTGAATGGACAAGAGATTGACACAATAGTCAGGAACATAAAACACATTTTTTAAGGTAATTTCCTTTGCAATATTAATGTTGCCAATTTTTGAGACTTTAGCACAAGTGCCATTTGGGTGACTGACAGTCATATTTAGTTTAGATACATCAACACAGTTATGCATATTTTTATCAGATTTAACCATGTGTTGGTTTGCTCCTAAATCTATTACCCAACCATTTTTTAAAGATTTCACAGAGATAACTAGTCCCAGTATAAAAATTGGTTTGAGAATTGACACTACTGGACAGACTAACAGTTTTACCTCCAGAGTTTTGAGGATCAGACCCTTGATTATCACTTATTAGCCCAATTAACCTTAAAATCTGTTCAGGGGTAAATGGAAATGAACCAGAAGAACTAGGTGAGGGACCAGATTTTGATGAGTTACTAATTGAATTATTTGATGTACTCATTTTACCCGGTTGATTAATTTTCTTTTATAGTTAGCCGGATAACCTACAAGCTCATAGCATCTATCAATTGTGTGGCCTAACATATTGCAGTGACTACATTTTAGTAGAAGAACCACTACCACCACGATGTGATTCTTCTCTTGAGATTATAGAGAAAGCCTCTTTGACAGAAGGGAGAGGATCTTTGGTCAGAAGGTTGGATCTAACTGGCTGATATACATCATCAAGCCCCATGAGGAATTGCATAAGTTTTATTAAATGATTAAAATCATTGAATTCCTTTGAGGCTTGACAAGTACATGATGGGAGTTGCACGATGGCATCAATTTGTTTCCACATGGTGTTTAGTTTGTGATAGTACTCAGCAACAGTTGAACCATTGTGGGTTAGAGAATTTATTTTTGGTAGAGATTATATACCACCGACCCATCAATTTTATTGTATGTTTCTTTAAGATCATCCCAGACTTCTTTAGCTAATTTAGAAAAGACTTGACCAACGTACAACTCCTCAGAAATTGAGTTTAGAATCCAAGAAAGGACCACAGAATTACATCTATCCCATTGCCTCCCCATAAACTCATCACTGGGCCTGACACATTTACCATCAATGAAACCAGATTTGTTTTTAACTTCCAAGGCAAGTTTCATAGAGTTACTCCAAACAGTATAATTCTATGTTCCTTTTAGTTTAATGGTTATTATAGATAAAGTGTTTGTGTCATTAGCATGAAGATAGAGAGGGTTACTTATATCAAGTTTACTGATAAGCGTCTCATTAGTGGAGACAGTCATAGATTTATCAGATTCAGCCATTTTAGAAGACAAATATGGAATGATGAACAACCAAGCACATGCACAGAAGAAACAGCTAAACCAGCGCCAGGTTTTCACACCGCTTATAGTGGCAGATCAAGGATTAGAATAGCTGTTTTTAATGCAGACACACAATCAGAGAAAAAATCACACAAGTGATGCACACGTAAGATAGAGAGAAACACAGATAACACAATCAGATGTTGGTACCCCTAACCCAGCCAATATCAATCTAAAAAAGACTAAAAATAAAAAAAAAGATAGAGATGGAACAATCTCACCAAATGCGCCCAAGTTAGGGTTCTCCAGATGTACCCCAGATTCAGCAACCTTCACTTAGGGTTGCGAATCCAAGGTAGAAGAAAGCAGCAGCAAAGAGAACTAGGGTTCTTGCCCTAGGTTCTTCAAGATCCAGACAAATGAAGAGGATCAGCAACCCGCAACATAATCTAGGGTTTTAACCCTAGATTTTCCAATTGATAGGAAAACCAGACAACGCCAACTTCTACCATGGAGACAGCGCCAACTTCTAGGGTTTGAGCCCTAGAAATTTCTTCTTCTTTTCTCTCCACGAAGATACGTGAAAAGATACTCCACAACGCAGGTGAGAGCCAACAACTCACCAGAGAACAATCGAGACTCCAAGATGGAAAAACCCTCGAAATAGAACAGCAATAGCACAGCGGAAGAATACGCACAAATACCAGAGCCTATAGCTCTGATACCATGTAAAATGGTACAGATCTAATACTCAAAGAACGAAATCAACACCAAATAGATCTTGATTACAGAGACGAATCCAAAACAGAAACAAGAACAAAAGATTTACGAATACAAAGAGAATAAAACGAATACACAAGAGATCTTAACACTACTAATGATCTGCACTAAGGTTGTGCAGATACATCAAACATCAGAACTCATATGAGCGAGAAGATGAACACAAGAGAGCTATGCGAGCGTGTGTAAACGAGAGAGATGAGGCGTTTCTAAATGATCCAGAAACCCTAGAAGCTGCTCCACCTTTATAGCAGGGAAAGATCATCAGCACCCTTCCACTTTGAGAGAAAGACATCCAGCCCCCTAAACATTCTGAGAAAGACACAAAAAAATAGAAAAACATAATAAGATAAAAGATATAAAAATATAAAATATAGTTACTAATAAAATTGAGAGACTCATATTTTTAACGTTATTGTCATTGTCATGTGACAACTACATGAGTAGAAACTCCATGGATAGTAATATCGTTATTGTTAAAGACTTGCCCATAAGTAGAACTTAATTGCTATTGATCATGCATACTATTGAATAAGTTACTAACAATCAATATTGACTGTCAATTTTTACAAATGATCAATTAATTAAGTCACTGGTAACTGATCCACTAGTTACTACTGATGTTTCATTGACTACTAACACGTCATTTACTAGCGAAGGATTTAGTTCAATCTTAGTTACTACCTATAATCACAATTATCATGTTTTATCAGTTATTCCTTATCATTAATTTTTCTAAAGTTTATTTTGACCAGACAACTCGATCCCTACAAGGGGCGTTGCCTTTAGACCCACGTCTAGGGGATTTGCTCTCTGAATCTAGTGGTTAAACGAACAAGGCTTCTTAATTTTAGAAATTAGAATATTTTGAATGAGCATATACTTCATATCTCCTAACATACAACCCAACACTACTATTACTTATGACATGTCACTCCATAATTATTATCAATGAAAACTCTTGACAATCATAAGGTGAATCCGACAACATCATCTTAATCATCTGAGTGGTGTATGCAACGCTATGCACGATAGATGTCACCTCCAAGATTTACAAGCTTCATAATGCCTTACTATTGTATTATACAGAGATAACACTTAAGTTGGTGAGCGGGACTAAAATCATTATCTTAAATTTCCTAACAGCTCATTCCATCCACATTCACCATAGTATGTGCATCATCAAAATTTTATTTTTGAACGATGTTCATGCCATGTCGCATCGTGCTATTTAGGCTAATAACGTCTATATATAATTCTTATCTTGTTATTTAGCGATCAATTTAACAATATATATGATATGGCATTCAAAGTCTACAATGCTTGTATGTGTAATAGTTTTTTTCCGATAACGCAAAAGTAATCACTTTGTTAGGGATTTGTAACTTGTTGAAATGGGTTGATACAATCACTTGGTAAATTTAAGTGGTTACTTTTAGTCCTCCCATTTCAACCCCTCTCCCATTTGAGCCATATTATGTTATCAACGTTGCACTTATTATTATTATTATTATTATATTATTATTATTATTATTATTATTGGTTAAAACGATCACTTGTAAACAATAAGATAAAAAGAAGTGTAGACAATATCAACCTAACATATGGTGAAGACGTTTGACATTTCAAAGTTATACAAACGTAAAGTGTTATTACTAGCTACGTAAAAATTCAGTTAAATTCTAATGTATAACTAGAAGAAACTTTAATTTATGTTGAAAAGAATATGTAATGTAACGCATTCTTATATCCCTCAACATTGTATAATGGTTATATACAATTGTTCTCATATACTCTGAACAATGTATTTTACTTGTAGTTCTCATACCTAGTAAAATGTAATCTCTTCATTTAACATAAATTGATTAACTAATATATCAAATAAAAACACATATGTTACACATACTTTGTTGATTTTGTTATTGTAATGTATTCTAACACGAACAATGAGAGTTTTATCATTTTCTCACCAAAATGTTATATTACGTGGGCAAGTATTAGCTCTCTCAATGTAATTCTATTAACACATAATTCGAACATGCAAGCTAAAATTGATACGCGACCATAATGTTGGGTGCAATAAACATATATAATTAATGATATGGCTGTAGAGATATATCATATCTAAAAAATAACAAGTTTCACATAGTACATAACTAGTTTTAAACTTTAATCAAATACTTTAAATTTTTAGTTAAGATTAAAGCAATTAGTAATCGTTTCATCAATAATTGTTCCTTTTTTTTCCTTAAAAAACATTTATTTAGACAATCTAGTTAAAGAGTTTGACAATTACTTATATGATAGTTTATTTAAAAAAACTATTTTACTCATAAATACCAATCGTATTTCTAAAATGATTTGTCCCTCAATATAATATTAATTTAATTAATGTGGAAAGAATAAAATTGATTTTATTTATTTTATTTTGTACTACAATTCTCTCATCTCAAAAAATTTAACCTCGTGCGTTGTTATAAAGAAAGATTATATTAGTACCACGTATCGAAAATAATATTAAGAAAACAAAGTGCAAACTTTATCAAAATTAACTTCGTAAAAACTATCATAATGAATATTAATAAACAAGGGCGGACTTAGATATGAAGATCTGGTCAAGGGGACCGTAAACCTTTTTTTTTTGTATTTTATGTTTTGTAACATTTGATAATTGCTTGTATATGATATATAAAGATATATAAAGATGGATACTGATTCATTGTATATATTATAGGCTTACATGCAAGATCAATACAATGGGGTCTACCACTGCTAATCTATGAATATTATATATATATTAAAAACCAATGTCGGTTATGTGAGGGGAGGTTACTGTAGCTCGCAGTACCTCCTCTCAAGCGCCTTTTTACAACTCCTTTCAGCCTTTTCTTCAGCCATCGCCCACTTTCATGCTTCATCTTCCTCAACGCTCTCCGATCGAGTTCCGGCTGCCTCTGTTCCTGCAAGGTAATGCAATCCTATTATGCTTCTTTCTGGATCCTGTACCTGCTCAGGCCATAACTTCGTTTTCTTAAATTTTCAATTTTGATTTCGTTTCCTTTTTAACCTTTTAGGGTTGAATCCGCATTTTCTCACTTTTCAATCGCCGTTTTGAAGTTCTTGACGATTATTAGCTGCAAATGGTGAAAATTTACTCTCTGGATTCACTTTTTTTCTGTGTCTTCTCGAGCATACCAAATGATTATACAGCTGTTTTTTCAGAGTTTTTTAAGAGCTGTGAAGATTAACGAGGAGGCATCGGTCTTACATATTGAATTAAAGAGATTATCAAGGTAATATCTCCAACTGAAAGCCCTAATTTTATGTTTTATATCAATCTGTTAGTTTCAGCGAATTCTTTGTTTTACATACCTATGTGTTTGATTGCATATCCTGGAGCTTAACCTCTTTGTTTAACTTTTTTATTTTTTTATTTTTATTTTTATTTCAGTTGTTGCTTCAGCTACTGTGTTAGTACTTGCTACTGCTGCTGTTATTCCATCTTCCTTGAAAACTATTTGTTAATTCATTCGCTGCACATGTTCTGGGCACACTCGATGCACATTGTTGTTGTTTGTGTTTGATCTTATGATTTTGGCTGTTTTATTTCAGCCATATATATATTAAAAACCAATGTCGGTTATGTGAGGGGAGGTTACTGTAGCTCGCAGTACCTCCTCTCAAGCGCCTTTTTACAACTCCTTTCAGCCTTTTCTTCAGCCATCGCCCACTTTCATGCTTCATCTTCCTCAACGCTCTCCGATCGAGTTCCGGCTGCCTCTGTTCCTGCAAGGTAATGCAATCCTATTATGCTTCTTTCTGGATCCTGTACCTGCTCAGGCCATAACTTCGTTTTCTTAAATTTTCAATTTTGATTTCGTTTCCTTTTTAACCTTTTAGGGTTGAATCCGCATTTCTCACTTTTCAATCGCCGTTTTGAAGTTCTTGACGATTATTAGCTGCAAATGGTGAAAATTTACTCTCTGGATTCACTTTTTTTCTGTGTCTTCTCGAGCATACCAAATGATTATACAGCTGTTTTTTTCAGAGTTTTTTTAAGAGCTGTGAAGATTAACGAGGAGGCATCGGTCTTACATATTGAATTAAAGAGATTATCAAGGTAATATCTCCAACTGAAAGCCCTAATTTTATGTTTTATATCAATCTGTTAGTTTCAGCGAATTCTTTGTTTTACATACCTATGTGTTTGATTGCATATCCTGGAGCTTAACCTCTTTGTTTAACTTTTTTATTTTTTTATTTTTATTTTCATTTCAGTTGTTGCTTCAGCTACTGTGTTAGTACTTGCTACTGCTGCTGTTATTCCATCTTCCTTGAAAACTATTTGTTAATTCATTCGCTGCACATGTTCTGGGCACACTCGATGCACATTGTTGTTGTTTGTGTTTGATCTTATGATTTTGGCTGTTTTATTTCAGCCATCGCCCACTTTCATGCTTCATATAAATCATGGATCAAGTAAGCCCTTTCGGGGACCTTTCGTCTTTTGAATTTATTGCGTAACAAAAGAGGCATTGCATACAAATTTGTATGAATTCTCATATTGATTGAAGTAATACACTACAAATACACATGCTTAGTGAGTTAGTGTTTAGTTTTATGGTTTTAGTAATAAACCTCTCTTTGCAGGGCAGTGGATCTGCTACACAGGGTGAAATATCATTCTTATCATGGAATAAGAAGGTTCAACCTATCTTGGCATCCACTTCTTTCAATGGAACTACTGATATTCACCAAAATTGAGATTACTTCTAAGCTAATTGAATTTAAAAAACTGACTGTACATTTGTTTGTTGTTTTAGTGGTTTGGGACCTTAGGAAGCAAAAACCGATCATAAGGTACATTTCACAAACTTTGCTACATATGGCCATGTGATGTAACACTGAACCTTTGACGTGTTCTGTAATAATTTTCCACTTTACAGTTTTGCAGATTCAGATAGAAGACGGTGCTCGGTTTTGCAGTGGCATCCAGATTTTGCCACACAACTTATTGTTGCTTCAGATGATGACAGTTCACCTTCTTTGAGGGTATGAATTCCATCCCTTTCATGATCTGTACACCAATGTGCTATCCATGTATTTTACAGATACCAAATTTATGTCATGCAGATATGGGATATGCGGAATACAATGTCTCCACTACGGGAGTTGGTAGGTCACACAAAAGGTATGATGGTAAACAACCAGACATTATGATTCTACCATAAGATTAATCTGGATAAAACATTTTAAACAATTATATTTAATGATTTTGGAAGGAAAATAGGTGCAAGAAGAGATGGTTTGGAGTTTTTATAATTTTACTGTTTAATATATCGTGAAATGTATATATACATGAATATTGGTGCTTTATTTTGTTCATGATCATGATTAGGAAAAAGACATACGTTAACAGTTTTATGTTAATGGTGTGATTCTAACTTGGAAACTGATAGATCAGTTTGTCATAAGTTGGTAGTTCCCCCTATAAATAGGCTATTCCTTTTTTTTGTGTAAAAAGGTTTCTACTTTTTAAAAGTTAAAGTTTGCCTCATTTGATATGGAACCTCACTATGGCTTTGTATTTTTTTGCTACAAAGTAAGATTGCAGCTTCATTTTGTAAGGAATCGTTGTGTATCGGCTGGAACAGCAGGCTTCATTTTGTCGCTAACTAGCAGCCATGATTCATCAGTTATTATTAAGAGTTCGTAACCGACTGGACATATATAGGTCTGGATACCAGGTAAAATTGCAAAATATAAGATATCATTTATATTACGAAGTGGCACTTTATTTTCCATTTTATTTATTACATCTTACTTTTTATAAGAGCTCAAGCTGTTTTAGAATTCAGATGACCCATCTGCATGCAACATAAATGCTTTAGTATATGATGTTAATATATTATGTAGTATGTACACGAATTTACAATGTCGTAAGCTAGCCAAACCCGCACTTCGAACCCGCGGCGAAGCGCGGGATAAATTCCTAGTTGTTATAAATATAGATATCTATATACATGTAGATAACATAAAATTAATTTTTAATGACAGGATATAATTATATTAATAAAACTTTAGGTACAACTAATGGAATAACATCACCCTCGATAAAAATCACATGCATGGCGGCAACGAGTCAAATGTTACGGTTTTATAATTATAAAATATAAAATAGGAAACAAATAAATTATTAGTAAAAAGTCTTTTTCCATAGACAAATAAACACTTATTTACTGGCCACTGGGGTCGATCGTCCTCATTATTGGTTTTTCCCAATAAAGGAATGGGACCTACTGTTTGCTTTTGTATATATAAAAATATAGGTTTAATTTATATAAATAGATGTAGACTAGTTTATATCTTGTACAAATCTCTTAATATATTATTTGTAGAGAATATTCAGGAATGCTGAGATTTAGACATTTAAGTATTCTTTTAACAGAATATTCAGGAGTGAAAAGATACTTGTGAATTTTTTAGAATTATTTCTGAGGGTATTAATTTTGATTTAGTATGCGAAATGATAGAAAATTGATTTATTTTTTTATAAATAAACCAACCGGGTTTACTTTTTAAATTTATTTTATTAGATAATGTAGATATTGAGGTTGTTTGATAATTTCTGAATGATTAATTAGGTTTTTGTTTTTTCAGAAAAACTCTTTCTGATCTTTTTTGTTTGCGCGCACAGATCATGCGCAGACGTTGAGGTCTGCAGATTGTTTATGTTTTGGAATACTTTTCATTTGAAAATGTTTGCGTGAGGTCTGTTTGGTGCAGACTTCACACAACTACTTCTACAATCTTATAAAGTCTACAGAGGATTAAACCATCATCACCCACCACCACCCATGTCCACCGCCACCACCACCACCGTCCTCCACCACCACCGTCCGCCTCCACTACCGTGGATTTCCGGTAATAATAAATTACACCTACATCAAAGATTAGTGTAGGAAACGTAGTGATATATTTTCATTTTTAATATAACCATTTGTTTTTTTTGATATATCTCGAGTTGTTTTTATTTATATCTATATGCACATAAGATTTTATTATATATTAATTTCGTTAACTAAATGCAAATAATGTTTTAAATGTATATGAATTTTGTGCATATTAAGAGTTGAGAAAAAGTATTTAGTTATGATATAACTTTTATTAAAATAATAAAAAAATGTATAAAATAAATCTGATTTAAACATGTGTAAAAAATAACTTTAACAAATTTCTACACGCGTAGAAAACAACTTTAATTATTTTAAAAAATATTATTTCAATATATATGCAATACTATACTCTAATTAAAGATAAAAAAACTCATTTTATGAGAAAGTTTTATTAAAATAAACTCATATTAAAAAATTATGATGGTTATAAGGGAAAAGAAAAGTTGTTCAACGTAAATTATTAAATAACAAAGAATTTAAAACCCCCTTGCCCTTTTTAATTAAAGAAAAGACTAAATATATGGTAAAATGTGATCTACTAGATTAGTTTGTACAATTTAGGATACCTTGCATATAAGCTTTACCCTATTGTCACATAACTATATACGTGATGAAAATTTGTTGTTTTAGAAAATTTCCAACAACCATTCCGACCACCTTCAAACCAGCCGCATCTCCATCCATCGCCTATATATCTTATTCGAACTTTCGAATCGCCATTGCAAGTCTCAACGTTCGTGTAAGCATCCAAGATTTGCTGTTCTATTTTAGATTTATGATCCTTTTAGGCATCATCATTGTTTGCTCTTAAGTTTATTATATTTTCCTATATGTGCCATTTGTTTTTTCTATCGTGTCTTTTCTGTTGTACAATTTATATTAGACATGGACAAGTTGTTTAGCTTGTGATGTTGCGAATAACCAACTAAGATAAATATGTTAGCTTGTTATAAACATGTTATTTTTTTAGACGACTAATTATTTGAAATAGCTAAATGGTGAAATCTTCTTTATTTGCCAAATTCAAGAGTATCCTATAGGTGTTCCTATTTTGAAAAAAAAAAATAGCTATAAAATCACATGGTACTAGCTTGTTGTTATTTGTGGATTTTGGATGGAATTTCCCAATATTTATATATTTGATATGGATGGGACTTCTACTGTTATGTATGAATTGCTTGTATATTGTTTAAAAAGTAAGAACGTTAGATATTTGTTTAGAGGGAACCTGATGCTTTAAGAGATGAATCGATAAAAGTGAATTTAAACATTTGAAGTGTAAATTTAGGTAAAATTTATGTGTTATAAATATTGTTTAAACAAACACGAATTACTATAATTGTATGTTTCACGCCGGTAAGGATTGAGATGACACTCATGCCCGCTTCTCACACCAGTATAACACACCCTAAGCACGCCCCTTGAGGGTGTGGTGCAACTTTATGAGAGTGCTCATGAGCGTGGACAACATACTTTGTTTTTTAATTTGTATCTACCAACAACAACATTACAATTTATCAAATCTTTTCAAGTTAAGACTAATATTTTAGAACTGAATCGAATGACAAACTAGTCATTTCATTGGTCAAATGGTTGGATTGGTAGGATCAGATTTAGGAACCAGATGACGTCATAATTATATATATATATATATATATATATATATATATAAATATATATATATATAGTTATGTGTATTTCAATATAAGTATTTAAGATGTGTATTTTATAGTTATATATAAAACTCAACAACAATCTTATGTCCAACATGGTAATTCATCATTCGACCCACCCGTTAAACTCATAAAAATTTGAAAATTAAAAAAATAAAAAATATAAAAAAAATTAGTCCGACCAGGTACCCGATACAACCACCAAACCAACTAGTTCTTTGGCTACAAAACGAATTTTACTCAAATTTTACTCAACTACCTAATTTTTGGCCTAATTGATGATCAATTTTGACACAACCGAATCAATTGAGGAAACGAAAAGAACAATGGCCAAACGTTTCTACCCTGATAAGCGGAGACATATGTGTTATTTCTTGAGATGTTTTGTTGTTTAAGAATTATTGTGATATTTTTATATTGTATAAAACTGTTATTTGAAAATATTACATTAGTTTTATAAACTATAAGATAATTATGGAAGGGACAAATCATTATACTAACTCTGTATTTTCATGTGATTGCCTATTCTCATGTCACACATATATAGAAAATATAGTTACTAAATCTGATCAAATGAATAGAAACTGAACGTTCACAAAGAACATTTTAATGGTGTTTAAGAGTTATCCTCATCAAATGGTGAGTTTCAACCCATGAGATGGAAAATACAATTAAACTATAAAGTCATGTCAAAAATTCAATTACTCAATCAATTAACAAAAAGTTTATTTATTTTCAAATTATCTAAAGAATAAATACAAACATCATATGTTCACATAAGATATGGTACTTGTGACTTACCACAAAATAGTACCATGCCCTATTAAATTTGGCAAGTGCACCAAACCCAATAATCACAACCTCTTGCAAACTACTAAACTCAAATAGTACATATAGAGTTATACTCGTATACATACATGTAGGTACACATTTATATAATATTAAATGGAG
This sequence comes from Flaveria linearis, assembly GCA_024085815.1. Classification (NCBI taxonomy): domain Eukaryota; kingdom Viridiplantae; phylum Streptophyta; class Magnoliopsida; order Asterales; family Asteraceae; genus Flaveria; species Flaveria linearis. The sequence continues at coordinate 9,605,528 of CM044015.1, forward strand.
TGGGGCCCATTTTGTCACTCTTATTGGTCCTACATTTTTTTTTGAACGGCTGGTTAGTTGTTAGTATCACCAAGTTAGTAATATTCGCCCATGCCAAGGATTGAACTTTGGACCTGCAAGAGAGGCAAAGCCTCACACCTCCCCCTTAACCACTAGGCCAAGAAATCATTGGTATCTTATTGGTCCTACTAGCTCGACATAATTACACGAGTGGATGGTTAGGCCTGATTTCACTTTGGTCCTTAACTTTCTGAAATTACAAGTTTGGTCCAAAACTTTGCACAAACGTAACAACGATGGTCCCTGAAACGGATGGACATTAACTTTGGCTGTTAAATTTTTTTAAATGACTAAAATACCCTTCCCCACCTGAATCATCATCTTTCCAGCCCACCCGCTACCACCTTCATCCACCACCATCACCGCCGCCTCCACCACCACGGGTGCTTCCCGCCTCCACCACCACGGGTGCCTCCCGCCACCAACATCACCGCCGCCTCCATTGTTTGAATCAAATGAATATTTAGAAACCCTAGAAACAAAAACCCCAATCAAGATGAGTGAAACCCTACTCTTGGTGTTACGTGGGTGGTATGGTGCTGGTGGTGACGATGGTGAACGTGGTGCCGATGATGGTAGTTGAAGGTGGTGTTGGTGATTGAAGGTTGCAGGTGGTGGCGGTTAAAGGTTGAATGTGGTGGTGGTGGTTGAAGGTTGAATGTGGTGGTGGTGGTTGAAGGTTGAGGGTGGTGGTGGTTGAAGGTTAAGGGTGGTGTGGTGGTGGTTGAAGATGGTGGTGGTTGAAGATGGTGGTGGTGGTTGAAGGTGGTGGTGACAGTGGTTGAAGGTGGTGGGGGTGGTGGTTGAAGGTGGAGGCTTCAATGGTGGTAAGAGTAGTGTAGATGGAGAAGAAGAAAAGAGAAAGGGGGTATTTTTGTCATTTCATACGCACTTAACAGCAATAACTAACGTCCATCCGTTTCAGGGACCATCGTTGTTACGTTTGTGTAAAGTATTGGACCAACCTTGTAATTTTAGAAAGTTAGGGACCAAAAGTGAAATCAGGCTTAAACACAGGGACCACCCGTGTAATTAAGTCTACTAGCTCCCATCCCAATTGTGTAAAAGACCCCACATATTGGTCTCCATCATTTAATCCACCTTATACCAAAGATTCACCTTATATTTAAAAAAATAATAGTCCTAATTTATCCTTATCTTTCTTTTAAAAATTATATTAACAAATATTTAATTACATTTTATATTTACAAAATAAGTCAAAAGGATATAATATTACTTTTAGAAAATAATACAAACATAAACATGGTTAATTGGTTATGTCTTGTAGCGAGCATAACTTGATTATTTATTAGGTATAGTATATTCATATGAGTAAGATTAATCAATTTAATCTACAAATTAATAAGTCGTTTTCTGTAACAAAAGATCATAGACTTGAATCATGTGTTAAGTTTAAAACAACTTAAGTTTAGATTAAAATAGAAACAAAAGAAGCAAAAACTGCATCAAGTTACATATTAGTTTGTTAGTATTTGGCTTCTTTTCTTGAATAATGATACGTTTAAAGCTTAGTTTCTTTGATAGAACTCAGATTACATCTTCCATACGGCAATAATGTTAGGTCTTATGCTAGTTAGTTTGATATTATATGGCATGATGATTACTTCTATAAAAGCATTTGCAGTAGATTTTTCATCTTTATTCACATAATTACATTAAAATTCATTATATTTTCTCTGTTCTATTGAATAAAATAATACTTTTTTATATCTTTATTATTACTTTTTTTTCTCTCACTTACAACCATTTAAAAAATATTAAAAAATTTATAGGGATTGAATAGTGATTCTCTAAATATACCGATTAACAGTAAAATTTTATTTGTACTTCACTCACAACCACTTAAAGTCATTTCATATAATATAATAAACACGTTCATATACTTTTAAGGATTCCACTATGAATGATAAGAGTATCATTATAATTACGGTTTGGTGGTAGATGCTTCTAACCATTAGGAAGAAGTTTTGAATTTGGAATCCTGACATGAATAAATTAGTGGTGTAATTTATTGCCATTCAAAATAGTAAGTAGTGTAATTTAATAGTAGCACTAGATGTTGTGTGAGTTATCATTTAATAAAAAAAATTATAAATATTCATGATTTAAATATGAAGATTTTTTTAACCTTTTCATCTCTATCGTGTTTTTTTTTCATCTCTAGATATATTAGAACAAAAAACGTGTTTATAAGGGGTGTATATTTTTCAAGTTTATAAAACATATATGTTCAAATGGAGATGTTTTCTATATGTTTTTCTTTCCTTATATTTTAGTTGTCGATGGAAAGATAGAGTTTAAAATAGAAATGGTATTTTTCGCATAAAACATAAAATTATTGTGAATAATTGATGTGGGCTAATAATAATTAAAATCTAATGAATGGAATTGTCATACTTGAAAAAACAATTCTCACGCAAAGAGATGTAACGTTTGATAACCTTGTAGATTTTTAAATTCCTCTACTTTTAAATTCATGTAACTTTTCATATGATGTTATTTTTTATTTAAAGAAAATTACACCATAAAATCAATTATTTTATTCAATTAAATTTGAGTATAGTCTTGTTAATTATTATGCATCATAATATAATTTGTATAATTATAAGCATAACTTGCGTTATATCTCATAGCTTGATTAATTATATTTATGAGTTGAGTATATTTTATTGCATGTAATAACATACTTTTCGGACAAGAGATAAAAGATGCGGTGTTCTCATGCGGTTCGAATAAGGCTCCAGGCCCAGATGGTCTTAATTTTCGATTTATAAAGAGGTTTTGGAATCTTTTGAAGATGATTTTGTAAAGATTTTGATGCAGTTTCACGCTACAGGTAATATCAGTTACGGTTGCGGGTCCTCTTTTATTACGCTGATTCCTAAGGTGGGTGCTCCAGTTAGTCTTAGAGATTATAGGCCTATTACACTCGTTGGGGCGGTCAGCAAGGTTATTTCTAAAATCCTTGCGAACCGGCTCAAAAAGGTAATGGGTCAAATCATTTCTGAGACTCAATCGGCTTTTTTATCTAACCGTTTTATTCTTAACGGGCCTCTAATGCTTAATGAGATTTTGGAGTGGTTGAAGAAACGAAAGCGGAAGGTCTTTATGCTTAAGATTGATTTCGAGAAGGCTTACGACAACGTCAATTGGAACTTCTTGATTTCTATTCTGTCTCAAATGGGTTTTCATCCGTTGTGGTGCGAGTGGGTTAGAGGCATTTGCTATTCTTTTAGAGCTGCGGTCTTGGTTAATGGTTCACCGACTTTTGACTTTCGTTCTGAAAAAGGTCTTCGCCAAGGAGACCCTCTGTCTCCTTTCTTGTTTTTGATCGTGATGGAAGCTCTTTCATGGCTTTTAAAGAAAGCTAAGTCCATTGGTGTCCTAAAGGGCATTAGTTTTGTCGAAGACGAAGAGGATTTAACCCACCTTTTCTATGCTGACGACGCTCTCATCCTCGGAGAGTGGTCTAGAGAAAATATTACAAATGTTGCGAGAATCCTTCGCATCTTTTATCTTTGTTCGGGCTTACGTATTAATCTTCATAAGTCCAATATTTTTGGTGTGGGGGTGGATGACCATGAGGTTGATAGTATGATAGACCTTTTGGGTTGCAAGAGGGGTAGTTTTCCTTGTACCTATCTCGGTATTCAAGTTGGAGCGAAGATGAATCGGATTAGGAATTGGGACCCGGTTGTGGAAGTGGTTCGAAATCGTCTCGCGTATTGGAAAGCTAGGTGTTTATCTATTGGTGGCCGCCTTATTCTGATTAAAACGGTTCTTGAAAGCTTGCCTATTTATTATTTCTCTTTGTATAAAGCCCCCAAGGCGGTGATTGATTCTATTGAGGCTATCATGAGGCGTTTCCTTTGGTCGGGGTCGAGTGTTGATAAAAAAATTTCATGGGTGGCTTGGGATATCGTTACTACTCCTAAAAACAAGGGGGGGTTAGGCGTTTCCAAATTACAAGAGGTGAACGACGCTCTCTTATTAAAATGGACGTGGCGATTCAAAAATGAGGGCGGGTGCTTGTGGAAGAATATCATTGCGGGTTGTCATGGTTCAAGTAGACAGTGGGCGTTGCTCCCTTGTATGGCATCGTCTAGCGGTTGTTGGAAGAATATTGTTAAAGTGGGCGAGTCAAAGATCCATGGTGCCGTGACGCTGAATTCGTTTTTCATTGCAGAGATAGGGGATGGGAGTTCTCTTACGTTTTGGAGTGATAAATGGCTGCTGGCTGCTCCCTTACGTGAGGTTTATCCGCATCTGTTCAGGTTAGAGAGAAGGAAATGGGTTTTGGTTTCTCAGCGGGTTGGGGTGACAAATGGTATTAAGGTCCTAACCTGGGAGTGGCGGAATGAACCTTCCACACATGAAGAGGTCGCTGAATTATACTGCCTTCTTAATGATATTTACGAGTTTCAATGGAAGGGTGGGCAGGATCGGTGGAGATGGAACAAAGAAAAAGATGGCGTTTTCTCAGTCTCTTCGGCCAAAAGGGTATTCACAGAAAACGTGCCTGGTACGGTTAACTATACGATTGATTGGAAGTCTTGGGTGCCGCTTAAGTGTAAGATCTCGGTGTGGAGAGCAGCTCGTAACCGGTTGCCTACTATCGCTGAGCTTATCAAACGCGGTGTGGCGATCAAAGATTCGAATTGTCCTCTTTGTCAACAGGTTATGGAAACTTCTTTACATCTTTTCACCGGGTGTGTTTATTCTCAAGAAGTCTGGAGCAGAGTAGAGAGTTGGTGTCGGCTCAGTCAGGGTTTTGCCTTTGACGTCTTGGATCTCATTCGGTTGCCGGATACTCAAGTGTCATCGAAGGCCGCTAGGTACATCTTGAGAGGAATTGTCTATACTTCTATGTGGGTGCTGTGGAACGAACGTAATCATCGGATTTTCAACAAGATTCAAAGGGCGCCGACCGTGATTGTGGAAAACATTAAGTCTACGACTTTCTTTTGGTTTCGTAATAGATCTAGATGTAAAGATGTCGATTGGAATAAGTGGTGTATATGTCCTCTGGACTGATTTCGTTTTTTGATTTCTCGTAGGTCCTCGCTTTGAGGGCTCTTCGAGAGGTGGTTTATAAAATTTTCTTTTCAAAAAAAAAAAATAACATACTTGAGTAATTATTTTTTATAAGTTACGTAATTATTACTTTGTGTAATCATAAAACATATTTGTTCACATTAATATATAAGGATTCGTGGTATTTTTACTTAATAAAAAGTAGATTACATATAAAAACAATACAAAAGTGAAACATGTTCTATATAGAAACGTGTGGTTATGCTATAAGAGAAAAGTGTATAGAATTTTGAGATACTGTTTTCTTTTTTCTAATTATCAAATGGAAAACATGATTACTTTCTATCTAACAATAATCATGTCCCTTCCATCATTTCTTTCTTCCTTCGTGTCATTAAGAGAAGAATAGCTCGTTTCTTTTTTCTCTTACGTCGTTCACGAGGGAGATTTCGTAGAGAAATAATGGAATATCTGTCAAATGATCGACTGAAAGTAAACATCTTCTTCAAAACCCTGCCATCTTTTAGTAGAAAGATAGAAACGGGTCTTAGCGTTCCTTTCCAAATGTTAGTATCGACATAGTCTATCGGGATTAAAGATCGAGAGGGAAAGGGTAGATATACACTTTCTTATGTGAAGCCATACGAACGCTGTTGGCCTAACATTCGGTTTTATGACCGAAATTTTCTTTATAGGTAATTTTCTAGTTATACATGATCAATTTAAACATGTTTGTTTGTTTACATCAATTTAAACATGTTTTAAACGTTTTTGAAGTTCTTAAAAAAGGTGAACGACTTCTACACAACTAATGACACCTTAATCAGCCCTTTAAGGTGTCAATAGTTGTAATTCTCTTTTTCAAGTTCTCATGTTTGGATTTAAAAAAACGTTTAAATATTATAATTTCCGGTTTAGCATATTTGAAAAATATGTTCAAATGTGGATTTTATTACCCAAAAGTATTTTTATAAACTAAAAAGGCATACAAATTTCCTAGACATCTTAAAATAAATATCAAAATGATTCAGCATAATTATTCAGAGAAAAAAACAAACAAAAAGGTTATAGACAAGTGAAATTAAAAAAAAAATTCTTTAAATGAAATCTACACAAAATATATATAACGGTAAATGTACGACCCTAGTTCAAAGAATATGTGTTATTTTAATCGGGCCTATCTATCCGTTTTCCAGCCGAGACTGCACCACCAACCCCCTCCAGAGGAAACCCATTGTTGAGTAACCCCAGGTTTAATTTTAAGAATTTTATTCAGAGTGAGACTTAAATTCATAACCTTTTAATATTTATATATTATTGGTACATAATCTTAATCTAGATTCAAAGATAATTGGTAAATGAAAACAAGAAGTAGAAGCGGAACATCCAACTAGCTACTTCTCATCCAGAATAATCAACCTGTACGCTGTCGTTTTATGCAACCATACTTTCCAAACAACAATAAGTTTTCAAACAAAAACCCGACAACTTAAAATCAATCCCATGATCATAGCTATGATATTGAACATTCACAACATAATATAATCACAATTATATAAAAAAAATTTAAGAAAAGTGTTAAATAACCTATGTTGTCATATATAAAAACTATAATCACAAATAATATATATACATATATATAATAAACGCTACGATCTTTTTCTCTTATGAAATTTCTGGTATATAAATAAAATATTAGTAATTAGATAAAAATAAATAATATACTAGCCCAAAATCAAACCTTTAACTTAAAAAACTACCCATGGGCCGACCTCAAACTTTAACAGTAAAGCTTAAATCAAGCTGAGCTCAAACTCAAACGATATTAAGATAAAAGAGTCGAAGACTAGTTCATGCTTGAATATGCTCAATTATAAAATTGTGTTTCATGATTTCCATATAAACACTACCATAAAATGTTTAAAATATCTAAAATGTTATCAATATATAACTTTCTCGATTATATAGATCTAAAAATATAAATTCATACTATAAACACTAATATTAAATACATGTCTTAAAAGAACAAACAAACATACCCATGCAATGATATAATATGAAATAATTTAAAAGTATGAGTAATATGGTTTGTCATTAAAAAAAATAAAAGTTAGTATTAGTAAACTAATTAAATACATATCTAAAAACGCATGTTTGCTCAAATAACAAAACACTAGTAGACAATGTTCAAGGAAAAATAAAATTTGGCGTTTACTTTTTCTAGGTGTTTCGATCACGTATATGATTTTGTTAAAACGGCGTATAGTTTCAAATAATCATGACAAATATTGTTAAATCTTTTACTCGTCTCATATCAGGACAGATATTATTAAACCTCTTACATATCTCACATCGACGATCCCATTCCTAAATACTAATCCTGAATGTAGGTTGTTTGATTTGCTTATAAACCGGTCAAAATTTCTGATCCACTGACCCGGTCATACATTTTGACCGTCAGCGTATTTGATTCTCACTATTTTACGTCTGATACAGTCCGACAACACTAACCCATATGTATTTTCCCCTTACCCAGTCAATTTTAAAAAAAAAACCTTTTACCCGGTCGGATAAGAGACTTCAAACAACCCTTCTAGTGCTTTTTACCATCCTATTTAACTAGTTTATACCTAACACGATAGAAATGCCATTACATTCCAATGCACTAGAGTTGCATATCGTATAAAAAAAATTAAGTTAAATAATTTATGATAAAGTATAAAATTAAAACAAGTCAAACATGTTTAAAGTTATTTAAAGTTAATAAAATTGTAACTTTAGAAGTTAATATTCTTACATAGGGTAGACATGGGTCATCATGCTTTTTCATATTATTTCTCTTCTTTCAACATATGAACATATATCAACATAATTATCATAAACCATCATCACACCCCCACTCACCACCAACATTTCATTCTACCCCTAAGCTTTTGATATTATATTATCATCTTATATATTACTCCACTATCATCATAATTAAAATTAAAAAAAAAAAACTAATCCATCTTTTACGATCAAGTGAAAGGAAATTAAAAAAAAAAGTGAAACAACTAAAAACCCAAAGAAGACCTCGTCATCTTTTGGTCATGTGTCATGAACCATAGTGGTCACCACCACCACTAACCACCGCAAACCGCAACGGGAAACCTCCTTCGGTTAGGGTTTCTCACATCATGTTGCAGCTCGAGGTGTTCTCGTCATTGAAGTATTGTGAGTCGGGTTCACCATGTGGTGGGTGCGGGTAGGGGTAGGGCGGGTAAGGTGCGTAAGGCTGGTACGGTGGCGGTTGCATATAGTTAACCGCTGGCGGCGGCCTGGCGTACATCATCGGATGGAACCTCTCCCCACCGTTCGCTTGTTGTTGGTTCAGTTGTTGCTGGTTCATCATCGCTGCTAACTGCTGCTGGTAATACGGGTTGCCCGCCATGGCGTCCGCCCCTCCCGCTTGCGGATATCCACCACCCCCGCCAGTGCCACCACCGCTCATTGCGGCCCCAGCGGGCAGTCCTTGAACCGCTGGCATGCTGCCCATGTGACCCATGGACCCATTCATCTGACCCATACGAGGACCCATTTGACCACCACCCATGGGCATGTTTCCCATGACCCCCACATTACCCCCACCACCATTCATGCCCATCATGTTTGGCATGCCATGTATGCCATCATTCATCCCACCTTTACCACCACCACCACCGTTCTTATGTTGACCATCCGCCGGACCGCCACCACCGCCGCCACCGCCACCGCCTTTCTTACCGCCACTATTCATCTGTACAGGAACATTACCACCACCGCCACCGCCGCCTTTCTTACCACCATTTCCGCTGTTATCCCCCACTGGACCACCTCCCTTCTGCGGTGGCAGCGGGCCACCTTTCATGAACTGCGGTGGCATCTGCCCACCCTTCATGGGCAACATACCACCCATCTGACCACCGCCACCCATCGCCACCGGTTTCTTCACCGGAGCATCATCAATCTCATCATCAAACTCATCATCATCATCATAATCATCATCAAACTCATCATCATCATCCTCATCATCATAATCATCTTCACTCCCATCATCTTCCTCCACCTTCACCCCCTTCTTCCCACCACCACCACCGCCACCGCCACCACCACCGCCGCCACCGCCGCCAAAAGAATTCATCTTCAAATCTTTAAATTGGGGATGATTCTTCAGATCTTGAAACCCTTTTAACTGCTGCAGCTGCTGCAACTGCTGCAGCTGCTGCGGCGTCGGACCACCGCCCTGCGGCGGCCCTTGGTGGTGATTCCCCTCACCCTGCTGTTGCTGCTGATTATTATTATTATTATTATTATTATTATTATTATTATTCCCACCACCCCCTTTCTGCCCCTGATTCTTATTATTATTATTATTATTCTTCCCACCACCACCACCAATCTGCATGTTTTTAAACTGATTATTAATATTAATCTGTTGATTCTTGTTAGAAGCCCCCCAAATCGTCGCAAGTTTTCCACTTTTTCCGAGCTTCTTAATCAGTGTATCTGGATCAACAACTCCTGATACTGTAACCTTGCTCTGTTCTGGATCTATATTAATGGTGTAAACCCCTGTTTACACACACAAAATTAAACCAAACAAAACACCAAATTTATCAAATTGACGCAATGAAATCATCAAAAACAGCATGAATTTGCAGAATTTAGCTACAATACCATCGATTTTCTGAAGAATCTTCTTCACTTTTCGCTTGCAGCCATCACAGTGGATGTTTACTTTCAGAGAACAAGTCTGCATGTATAAAGATCAATTTCAAGAGTTTCAAGAATCAAACTCCATAAATTGAAGAAACATGTACAGAAACAGAAGGGGTATGGTTAATTTTGTTCATATGCACTTCAATTAGAGTTAATTTAGCAGATACTGTTTAGTAACAGGAGAGAGAAACAGAGAGTTGAAAATTTGTGAAGCAAAATTGAAGATTTTTGTGTTTACAACACGCAAAAGCATCGGAAGACGCAAATGTACACATCAAAACACCCACTTTTAAACCTTCTTTTCACACATTTAAGAAATTAAAATGGTGATTTACGTACCTGAATCTTGACGAACTCTTCTTTACTCATATCTACCAGCTAAAACAACCAAAACCCACAAAGAAAGAAGATGAAAACGAAACAGAGGAAATGAGATTGCAGGTTTTACAGATCTAAAACGGAAGAAAAATCATGAATTTGCGGTGAAAATCAAGAAACTGAAATGGGGATTTCAACTTTTCAAGGGTTTGTTTGATTAGATTGAAGTGAGAAATCAAGAACCCAAAAGGTTGTGATTTGAATGAAGAACAAAGGGGATCTTGACAATAAGTTTCAGAGGCGGTGGGTGGACATTAATGGCGTCTGGTATTCTAATTTCAGAGGGTTGAAGAAGATGAAGATAAAGCACAGTGGGCTTTTTTAGGTTTATTTATTTGTGTTTTCTTTTCAGTGGTTGTATTTATAGTGCTTTTGAAGCTAAGCCGGCTTGAGGATTAGGCTCGGCTATGGCTTGGTTTCATTTTTTCTTTTGATTTAATTACACGGGTGGTCCCTGTGGTTAGGCCAGATTTCACTTTTGGTCCTTAGCTTTCTGAAACTACATGGTTGGTCCAATAGTTGGCACAAACGTAACAAACCTGGTCCCTGAAGTGGATGTCCGTTAAGTTTGACCGTTAAATGCATGTAAAATAACCCAATTACCCTTTAAAACTAAATATAAACCCAATTCATTCTCACGATCCAACAAAGCGGCCCGTGTTACCCAATCAACAGTGACGCAAGAACCATCGTCCCCGTCATCAAACTGATCACGATCCCGACGACGGCGCCGGAGCTCAAACCGCCAGAGCTCCGTTTACAGTCCTTCAACGGCGGACCGTATAAATTCTCATTACCTTCGAAAGATTCAGCCCCCAATTTCATCCCACCGAAATTGGGCAACACCCCAGAGAAATTATTGTACGAAAGATTCAATTTATCAAAGTGGAATCCACCGATTTCATCAGGGATTTCACCGGAGAGATTGTTGTCACTAAGATCAAGCTCACGAATCGCTTTGAAATCCGATATGAATTCCGGAAACCTACCGGAGAACTTATTCCGACCGAAATCGAGATACAATAAGTTGTTACAGGTGGCGTTTGGTACAGCGGGTTCGGGTATTGACCCGGATAACAAGTTCCCATGAACCCTAATGGAGATCAATCGCTCACAGAAGTTCCAAATAAATGCCGGAACAACTCCGGCGAGCTGATTATCCCCCAAATCGATATCCGATAACGACGAACTGTAACCGATTTCTAAAGGGATTGAACCGGAGATGGAGTTAACTGAGAGGTATAGGCTTTGAAGGGCGGAAAACTCGCCGATCTCCGGGGGTAGAAGTGAGGAAGACTTTGGTGGTGGCTGATTGAAATGATGGGTTGAGCAAGGGGTATTTTAGTCATTTTAAAAAGTTTAACAGTCAAACTTAACGGACATCCACTTCAAGGATCACGTTTGTTACGTTTGTGCCAACTATTGGACCAACCTTGTAATTTCAGAAAGCTAAGGACCAAAAGTGAAATCAGGCTCAACCACAGAGACCACCCGTGTAATAATGTCTTTTCTTTTGAAGAGTTACTTTTGATCATAATTTGCTAAATATGTGAAACATAGTAATCCACCATCAGTTTTGAATGACTTAAGTTGTCAGATTATTTACCTTAAGTTGAAGTATTCTTAGAGGGTGGTATTATGATATATCTGTTAGGGTTTTAATCATGAGCATTAGAAATTAAGGTTTTGTTTTATTATCTATTGTACTTTAATATAATGATGTCGTGTTATGATATACCGGAAAATATGCTAAGTTTAGAATTACTAAATATACTACTGTTATTAAAAAATAACAAATATAAAACTTTGAATAAAGTAAAAAAGATATGAAAACCTAAATCCTCCACTCTCACTTTGCCACTAGTCCATTCTTACAAACTGCAAACTAAATCAAAATGACATGTTACTGCAAGCCATGACTCGTCTTTGTTCCTTGGCAGCCATCACACATAACCCGACAATCTTGATCTTTCTTTATCTGCCAGCACACATAACCCGACAATCTTGATCTTTCTTTATCTGCCACCACACATAACCCGACAATCTTGTTCCTTCTTTACCTGCCTTTTTGCACACCAAACATAAGACTGCCACCGCTTTATTTGTCTCTACACTCTTGCCACTACTCTCCTACCACTGGCATTGCCAAAAACCGCTAGACATCAATTTAAAAAGAGCACAAATATAAGCGTCGAAAAAATTACAAGATATGATTTATCTGAATTTAAAATTTCAATTACAACAAGTAAAAAGATGGGATTTCTTTCTTTTGAAATGATTGATTATGAATTGACGAGTTGGTTATTCATCAGCACTAGTTTAGCTTACGATGTATTTGGAAACCCTTGGCCAAACCAGTATTCACATAGAACCGACAAGGAATTCCATTAATCACTGGCGGTATTGATTATTTAGAACAAGTCGATGAATTTAGTAGATCTTTTTAGGTTATTTTAAAGAGTCACACACTTTCACTTTTATATGCCCTAAACTAAGAAAGAGGCTTAAGTCATTGCTTCAAATCCGAGAAAAAGCTTTTTACTTTTGGAATGTTAATTATGATAACTATTCGATTAGGCAGCTATAATGTTTCAGAGGTTCCAAACACTAACGCTACTCGATCTAAGATCAATCTAGTGATTTCGAGTATTATATACGAGATTACGAGTTTCTAGTTTGATAAAATTGATAACTGCTACAATCTCTCTGAGATGAGACATTCAATTCTTGATGGAAAATGATGTTTTGCAAAATTTCCCCAGAACATGAAGATTATTTCAAGATCTTCAAACATATTTTAGGGTTCCATGTCACTATTTAACTTCACCCACACACAAGATGAGACTTTACCACCGTATAGTATGAACATAGGCTAGCTACCTATTAATATGACTTCGTTTATTTTATCATCGAGCATTTCAAACATTTATTTGATTTTAAAACCTGTTAACTTATCAACCATTGTGTTGACACTTCAATCATGTTTTCTTAGGGTGCCAACACAACTATGGGTTAGGACTGCACTAGAGTCGCATTGTTTTCATCGAACATTCAAACTTATTTTACTTTATATTAGTTACTTTATTTGGCCTATTCTTTACTTTTAGATGACAAGATAACAAAGAAAATAAGGTGAAAACTCATCATCAAGGTGGTTTTTGTCCTAGTTCTTCGATATAGAATACTTTAAATCCTAGGGTTATGAAAAAAATCTGCATAGAAAGAGCGGTCATCGAGATGGAAGGAGAATGACGATATCTTAAAAAGACAAAGTCGTTGTGAAGCTAACAATGTTTACGAGTGATTATCGGTGGTGCTTAAAGATTTGGTGAGAGACGATTGAGGTGGCGAGAGACATGATGTTTGAAGACACAAAGGAGGTTAAAGAAAAGGTTGGGATTTGAAAATTTAATTTATTTTCTTTTTGGGCTTGCATTTTAAACTTTAGTTTTTTATTTTTAATCCTTTTCCTTTCTTTCTAGTAAGGAGATTACAATCCTTTTATAAAATTTTACATAAATATAATGTAAATAGTGTAACAAACCAAATGGGTTATTCGTCAACTAATAGTGAGATAAAAATGTAATTTCTAAAAACTTAAGTGCAAAATCATATAATAAACATAGTACATTGATCCCTATTTTACTAATTATTAAGAGAATTAAATATATCTGTCTACAACATCATTAATTATATATATCGTAAACCAAAACTAATAAAATACATATACGCTTTTCAATAGTTATTAATTTCATATTCCCAGCCCAAAATTCAAAATACATACATCTTATTTTTTTAAAATATCAAACCTTTTTTAAAATACGAATATTTTAAAATCGATGTTTAAGAAATAAATTTTCTATAAACTAAAATAATTAAAAATTAGAGTTATAATAAGAAAATTTTAGAAATAACGTTTCTTTAAAACGGTTTTGGAAGAAAAAATATTTAAATCTTATTTTTGTGAAAAAGAAAACAAAAAAATAAAAAAACAAAAGATTAAAATATGATATTGTTTTAGTACTTAGTTTCTTACGCATATGTAATTTCATATTTTATTTTAAATTAACGTTTTATAATTAATAAAGTTTTTATTATTAGCTATTTATTTTATTTAACTCGTTTAATACACAAAGTACTAACATAGTTATATATACATATATATATATATGTATATATATATATATGTATATATATATATGTATATATATATATATATGTATCCACAAATCAAAACAATAAACTAAATACATCCTCAATAATGATATTAATTTCATATATTCCCAACACAAAAATAAAAATACATATATCCACTTCTTTAATAATGAATATATCAGATTTACAATTTTAAATTTATTTTTTAATAATAATGTATAGAATAATTATTTTACCCTTATTTAATAACTTTTTTTTTCATCCTTAACTGGTTTTTTTATCCATTTCCCTATTACGGTACAAAAACATCATAGGTTGGTGAATGGTGAGTTATCATCTTCTTTAGTGCTAGAGGAGTATGGTGGTGCTGAGAGTTTTATGGTAAGCCATGCTTGGGATTGCTTTTTTGTTAAAAAGCAACTTTTGAAAAGTTATTTTTTAAAAGTTAATCTTATTAACTTCTCAAAAATAACTTATTTACCCTTTAAAATCAATTTTTTAAAATTTTATCAAACATACTTATTAACTTATTAACTTTTTAAAAGTTAATACGTTAAAAGTTGATTAAAAAATTAATTAGCCAAACATGACCTAAGTATTTTAATCTCTTTCCTCCCTGACATATCTTTTCTTGTAATAAATAGAATAGAGTTATTAGTAAGTAAAATCTTAGTACCATATAAGAAAAATGAGTCAAATGTCATCCTACTTAGATTTTTAAATGACCGGAAGAGATATTGTGATATTTTTTGAAAACTTGGAACTTTCTATTTATAGAATGTCAAAGTTGATCTCAAACCTAGTCATATGCTACCAATACATAAGCGTGTGAGCTATGTGTCAATAGATTGTGCCACGTTTCAATTCTCTAAGCCACTTGTCATTATACTGGTAACTTAGTGGCCACACAGTCATGCTTTAATAAGCATGCTCGTGCCTTTACTTTGGCATAGGATGTGCTTACTTTGGGAGTTCGTTTTTAGAGTATTTTAGGTGAGTACTTAAATTTGTTCAGATGAACTATATGTGAAAGTCTATAGTACTTTTGTGAAGATGTCATTAAGTTATATGCGATTGAATATTTGCGTACACCAACCATAAATGACATAAAACTTTTGTACCCCGCTCATCAAACCCGATATAGCCATATAGGTTTCTCAACATGTTGGGTGGTTTTAATTGTACACATTAGATTAAGAGGAATTGTCCAATGGCGACATCAATACGCACGAGTTGACCACGATGATCTGATGATTATGCTTGAAGTGGTGGCATTGCAAGAATTATGATCTTGACATAATGACATGCATTTTTTAGTGTCGTCGTTTACAACTTTTCATCATCGTAAAGCCTTATATAGACTTCTTGGGTTAAAAGAAGGGTGGTATGTGTGGTAGGTTACACATGTGCGACCAATATTCAAGTATGAATGTGTTAAATGGAAATTGTGCAAATTAGGCTATTTATAGCTATTTGGTATCTAGGTATAACGTTAAGCTATTTGTAGGTATTGGGGCTTTTAACGACTCTCTTTCATGTTGGCGTCATATCATATTGTTCATTTAATCCTTAAGCCATGAAAAAAGTTGTTTTTCTTATATTGTCAAATCTTCAAAATAAAGATATCTATAAAATATATAAAAATATATTTGCAAAACACCCACAACCAATCGGCGATCGCACCATTGTCTTCCAACAAGAACCATCCACGTCACCGTTTCCTCCACCCATTTCTATTTCTTCCACCCCGTGCCACATCACCATGCCGTCACTCACCACCCCGCATTGATACCATATAGAGTGGGTACGTTATAGAACGGTAGCGCATGCCACATCACCATGTCGTCTCGATACCGAATTAACGCCACCCACCCCCTTATGATAATCCACTGAATTGCTAGATAAAACCATAATTAATTGATTACGGCTGAAAATACATTTAAATCGTGACCTCAAAACCTAAAACATGACATTTTATGATCCATTTGTTAGATGAAATCATGAACACGTGAATAACATATATTTTTTTATGTGGAATTTAATCCAAGAACACAAGACTACATGTTTGAAGCTGACAAAGTTTAGTAGATTAATAATAAAAGATGTTGAGAGCATGTATTGTTTTTAATGTTTGTTATGACTTGAAGTTTGATTGTGTCGGGCATCTATGATGGCTGATTGCATTGAAGTCAAACCTGAGCAAACCTTTTTGAAAAGTGTGGTCTCACTATTCAACTATTCATATGTATATCGTAAGGTTGTGTTATATAAACATACTTTTTTGTTATTTAAACAAGTTATTGTCTCTATCTCTCTTCATGTATCTATATATATGTATAAGGAGAGATAGAGAAAATAAAAATAAATAGGATGTATCTATAACATACCCCATTTCATAAGAGATGTAAACTAACATTCATGCAATTAATGTTAAGTTTAATAAGTAATAACAAAATTTGATGTTAAAATGATATTATTTTGTTTCAGGTCAAGGGTTTGATTTTCGTTTACAATAGATTTATAGATTGATATGAATTAAATACGGTATAGATTATAAATATATTAAATAAACGTTTAAGTTGTTTTTTAAAAAAAATCTAAACCTATATTCTCCACTTGACAATTTAATAATTTAATTTTGAACGAAACCAGTTATTCAACCTATCATACTGGTCACAAGAACAGAACTAAAACCGAATAACTTTGTAATTAAATCTGGAAACATTAAATGCGATACTAAAAAATATAACACTAAAAACTTTCTAAATTAGCTTATAAGTCTCTTAATTTTATAATATTTTAACCATCGAACACTTACCGGTTCAATCGCCATTCATCAGTTGATTTAGCCAGTGACATTTCAACTCATGTAAATCAAACCTTTGAGTGGAGCTAAGTTCGACCTGCAAATGCTATCCAATTTAATAACACTGATTTTATCTTTGTTAAAAGTTTGTGATCTATAATAATATGTAACTCTATACAAATTTATGACGTAGAAAAAACAGTAAGAAATTAAATCTTTAACAATTTTTTAAAATTTGATAATTGGATTATTTAGCTCGACAAAAACAGTAAGAAATTATATCTTTAACTATGTTTTAACTTATAATCTGTATTCAAACTTATCAACTTTAAGTAAGTAATCACAAAAGGAAAGAATGAAGTTTTTAAATTATGCCTCAGTTTCGATTCGATTTTAAAGTCAACAAAACCCCAACCTGTAATTTCAGAACAATATTAGTGGTGTTGTGTTTTATGAGACCAAATAAATTATTCATTTGTTTGAAAATGAAAGAACAATTTTATAGTTTAAGAAGATTTATTTATTGAGGCACAAATTTAGATCCATCACGGAATCTAATTAAAATATTTGACTATTGATGGAATATTTGAAAGAACTTTATAGATGGTACAATACAAAGAATCTCTTGAAGTCATACTAGAAGAAACGTAATAAGTTATTTTGGTGTCATACATGTACCACAAGATGATGATAAATACATACTTCGATAACGTGCGAGCCAGAATGAAATACCATCATATGTCGTTGACGCCTCGTATACTAGGCGGGCGCCATAATAAGACTCGCCCTGTAAATTTGTAAATAACCCTTGGTGTACAACTGTATGCATTGGCTTATGACGAAATTGTCTCGTCTCATCTTAACAACTGATTGTTTTTATCATGATCAATATTTAAGATCACCTTTTAGTTTTTACCCATTTTAACATTTTCCTTCTTTTTATTTGATTTTCTCTAAATAACAAAAGAACACATTCAACACTTAAATTTATCCATCTTACTCCTAACCCTATATTTACTTTAATCTTCCTATAAATCTAGGATGAGCTTGGTACCGCATTAGTACCGAACCGATACAGATACCGAAAGTACAATTTTATAAAAAAACGAGTACCGGCATTGGTACCGATTTTACTATATGGGTACAGGTACGGTACCGGTATTTCGGTACCCGATACCTCTTTGGTACAAGTTACCTCCACAACATTTTTTTAAGCTTGCTGCATAGTGCATGTTTGATTACGATACACAGTACATGTATTTGTACCTGTTACCCAGTACACGTTTGGTATCCGATGCCTCTAAAAGTTTATAATAACTAAACAACAATAAAATATAAAAATTCATCCACATGTCCGACAAAAATAGTACATAGACTTAACCATGCATTCTAAATATCAACAATTCCACATATGCTTACCACTCATCAGTTGTGAAGCAACACTTGCCTAAAAATAGTAAATTGTTTTTGCTTCATTATGATGAGTTTCAGCCCAAAATAATAACCAATACTAAAAGTTTTAAAATACCAAAGAAAGTTAATCTTCGATTCGATCACTGTGTTGTCCCTCCTTTTTAAAAATTGGTTATTCGTATTCAGGTACTATCGGGACTATACGAGACTTTTGGGTAAAGTATCGGTACCGTACCGGCCAGTACTGATCCCGAAATATAAAAAAATCAAGTACCCATACCGGTACCTTATACATATTATCGATACCACCTGGGTACCGGTACGAGTCCTTGGTACCAGTACCAAATGCTCATCCCTATATAAATCTCCATAAGTGGTCTCTTCCTTTCTAAGTCTCCCTTCATTCTCTTTGAACTCCTCTTCCAATTGAAACACAAATATAAGCTGATCGAATAGTTTAAAAAAAATTCCATACGCCCTCTTCTTTATGAATAATACTAGGAGTAATCAATTTCGCGCGTTGCGCGAGTTTTTAAAATCACAAACAAAAGGCAATTGTTGACACGACCATGTTCAATACCCTTGGTTCAGAACCGTCCTCTCATTACGACTGCAAACCAGACATTGTTGTCATGCCCAGACGACAATTAGCATAATCACCATAGCCATCTCATGCGCAACGCGAGTTTTCAAAATCACAAACAAAATGCAATTGTTGGTAGGACCTCATTTAATAACATTGGCTCAGATCCGATCTCCCGTTGCGGCTGCAAACCAAACATGGTTGCCACGCCAAGACAACGATTATTTTTTAGCGGAATCATCATAGCCATCTAATTTTTTACCATCAACAAACCGACAACGTACTATCCCATTTCAGAGTCCCTTGTAAGTGGAAGGGAAAGCCACTATCCTTGGCTGCAAACCATCATCATATGGTTGCCACGCCAAGACATAAACTTGTTTTTGGCTGGACCATCACAACATTCAGATTTTTGATCTCACACAAACTAATAATTTGCAATCCTCATGAACCACAGCAAAGACAAAACAGCACAACCGTGTCTCAAACAAACCTAGGGCCATCATCATCAACAATCAAGATACAACCAACACATACACAACACAATTATCCTCACCGGCAGATCGACTTCTCAACCTTAAGGCATGCCTTGAATAGTTTTCACCCAAAAAAGCAAACATCAACCACAGATCATCACCACTGACGGATCAACATGGCCAGACCCAACATAAATGATATCGGCTGCAACAGCAACATCACCGCCCAACCACACCCTCTTAGGGTTTGCGACAACCCCTCGTAAACCTTTTCTTTTCCGTAGAAACCGGTAGTCAACTGCAACCTTTAGAACCATCAAGTAACCCTGCGTCTCAGGCCTTAACTTAAAGAATAGGCATGCCGGAAAATGGCCATCATAGAGGGTATCGTCTCCGGCGGCCGAAACCCCTCACAAAGATCAATGAAACTGGTGACTGGTCATCGGAGAGGCAAACACCTAACACACCTCTGATCTCAATGATGTAATCATTAGCAAGGGAGGCGACGGTCACCGGAGAGAAACACCATTCGATAGCAAAGGCGGTGACGGTTTCAAGGCACCGGTGACGGCCAGCGAAACGACATTTGGTAGACCACAGACCGCCACCGCCGAATCCACCGCACGGCTGTCGTCGGCCATATTCCGGCAAAAAGATCTATATAAATCTCCACAAGTGGTCTCTTCCTTTCTAAATCTCCCTTCATTCTCTTTGAACTCCTCTTCCAATTGAAACACAAATATAAGCTGATCGAATAGTTTAAAAAAAAATTCCATACGCCCTCTTCTTTATGAATAATATTAATATCCATTAAATAATATTAACTATAGATTTCCATTAATATCCATTAACTAATATTAACTGATCGAGAATTATAATCATTATAATTAACTAATATTAATATCCATTCCTCAAAATAATAAATCTAGATTTCCATACACCCTCTTCTTCATAACATCTCAATGTTCATTGTATTAAATATATTAAAAAAATTCTCCCTTGTAGTGTATCAACATAATAATTTAAATGGTCTTGAAAATTTGACTAAAATATTGAAAACCGTTGAGCATAGGGCCAGAAGTGTACATATAACTTGAGACTAAAATTTCAACAATTGTAACATGAGGGCTTGAATATGAACGATTCCAGACCTGGTTAAAATTTGAGCAAGTCTCAAATAGTTGAGTCGGTTTTGTTACTTTCGGCTAGCACAAGGCAAAATTGAGTGACTAGAGTGTGTGTGAAGAAGCTGATGAAAAACGACTCAAAGTTGTTGCGATTCAACTCATAATTGAATCGTTTTGGTTTGTTTAGAAAGACAGCTTAGAGCATTCACAACCCACCCTTTATATATTTGTGAGTGTTTTCTTTATAATATAGAGAATATTTTAAATTGTTGTAAGTGAAGGATAGAGAATACATTACTGTTCATCTCTATATTTGATAAAACATTGTTCATCTTTATTAATTTTTTAATATTTTTTAAAGTGGTTGTGAGTAGAGCAGAGAGAAAAGATAATTATAAATGTATTATTATGTATTATTTAATTGAAAAAAGAGAAAAAATAGTGATTTTTTAGTGTAATTATAAAGATAAATATGAAGAGTGGGAGGTGAACGCTCTCACATCAGTACCTAAACTACAGTCTTGAAGGATTTGTCTTTTATCACTGGACTACTAACTCACGTGTCAATGTGATCCGGTTGTCAAGACTAGATAAAAAATAAGTTATTACATCGGTCTTAACTACCTTTATTGTGTAAGGGTAAGTAAAGTCGTGTGCACAGGGAATATATGGAAAGTGTTTAATTAATACGACCCGATTATAACTAAAAGACACAAACTGTGAAAGTAAATATTTAAACTTTGGACGGATTTACTAACACAAGTCTAAAAATAATAAACTTTGAAACGAATTTAATAATTAATAAGAAAACAATCACTTTCGGGTTTCAAGTTCTACAAGATCAGCGGTTATCAAGTGTAATTTAGGGTTGCATAAACATGACTCAAGATATTTGTTTTTTATTGAAGTGATAACCAATGAACAATCTTTTAAGATTGGTTCATTCACGAATCAAGCTATCTACTTTTCTAAATAAGCTAACGATGCAATAAAACCAAAAACTGATGATAAAGTAAATAACTTTCTTTATAAACAAATTGTTTAACACAATCAAAACCTTCAATTATATTTAATCACAAAGTGTTCAACATAAAACCCTAAACATGACTAACCATCTCACTTGGCAAGAACTATCCACCTGAAAGCAACCGCGAACGATTTAGCCACTCATCTTCTTCATTATGTCTTCAATCTTGATTTTATTTGAATATGGATGATTTGGAATGATTAGAGAAGGTTTTAAGGGCTGAATTTCGTCCAAAATTTCGTTCTTGGGACTCAAGGAATGTCTCCTTTAAAACCCTAATGATTGGGGTTTAAATAGGATTTAAATTTGAAATAATCCTCCAAATATCACGTTAGACCATAACTTACAGCCTATAGACCGTAGATTACGGCCTACCTTCAACCAAATGATCAAACCTTCTGTCTTACGGGGTTCACAGACGGACTCAGCACAGAGCCGTAAGTTACGGCCTCAGGTCGTAGCTTACGACCTCCCTGATTTTTTTATAATTTTTTATATTTTCAGCACCTTTTAAGTCATAGTCTTGCTATCCTTTGTATCCTTTTCAAATAATATTCGTTAAGCTTCATTTAACATATATTTCAAACATGTAACAAAGTGATTATATTAGATATCAAAATTAGGTTAAAAATAATGTTTTAAACATCTAAAACTCATACCTAATATAATACCCATAATAATATAATAATAATAATAATAATAATAATAATAATAATAATAATAATAATAATAATAATAATAATAATAATAATAATAAAAGTTTAGGGGGTTATTTTGCCATTTTGAAAACTTAATTAATAAGTTTTGTGCATAAAATAACAAAAGTTTAAAACTCAGGGACCAATTGTGTAAATTTAATAAAAACCCAAACCCCCGCCCGTTCACCCCGATTCCGGCTAACTTCCGGCCACCACCGGCCACGGCTCCGGTGAGATAAAAACCCGGTTTTAAGCCGCGGTTTTGTCTCCAAAAGCATACCAAAACGATCGTGACAAAGATTCCAACAATAATGCGCGATGTAATTGAAGTATAACAATCTGGATTACAGCTCACACAACCATTAATTGACCCACTTTCTTTCAATCGGATACAACTCACGAATTCACTCAAACACTAATAATAATTGAATTAATTCAACATAAACAATCATATACCAAATCCTAATCGATTACAACTCACAATTCATTCTTAAACACACACATACATCGACTTCAATCATCACCTTCATCGCGGACCTGCAACTTTCTTGAACTCCAGCTTAAGCACGTTCTAATCCCAAATTAACAGAGGGCTTTCGATTATCATCATCTTTAGAAGCTACGGGTACAAAGAATTTGATTACGATCAACCCAAACCTCTTGAACCAATGTCACCACAGCCGCGACTTTAGTCGAACCCGTACCCATCAATTTCACCTTCATAACAGGTAATTAAAGACTCTTTGAATTCGGTTTTATGTGGGAATTAAAAGCCCTAAACTTTCGTTGATTAACATACTCGTTTGGGTGTTCAATTGGGTTGATTTCGATTCTAGGGTTCATATGATTTGGGGGTTCTCTTTAGTTTGTGATTAAAAGATTTAAAAACCAAGTGATACCAAGGCCTCGGCCCTGGTTCACTGATTAGTCACATGCTGCTCAGACCTTGAGGTCCCGGGTTTGAACCCGGGCACCCTCACCTATTTTTTAAGGCTTTTTCAGCCTTAAAACAATTATGTAAAATTCCCAAAAATTATAAAAATCAGTTTTGTAAACTCTCCTTATTTTTAAAATCATCTAAGTATTTTCTATAAATTTATTTCTTTAAATACTCTACTATTTCTATAAAATATTTTTACAAAGTGGTACTTAGTTTATTTTCTTATGAAAATAGAGTTTAAATAATAGTTAAGATCATTAAATTATTACTTGACACTATATTATCTTTAATTATAGATTAATCATGATAAAATACATTTTATAAATTCACAAATTATTTATAAATGTCATTTTGAGTTATGTCTTATAAAATGTACTTTAAATAACAGTTGATTAGTATATTATTATTGGTCTAAACGTTTCTTTTCACTTAATATTGTTTAGATCATGATTATTTCAAATAATTAAGGTTCAATTAATTAAGGTTCTAAAAAGTATAAGAAACGTCTAGACCAATAATAATTTGTGAAATTATAAGAAATTAAATCCTTATGATGATTAAATTATAAATGTAAATAAAATTTTATAATTAACAATATTAATGTATAATCAAAGATAACGTAATGACTAATAATATTTTAGTGATTTCAACTACTTAAAGTTTATTTTTATAAAAATAAACTAACTATAATATTTGTTAATATTATATAAGAATTGTTAAGGTATTTAAATAAATAAATTTACTGAAAATAATTAGATAACTTTTAAAATAAACAAGGTTTATAAAACTGTTTGCTATAACTTTTAGAAATTTATATAATTGTTTTAAGGCTGAAAAGCTTCAAAAAAATAATTGAAGGTGCCCGGGTTCAAACCCGGGACCTCCAATCCACACTCCCACACCCTTACCAGTAAACCAAAGGCCTCAGCCGCGTTTGTTTTTGGTTTTACAATCTTATAATCACAAACTTAAGAAAACCCCCAAAATCATATGAACCCTAGAATCAAAATCATCCCAATTGAACATCCAAACGAGTATGTTAATCAAACCAACCATGGGGCTTTTGATCTTTGAATGAAACCGAGTGTGTATGAGGGTTTAATTACCTGAATTGATGTAATTTCAATGAAGAACGAGTACAAGAATGGATCGCGACCCTGTATCACTGGTTTGATGCCCAAATCACGATGATAATCAAATTCGTTGTACTGGTAGTTTCTAATGATAGTAAGGATGGATAGCCCCCTGTTAATTTTGAGTTTTGAATCCTGGATTGTAGTTTTCGAATGGTTGCAGGTTTGCAAGAAGAGGGGAAATCGATGGTGGTGTGTGTTGCGTTACAGATGAAATGGTGAGTTGTAATCGATTAGGAATAGGTATATGATTGTTTATGTTGAATTAATTTAATTAATTATTAGCATTTGAGTGGATTTGGTTAGGTATGTTAAAGTGGTTCGGTTAGTGGTCCACTAACGTGAAATCCGGATGATTATGCTTCAATTATATCGTGTATTATTGTTCGAATCTGTCCCACGAACGTTTTGGTGCTTTGTGGGGTTTGAAAACCGAGTTTTATGGATGTTTTGGGGGTCGCCGGCGCCGCGGACCTTGTCCGGAACAGTGGCCGGAAAAACCGGCCGGAAATGCGGGGTAGGGGAGAGAGAAAGAGGTTTCAAATTTACACAAATGGTCCCTGTGGTTACATTCTTTTTATTTTATGCACAAAACTTATTAATTTAAGTTTTCAAAATGGCAAAATAACCCCCTGAACTTTTATTATTATGGGTATTATATTTTACCATCATCATCGACATCTTCACTTCAGAAGACACTTTATGCTTCTATTACGTAGTTACGTATACGTAACCGCTACATGTAAATCATCATCATCGACATCTTCACAAAACAATGGAGAAACACAGGTGCAACCTCTGCTTAAAGGACCTTTACTAATGGCAGAACTTTAGAGTACAACTTACGCTTCTTTTACATAGTTACATATACGAACACATATATGTAAATCATCATCATCGACTCCTGTAGGGTTTAATTTCTTTCTAATCATTTCCTTTGATTCTTTTCTTAGCCCACATCAGATCCGCATGTCATCATATTCATCACGTTTCTCGAATTGAAGCAAACCAACAACGGTCGCTCACCCGCATGAGTTTCATCTGACCTGCAAATCGACCTACATCAGTCTTTAACTGAAACCCTTCGGCCGGATTTTTGTTTGCAACCGACATAGATTCATTATGTAGCAACGATTGATTCACCAAATCAGGAAGAAATATACTGAAAATAATCGAAATGGTGGAGAAGATGAAAATGATCGATGCTTTGTTTGAATTAGTCTTGATTTGTTCAATGGAGGAGTAAAATTAGGAATATTAGTCAACTAATTTTATTTACTAAAAATAAGTTACAAAGACAATTACTAAAATACCCTTTGAAATTAATAGATAAATATAAATAATAAAAAATTTTAATTGGCTAGAATTGGTTTTCTTGTTTTCTCAAAACTATATGGTTTTCTTAGGATCTCTCCCCTATATATATATATATATATATATATATATATATATATATATATATATATATATATATATATATATATATAGGATTGGGTTCAAGAGTTAACCCTCAATTAATGCGAGAACCCTTTAACCCTATACATCCAATAAGAATGTGACACATCAGCAAGATGGAAGACTACTTTGAGGGGTATTTTCGTCATTTACCCACAACCACCATTTTCATGTATTGCTTTTATGTCAGTACTTTTTTGTACTTTATCAACTCTTTTTCACCAACCCATCAACTCCATACTTTTTGCATATCTCGAGCTCCTTAACATTTGTACTATTTCCACCAACTTTTCTCATAACCATAGATTTGATCTTCCTCCATTATAATTTCCATCCATCCTCAATTATACTTCAACATTTTTCTTCAACATTTTCTTCCATTAACTACGGGTAACTTCCTTCATGGGTGGCGGTGAAGTTACCCCTCCACCCACTTCACAACCATCGCATCCAGTTGAAGTTTTAGTGGATCCACCTGTAGTCACCCCGGCCCCGCCATCACCAACCTGCAACTGACCCTACGCCACTTGAACCTTCGGATCAACGCAAACCCATTCATGATGAAGAATCTCGTGCAACTGATCCTCCTCCACCTGACCGGTTTTGTCAATCTCTCCTCTCCGATACATCGGTTATGATCGTCGTGGTTAGTTTGTGTGTTTTTTTTTTTGTTTTTGGTCTGGTTAAATTTTTTCTTTGTGGTACTGCTTTTATGTGTTTTTCTGGATAATGTTTTTTTTTCTTATTTTGTTTCTGGTTACAGAATTTGCAACCACATTAATCATTTGTATTAAATGTGTAATAGGTTTACTTTTTATTTATTTATTTATTTATTTTGTTTTTGGGGGGCCAGACTCATAATCATTTGTATTAAATGTGTAACAAATTTTAATAAATGTAACCAAATGTGGTTTACACATCATTAATAAATGTAACACCCAGTATAAGTAATAATGGATTTAACAAAAATTGGTACATTCCCTTTTCTGGGACCCACTCGGGTGTTTGTGTGTAGTATCATGTAAGATGTATTAATATTTTTTTTCAGTAATGTGTAAGCTGAATTTTGTTGGTAGTAATATGTAACATTGTGTAAGCCTATTAAGACGGTGTAATATTGGATTATAAAGGAAATTTTTTTAAGGATGAGTCATTTGTAATTCTATGTAAGATCCGTTATAAGCGTAAGCTGAAGTAAGTAACATGTTACATGTTATATTTTTTCAGTGACTCATTTGTAATTATTTGTAAGTAACACAAGAAAAGTATGTAACAAAATGTGTAACCATAGTAACACTGTGTAATAATGGATTTAAAACTTTGTAAGTAACACTGTGTAAATTGTTACATTTTTAGTGATTCATAGTAATTATGTGAAAGTAACCCAATAATAATATGTAACTAATGGGTAACCATAATAACACTGTGTAATAATGGATAGTTGATCTGACAAATTGTTACATTCCCTTTTTTGTCGTAACATCTAACATCTAACAATAATTTTTTTGTTTTTCAGTCATGTGTAAAAAAAAAATTTCTACCAATACGTAACAGTGTGTAAGCATATACACACGGTGTAATAATTAATTAAATAGAATTTTTGTTTTTAATAATGAGTCGATGTAACCATGTGTAAGAATGTGTAACACATGTTTTTTTGGGGGGGACAGTTGGTTTTTGGGTTTTTATGACGTTGTAACACGTAACAAGAAGCCGTGGTTTTTAAGGAGGAGTCAGTGTAAGCATTTGTAAGGAATGTAACAATGTGTAACACATGTGTTGCGGGGTGGGGGTGGATAGATTTCTTGGTTTTTTCGCTATGTAACAACATGTAATATCATGTAACAACACAACTGTGTTTTTGAGGGTAGTCTTTTTTAGTAACATATTTTGTCCAAATTTTTTTTGTGTTCAGGAAATCATTGTAGTAAGATATTCCAGACTCCAAATGGTACTAAGTTTTGGGTCCCTGAGGTTTCTGTTGATGAGAAGCCCTATGTTGGTGTTATTTTTAGTTCATGGGAACGGGTCATGAACATGTACCAACGTTACGCCGAGTTATAAGGTTTTGTTGTACGTGTTAGAGGGTGTAAGATATGGAATGGCACCATTACTCATCGAACACTGTTATGTAACAAATGGGGTTCCGTCATAGGAGGTCACTGTAGTAAGATATTCAGACCCCAAATGGCAGTAAGTATTGGGTTCCATTGATCAGAAGCCGTTCGTTGGTGCTATTTTTACTTCTTGGGAGCAGATGTTGAACAAGTAGCAACGCTATGCAAAGTCATATGGGTTTGTTATACGTGTGGGATGGTTTAAGAGATACGAGTGGTATCATTACTCATCACATGTTTCATTGTAATCTGATTTACTAACTAAGCGTAATAGATTTGTAGTAAATAAGTGTAGCACATTGTAATATGATGTAATGTGATATAAAACATAGGTAATAAGTGTAAACCGATTTGAATCGTAACATGTTTATAGTAATTAAAAGTTGCACATTGAATATGATGTAATGTGGTATAAAAAGTATATCATAAGTATAAACCGATGTGAATCTTGTAACGTTAAACCTTTTTTGGGGTCATATTCAAGTTCAATGTTTTTAATTCGACCCCTGCATATAATGTATTTCATTTATTCTTTTTACTCAAATGTAGTAAGTAATTTTAATTTTACTATAAGTAAGTGTAATGTAAATGTAATTTTAACTTTCCCACTGTAGTATCATGTGTTAACCCTAGCAGGAGCATTAACTATGTGTAATTAATCTAGAAGATAATATGCTCCGATGTAAGTTAACTGTAATTTCATAGTAATTAAATGTAATGTAACTTTAATTTTAAATTCAAACATGACATGACCTGATGTAAGTGTATGTAATTATTAGTAGTCGGATGTGATTTATTTTCTACTTTTTGTTAATGTTTATATGTTTACTATTTAGTTTTAATGTTTCTTACTGTTAATCATATACTATTATAATGTTAATGCATATCTATTATTATTATGGCATTTAACACACAAGTGTGTGTCTTCTACTTTTTCATAGTAGTAAATTGTAAAGCACAGTGTAATCTGATGTAATATGATGTAAAACATAGTTTCCCACCTCAGTAGTATATGTTAACCCTAGCGGGAGCATTAACTAAGTGTAATTAATCTAGAAGATAACATGCCTAGGTGTAAGTTAACTGTAATTTCATAGTAATTAAATGTAATATAACTTTAATTTTAAATTCAAACATGACATGCCCCGAGGTAAGTGTATGTAATTATCAGTAGTCGGATGTGATTTATTTTCTACTTTTTGTGAATGTTTATAAGTTTACTATTAGCTTTAATGTTTCTTACTATTAATCATATGCTTTTATAATGTTAATTCATATCTGTTGTTATTATGAATTTTAACACACAAGAGTGTGTGCCTCCTACTTTTTCAAAGTAGTAAATTGTAAAACACATTGTAATCTGATGTAACATGATGTAAAACATAGTTTCCCACCGTAGTAGTATGTGTTAACCCTAGCGGGAGCATTAACTAAGTGTAATTAATCTAGAAGATAACATGCCCAGGTGTAAGTTAACTGTAATTTCACAGTAATTAAATGTAATGTAACTTTAATTTTATATTCAAGACATGCCCTGATGTAAGTGTATGTAATTATCAGTAGTCGGATGTGATTTATTTTCTATTTTTTGTGAATGTTTATAAGTTTACTATTAGCTTTAGGGGTAACTTTGTAAAATAGTAACCAACTTTCAAAAGTGTTACAATTAGGTAACTCAAGTTTTAAAAATGTTCCAATTAAGTCACTCAGTTTTTATATTTTATATAAATTAGAAGCCTTAACATGTTTTTTAGCATGTTATACTTTTTGTTTCAATTAGAAAATATTTTTTTCTATCTTTTGATGCTGATATGGAACGTTGACATAAATTTTAAGTACTTTTTTATTTTTTTCATAATTTACATGTTTTTTTTATTTTTTAATATAATTTTATATATTGCAGATTCTGACCACCACGTCTTCTCCACCGTTACTTACTTGACATAAGAAAATTTAATGATGACTCGATTTGATCATTTGATGATCCAATTTGAGAAAAATATGCATGAGTGACTAAATTAGAACACTTTTAAAACTTGGTTACTATTCTGTGACATTTTCCCTTAGCTTTAATGTTGCTTATTGTTAATCATACGTTATTATAATGTTAATTCATATCTGTTATTATTATGAATTTTAACACACAAGTGTATGTGCCTCCTACTTTTTCATAGTAGTAAATTGTAAAGCACATTGTAATATGATGTAATGTGATGTAAAGCATAGTTTCCCACCGTAGTAGTATGTGTTAACCCTAGCGGAAGCATTAACTAAGTGTAATTAATCTAGAAGATAATATTTCCTGGTGTAAGTTAATTGTAATTTCATAGTAATTAAATGTAATATAACTTTAATTTTAAATTCAAACAAGACATGCCCTAATGTAAGTGTATGTATTATGGCTTCCCGCTGTGTTTTTAAATCTGTTAAGTGATTTACGTGTTAATGTTTCGCTAGTCCTTCATGTTACCAACAATCATAGAATGTTAAAATACAGTTTTATAAAAACACATCAATATTGATTATAATCGAACTGTTTATGTCTTGAGTGTCTCCATTCGTTTGAGTCTCTAACTTGTAAATTCTTCCACCGGCTATTAATTCTGTTCAAATAACAACCCAACTATATAAGTTAAAAGAGTTTTAAATCAAACAATGGGATGCTCAACATTTTATTTGTTAATATACAATTCTCAATGATAAAATCAAATTTATGTTTTTTCAGTCTAAAATTCACAGTCAACATAATTTCTAAAGAAACTCATATTTATTTTGGATAAATACAACCAAATAAACCAATGCCAGTTTCATCAAAGAAACTAAATTTCTTGAAATTTTTTGGGTTTGTGAAACATATTGGTCCCTAAATCTCATGTCTAACGCTTTATTCAACAGAATCTACCCAAAACATACTCATCAGAGTCATAAGTTAAAACAATAATTGGGGCTCTAGGGTTTTCAGTGAATCACACTATGTACCCATACTAATATGCTCACAGAGGGTGATATTAATGGAGAAAACCCAAACAAGAACACAATTACTGACATTTCTCGACTTTGAACGAACTCTAATTTCGCTAACTTCGTGATGTTAGTTGGGTGATTTGGGAGGAACTTACCGATTTTGCACTTGTTCCATCGTCTTCAACAATAACGGCCTTCGATAATCTACAATGGTCGTTACCTTCTTGAGAGCTATCGTCTTCAGTGATTTGGGAGAAACTTACCGATTTTGCACTTGTTCCATTGTCTTCAACACACCGACACCAAAGTTATTGACAAAGAGAGAGTTTAGTTTTTTCAAATGATTTCAAAAGAAAAGATGAAGATGAATTTAGGAGATGTGTTTTTGTCTCTATTGATGGGACAATTGCTTTGAAAGAATCATTGATGGGACAATTGAAAAGATAAAGGTACTGATAGCCTTTTTTTCTACCCACACAAAATTACTAGTATACCCTCAAGATATATTGATGGTGGTGTGTATATCAATATTAAATTGCAAAATATTCCTGGCCTTTAGATTAAAAAGTAAACCACAAATCAAGGGTTCATATTTGGTTAAAGGGTTTTTACAATAAACATGAGTTCTCAATAGAACTTCATCCTATATATATATATATATATATATATATATATAAGAATGGGTTCTTTTGAAAACCCTCTAAAAGTGTAAGAACCCTTTAACCCTAAAGGGCCAATCACACGACGCCACGTCAGCATAAAGAAAAAGTCTCTGGTGGGGGTAGTATGGTCATTTCCCCCCACCACCATTTTGCTTGTCATACCTTGTCATAGTACTTGTTGTACTATGTCAACCCACTTTCCACCTACCAATCACATCCATATTATCTTTTCCAAAATCTCGAGACACCATATTTTTGTACTATATCCACACTTTTTTTTTCAAATCCATAATTCACTTTACACAATTCATCCACTTTCCACCATTTTTGAAGCACTTAACTTGTTTATTTCTTGACCAAGATCAACCGATCAACTTTTCATGGGTGGCGGTGATGTTACTCCTCCACCCACTTCACAACCATTGCACCCTGTAGACGTTAGTGTGCTTCCACCTTTACCGAACCGCGTTCCTCCATCCACAACCGATCCTGTTGAGAATTCAGAAAAGGGGGTTTGTGTTCATGACGAAGATTCTCCTGCTAATGAAACCTCTCCACCTGACCCTGTTTATTCAATTTCTCCTCTGCGATACGTCGGTTATGATCGTCGTGGTTAGATATTAATTGTTGTGTTCTTATTTGCCCGGGCTAATTTTTGTTGTTGTTAATTTTTTTTTACTTTTTTCATGTTAAAGTTTATTCTTCTTTATTCTTTTTGTTGTTAAAGAAGTTTGAACCACATTAATCATTTGTTTTTACATCATTTGATTATTAAGACTTTGTAACAACCACCTTTTAAATTTGACGTTATGTGTTTATGTTTAATTTTTATCCTCAAAATGAATGTGAATGTTTATGTCATTGTATATGTGATTTTTTTGAACCATTTAAAAGATTTTGTCCGTAAACAGGTAAGTTTTTTTCTTTTTGGTGTTAATGGGGGTTTGTTTTTACATGTAATTACATGAAGTAAAATGTTATTTTACAAGTGGCTGTGTAACCCTATCTAAAGACGTTTAACATTTTTTGGTATGTTTATAGCGTGAATGAATGTGAATTTTTTTTGGTTGTATATGTGATATTTTGGAAAAACCAAATGTTTTTTTAGGAAACAGGTAAGTGTTTTTTTATGTTGTGTTAGTTTTTGAATTACCCGAAATTACATGAAATTACATGGTATTACGAGTGTCTGCTTCCTTTTTCTAATAGTGCAAACCTAAGTCTGTGCCAGCTTATATATCCATGTGTAGTATGGTATTACCAGTGTATGTGTCCCTACATAAATAATGTTCAAAAACACGTAATAACATGTAATTAACCAGCAAAGGTTTTACATTTTCATTTAACACTAATATTTTCCCATACTACACACTCCACATAATAAGATGAAATGAACCACTTTAACTTAACACTTATTAACGTGTTTTATTGTAAAACTATCATCTGTTTCATGTAATACCAAGGTGTGCAATACATGTAATTAGAAGAATAGTACATGTGTTTTTACAAACATAGTACATGTTTTTGCAATGTTTCATTAAAAGTTATATTACATCACGTCAGGCTATTAACGTCTTTTTTCATAAGCTTCATGTGGGTCCATTTTTATGTGTTTCATTACACAACATCACGTCAGGCTTATAATGTATATTCATACTACAACTTATGTCTAAGTCTTACATCCAGTTACATATTATATTAATACATAAATTTACTTTTTTTTGCAGCGTACATGTTAATTTTCTATCAATTCAAACATCCTTTAACCTAACATTACAATTTTTTACATCCTACCATTATAACAAGAACATCCAACCCCACAATTTTTGTTGGCTAATACAGCCAAATTCTTTGAATCCTATCATTGCCCATTTGTCCCAAAATATTTGCACATCCCACTACAAGTCACGTTCTAACATTCTATGTCATTAAACAACAAATACATACCATTTTCATCATTTATCATCCAAACATTTGGTCCAACAAAACAACACTTTAACCTTTCGAGCGTTTTTCCTTGTGAACGTTTATATCCGATAGCATTATTCGAGCGGCATATTTCTTCCTTAGGATTTTAATTTGTGACTTCAATGCTCTTTCATTACACGTGAACCCGCAGTCAAACTTCGTCCCTGTGTTGCCCATGAACATCTCCATATGTCCCTGTGTTGCCTATGAAGATATGTTTCTGCATACAACATAATAATTTTCTATTAGTCAACCGTTAATTTAACGAACACAAAATAAAACTTTTGTCACTTCCAATCTATTGTTAAAAATGAGTACTAATTTGTAAAATTATTGATTTTACCACCCCTTCTTACATGTACTAGGTTGCTATCAGTTACATGTTATTACTTGTAATTATATGAGCTTACTCAAACATACATGTGACTGCAGTAAAACAATTTTCTGGAAGCAGTTAAACTTTATTTATTTTATTTCTCATGTTTTTACACGTAGTTACATGTTCTTACATGAAGTTACATGTAGTTACATGAAGTTACATGTAATTACACCTGGTTACATGTTAAAAAATATGAAAAACGAACTCTGTGTAAGCTTATATAACCATGTTTAATAATATGTAATAATCAAAAACAGGTTTTAAGTTTTTACTTACCACTAACATTTTTCCACCAGTACACATTACATAATCAGATAAAATAAACCAAATCTAACATAACACTTAGTAACGTGATTTTTGTAAAACTTTCATGTGTTCCATTAATATTTTGTTTTGTTTTTTTATACAACTAACTCTATGTAACCAATTTTTTTATTATTAAAGGATGTCCTTTTAACGGTACCATACATATATTGTCATCTACAATACATTTTTATTCTACAATATGCATGTCAGTACATCTTACAATAATAGCACAACTTTTATTCCGTACATCCATTTACATGTTATTACATTGTATTTTCAGTTTCCAGTATACATGATCCATTGTATTACATTTACATTGAAATTACAAGTAAATACATGAAAATTACATGTTATTTACATTATGTTACATGTAAGTTCAGTTTCCAGTACAACGTATATTCATACACTCAATTACATCACTTCTGGCTCATAATGTGACCTTTGCCTAAGTTTCATGTATTCCATTTATGTGTTTCATTCCACAAGATATGTTCATTAAGGCTAGCATATGTATTCTGTCGTAATTTAATCCGCAAAACGCACCTTATGGGAGTGATTGTTTACAACAACTTATATGCATACAAGAACGTATGTTTAAGTGTTACATCCACTTACGGCTTATATTAATACGTAAAATAACCTTTTTTGAAAGCTATGTATACGTAAAATAACCTTTTTTGAAAGCTATGTATACAATGTCACTTTTCTATCAATTTCTACATCATTTCACATCATATTACGATTCCTTACATTCTGCCATTTTCACAAAAGATACATAGTAGCAATTGTTTTTGTCTAATACAACCCACTACAAGATAATAAACGTATTTGAAACATTTGAAAGCCCATTCGTCCCAAAATATTTTTACAACCCACTACAGGTCATGTTTAACATTAGATGACATTAAACAACAAATACATACCATTTATTTTTACAGCCCACTACAGGTCATGTTTAACATTAGATGACATTAAACAACAACTACATACCATTTATCAAATACATAACATTAGATGACATTAAACAACAAATACAATATCCTAAAAACACCAATCCTTACTCTTTGCGTTTCGACGAACAGTATTTCCTCCGGATGATAGTAATGAAACAACTGGCATAGCAGTCCCTTCTTCCGATACTGTTATTCAGAAAAAACCAGTTACAAACTAGTACAACTAAAAATAAGCACGGATGTATGTGTTACTATTAATTACATGACAAACATTTCAATTTCACAGTTTACAACTCAAGACAATAATAAACAACACCTTACCTATTTTTCTCTTACTTCTTCCTTTAGCACGCACACTTGGGCCTTCCGAAGACAATAATGAAATTATTTGCATGTTTGAATCATCGGCAGAACCTTTCAGTTTATAAGTTTGGAGAAAATTTGTTTGTTAAAATTAGTAAGCTCATAAACGTTTGTACTATATTAACAAAATATTATTAGGTAATTACAAACAAACCTTGGTTACTTTTTCCACCACTGTCTATCTCTATAGGGCTCCCGGCAGTGTTTGCAAACCGGCTGAAACATTTTTGCGCTATTCTTTCACTGCTACGAACTGTTTATTACAATTAATCGTAATGCTCTTAGTAACACATAGTTCGTATTCAAACTTCGTTAGAAAGTTCAAAATGTAGGGGTTGCAATTAATATAAACCTGTATGGTGTCTCCATTTGTTTGATTTACTTTTATTAAGGTTATTCTTCCTCCCTTGCTTTCTGTTAAATTCCAAGAAAATACGTAACAGGAGATGAATCAGTACGTACTTACATGTTGTTAATCCTACAAAACATGTCCCCCCCATCCCAATCCCAATCCAGCATCATTTTTTACATGTTCTTACCTATGCAGGAAGACAGTTGGATTGAGTCGTAAAATTGGTACATATTTTCTTTCATTCTAATACTAAGTTAACTATAATCATACATATAATAAAAGCTAAAATGCCTCTGTGCATAGATACACAGCTGAACGTATTATGGACGTTGACTAATCTTTCTCCTACATGTTTTTACATGTACTTACATATTCTTACATAATTATACCGAATATTGCAGTGAATTTCAGAAAACAAAAACTACCATGAATAATCCCTTTTAATAAAACCAGATTCTAATGTCAGTTAAACTAAATTTACTAAAACATAAATCTAAAACAACACATACTTTCAACTTATCAATCAAACCAAAAATGTCCCGCCCCCGATTTTTAACTACCCCAGTAACTTTTTTTTTAC
This sequence comes from Flaveria linearis, assembly GCA_024085815.1. Taxonomy (NCBI): domain Eukaryota; kingdom Viridiplantae; phylum Streptophyta; class Magnoliopsida; order Asterales; family Asteraceae; genus Flaveria; species Flaveria linearis. Next base: position 9,642,215 of record CM044015.1, read on the forward strand.
ATGGACCTGCAAGATACATTAAAAGAGTTCAACTTTGAGTTTTACAATGGCTAAACATTTCCTATATTCTAGTAGTACCTTAATTATACATTATACTACAGTGATTCTTTTTTTTGACCAACGACACACTGACTACTACATAAGAATGACAAACGATTACACAACAGAACATTGTATATCTCAATTAACTGAATTTTTATTATTACACCTTTCTTACACTTAATTAAAATATACCCACTTTTTTAAGAAAACGTTTTGCTTATGAAAAATTTATAAGTACTTAAATACAAAGCTATACGTATGTACAAATAAACAAGCCCAAAATAAAACCCAAAATAAAACCCTCAACTTTACAACTATACAAGAACGTATATTTGCAGACCCCCCATTTGAATCTTCACTAATTAAACATTTTCCTCAGTTTCATTGAACAATAAACGCTTGCAAGAAGGAAGGTTGTGTTCTATTTCAAAAAGGAAAGTCAAGATGGAGCTGCACGCTCGATCAGATCGGTGGTCGGTAAGTAGAATAAATTATGTAGGGTTTTCGATCAAATAATCAATATTTGCAAAGAATCCCCTGTGTGCTAAAGTTAGCACATCACCGATCTGATAGTCGTCACTGGTGACCGATTACTTAAGAACAGGACAAAGCCTCATTCAAATTCATATCCCTTTCAGATACGATGATGCCTTAGTAGTTAGTTGATGATGCAATGGTGTATGTGAGGGAGGATGATAGATGTAATAGAGTGATTGGAATTGAGAATGGGGTCATCGTAGTCGCTACTGTTAAATGAGTGCTGCTATCATGGTGGAATTGTGTGTTTTCAATTGCTTGAACGCATATATATATATATATATATATATATATATATATATATATATATATATATATATATATATATATATATATATATGAACGTATTTTCGAAGGCGGCGGTTAAAAAATTAAAAGACTTACCCCATTGACGTCTCCTCCATTTTTCTTCCCAAATGAAGATGAAACTACTGTTCCGATGATCTGTCCCCGTCTATTTGATGCAAACCGAAATCGAATTTTCACAAAGGTGCTGTGAACCCGGCGAACAAGGAAAAAGAAAGCGAGCAAGAGAAATTTACGGGGGTGGGGTGAACTGATTTCAATCTATTTGGGGTTTGAAAAATTTTGAAAAGGGGATGGTGGTTGTGAAGATTGACTGATGTGACTTTTGCTTTTGGGGTTAACCATACTTGGTACGGTTGAGTACTTCAACCACAATGTCAAATTACCAGAATACCCTTAAAAGTAGAAGTCAATCCTGCAGCATGTATTATTTAATCATAAAATATTCCTGGCCCTTGGATCAAAATTTGCTTTAGAGATCAAGGGTTCAAATATGGGTTAAAGGGTTTTCACATAAACCGTGGTTCTCAAATTAACCTCATCCTATATATATATATATATATATATATATAAATTGGGGGCATGAGAGGAATATACATAGGATGTAGGAGCATGTATAGTGTAGGGATTTGTTAGGTCATCAAGAGCTCATGTGTCCAATCAGAGACAGTCATGTTGGGGAAACAAATGAAGGCCGTATGCAGCGGATTACCGCCCATTCTTCTTTTCTTGTAGTTGTTGCTTAGGTGTGTCAGGGTGTATTGAATTAAGCTGTACCCTCGGGTCTTGGTGTTATCACACCCGTACGATTTGGTTTTTATGTGTTCGTGTATGTGTGACATTTTGTACTCCCTTTCTCACATTTATTATTGTGGTCATTCAACTCGAGATCTTAAATCTCTACACTCTTTAAGTGTTTGGATTTAGCCTAGAGTTATAGTCATGTTTTGATGTGAACGAGAATGAGAAACGGAGAACACGCGACTATGTGAAGGAGATAAAAAATACGATGAAAAATGTTAATGATCATGTTTGTGGTCACGGATGGTCCGTCGGAGATGAATGAGATAGAAATGCAAAGAAGTCCGAGAGGGGAGGGGGAGGGCGAAATGGTTAGTAACTTATGTGAGAAAAACAAGAGATGGTGTTCGAGGTTGTGGTCTGTGAAACTCCTCGGACTATTGATGTTCATATTATCATGATGTAAAAATGATTTTTTGTTAATTAGCACTTTTTTACGATCTTTATGGGATTTGTTTATTAAAGAGAAAACTTTTATTAGAAAGGAGATGACTTGTTTTTTTTTTGGAATTGTTTGGTATATTATTATGTAGGTTTTGATGTGTTATAAAATCTATCATGTAATGTGTTTAATTGTGTGTTACATAGCTTAGGTGATTTTAGAATCACCTTTTTTTTTAAAAAAAAAGAGATGATTTTGAAAATATTATATAATCATAAACATGCATACACAGTATTACATTTTTAACAATATAATCCGGTTAGAGCTAAACTGCCACCAACATAGAAATCAGATCACAACCATTATTACATCAATAATTGAAAAATTACAAGTTTAAAATAAAAACATAATCTCAATTACTTGACATTAAATGTAAAGTCTAATCATGCTTTAACACTCTTGAGAGTCCTCCTGAATAGGTAACGTTACGTGTATAAAATCAAAAACACAAAAGTGCATCCAGGGACGTCTTAGCTTTTTTTATTATTATAAACAATCCTCCTTAATGGCTTTGGGTTCAAGTAAGTGAGATTTTACTAAATTTAAGAATAAGAACAAATTTGTGTACGATTATTGTTAAACACCAGTTTTTTTTTAATTATAGGCATGTTTAATTACCCGTAATCGGGAAAAATTTTAGGTAAGGAAAAACAACATATCCGAAAGAAGAAACACAATTACAAGAAAATAAATAGTTAACGTGGTTCGATCTAATCCATAGACCGAAGATCTTTTTGTATTCTTTTGTTATCAAATGTTACGGTTAAAAGAAATCCTATTTACGATTGTTTATAACTAGAAAACCCTAGCAGTTATTAAAACGAACTATATATAAATATTTATAACCATATAACGATAGCAACTATTCATAGTTGGCCTATACGCGATGAACAGTTTGCGATAAAAGTTAATTAAACGAACAATGATTAAAAAGTTTACTATAATAAACTTAAACAATAAAATGATGACTTGTGGCAGACAAGACATTTATGCTATCTTGTTAAGAAATTCACATGCTTTTCTCATCGGAAATTCTGCACACACCGTTCATTTTTGAGGGTATACCACCTCAAACGGTCACGGTTAGGGCTAACCGTGACCTTTAGGTCGGGTGTAGGACCTTGCGGTCACGGTGAGGCCTAACCGTGACGTTAGGTTCTCGGGATCATTGCAATTATTGGGTGTGTAATTAATGTGTAATTAATGGGGTGACAGTTAGGGTTTTGGAGGTGTATATGTCACGGTTTGGCCAAACCGTGACATTTTGTACATATTTTTTAAACTTTTTTAATTTTGTTTTTATTTTTATTTTATCAAAATGGTTAATTTAATCGTAACATACGAGCTAGTGTTTTGTGTTTATTATTAATTTATCATATTACAAGTAATTTTTTTATTTTTATTTTAGTAGCTAATGATCTCATATCATACGGCGACTGAAATGCACCTTGATTATAAATGTGTGTCATGATCTTGATTGAAGTAGTGAAAGCTGCAGTGATAATGATGTATATATAGGTCATAGGTGTATGTATGTGTATGTATGAGAGTGGGAAATGTGCCTACGGTTATGGAGTTACTATCATTATTTAATATTGAAATGTGCCTACGGTTATGTAATCATACTAGTTTGTTTTTATTTTTATTTTATCACACGGTTAACCTAATCGTAACATACGAGTTTGTGTTTTGTTATTTTACAGTTACATTACAAACAAAGAAACACAACCAAACAAACATATACAATTAACACTATCAACATTACAAATATAAAACAAACAAACAAAGAAACACAACCAAATATACAAGTCATCATAACTGAAACTGCACACATATATATATACAACGAGTTTTTCCATACAAAAAGAAATAAAATACAAACAAAATACCTATCTAATCTATCATCCCCGGATTGCTGCCCTGACTAGACCCGCCCGCGCCAGAAGGGCCAACACCGTCATGGTCGGTGGCTGTGACAACAACGGCATACCCGAGGCGGCATAGTTCGCGACCATGTGCTGGACGACCCAGTCCATCATATCATGCAGCCTCGTGATCGTAACCTCCAGCCTCCTGGTCATATTATTATTATTATTATTATTATTATTATTATTATTATTATTATTATTATTATTATTATTATTATTATTATTATTATTATTATTATTATTATTATTATTATTATTCTATTATTATTATTATTATTATTATTATTATTTCTATTATTACTATTACTATTATTATTATTTCTATTATTACTACTACTACTATTATTATTATTATTATTATTTCTATTATTATTATTTCTATTATTACTATTACTATTATTATTATTATTATTATTATTATTATTTATTATTATTATTATTATTATTATTATTATTACTATTACTATTATTATTATTTGTACTATTATTTTTATCATCATCATCATCATCATCATCATCATCATCATCATCAAATAAAGGGATCTTCATTAATATGATAAGTATCAGAAAATGATAAGTTATAATAAAACATATACTAGTTCAACCTGGTTCGAATCTTCGACATGTGACACCTCATTCAAATCTGGAAGCTTCGGCTTTTGATAATGATCTCTCGAACCCGACATTGTTTTCGAATTAACGTGTTTTTTGAAATGACGAAGGCTGAAAAAACTCGAGTGTTGGATGAATGAAAGCTCAAATGAAAAAAATTTCGAATGAGATGATTCGATGCGGAGTGTTGAAAGAGGAAAGGTATTTAAGGTGAAAATCCAGTGCACAAACCGTCACGGTTTGGCCTCCACGTGACGGTTCGTGGCGCGATTCCCGGCCTTCTGTCAAAATCACGTCTACGTCGTACCTTAAACTGAGACCTCGTACCCTAGAGGTCACGGTTAGGCCAAACCGTGACGGTTTGGTGACCGCTTTTCAACTTTATCAGGCCATTTTGTCGTTTTGTTGTCATGAGGTCACGGGTAGTACCAGCCTAAACCGTTACAGCAAGGCCTTGCGGTCACGGTTAGGGGCCAAAATGTGACCGCAAGCCCTAACCGTGACCGTTTGAACCAGCCTACCACCAAAAACACCCACGGTGTCCCCAGCACCGCCCTTTCTCATTTTATTTACTAACTCAAATTATGATTAGACTTAAAAGTTTAGGTTCAAGTCACACAATAAACTTTTTAAACATTACGAGTACATCAAAGAGTGTATGAGTTGTCATTTTAAAAAAGATATATAAACCTAAAGACGATCCAAGAGAAAATGATGAGAAAATGATGAGAAAATGATGAGAAAATGACGAGGGGCGCTAGATTTTCACGGAATTGGGGATTTATACGTGACTGTTTATCATGTATATTTGGGCTTGAGAAATCCAAATTTTCAAATTGGACCAAATTCGAATACGTATTCGAATTTGATTTTCGTAGTATCAAATCAAGTTAGCTTTTCGTATTCGAATTGATTTTCGAAGTTTCAAATCGGGTTAACTTTTCGTATTCGAATTTGATTTTTGAAGTTTCAAATCGGGTTAGCTTTTCTTGACTTCGTGTTTATAATATAAATGTCTTTTTGTTGCCATTGTTAATTTTGGTTAAAGGTTGATCAGCAACGTGATTATGTTTTCTAAATAACAAAACTGTTCAATTATATAAGAGAATATAATATATTAAAACACACTGATGGTATGCCAAATAATTTTAGTGATAAAATAAATTTCTCTCTTAAAGAATATAATATTTTGATATAGTGAAAAAGGAAATACAACAAGAAAGTGATATAAATTATGTTGTCTAAAGTACAGTATAAATGAAATAATCTCAATTTAGATAAGTGAAACCATGGTTTGCGGTTCAACCTGTCCTGTTAGTATGTTAAAAAAAATTATATGTAGTAATTTTTTACATAATTCTCTACATAAGATTTGTATCTTACTTGTATTACCATGTTGTTCTTATATACGTTTTTATATGGACCGATTCTAGTATAATGCGTAAGTTTACCCTTAACGTAAAGGATGTATTGTGCTACGAAGTAATTATGATTGTTTTTTCATGGATCACAAAATGTGTTTACAATGATATACATTTTTATAATATAAGACTTAGACGCTCAGTCACTGAAAAAATATTTTTTTCTCACACCTTTTGGTACAACTATACTCACGCTCTATCGTTACATGACTATATTTGTTATTATGATACATCGCTTGTAGCAATGATTGTAAACAATAAAATCTGTAGTTTCATTAAAGTTAAAGCTTAAATTGTGGGGACCTAAACTGGACAACCATATGTCGAATGCCTATAACAAAGGTAGACAAATATCATCAAGTGAGATTGATTGAAAGCCCTATGACAAAAGGGTTGAGTACATTTTGTATTGATCGATACCAACCTTTGTAGTTAATGTGCTTGAACGTACCATGTGGCTACTTCTTGAGGATGATAGATTGTTGTCTATGGTGTTTACCTTACATGACAATAAACATGTTTTAGGGTTCCATAAAGTGAGAATATTTAGTTTTATTAAATGAATGATGAAGTGTTCAATCATGTGACTATGTTTTGTGACATTTCACCCAAAAGTTATTGTAATTTTGAGTGAAAACTTTTCATAGATATAAAGTTATAAAGGGGATGGAGTGGAAGGTGGCATGACACGACGTCACGACATGATAGAGTCTAGGTGGACTCGCCGTATTTCAGATAATACTGTCCCACCCCTTGGATGACGGAACAACGTAGTTGTACGTTAAACGAGGGTGGTTGTGAACGTTACAGAGGTTACCGTTGGTCCGTTGGCCAACACTCATACTAAAAAAACAATTATTTTATTTATTTAACTATAAATACAAACAATCTAAAACTATTATTGTATTGTCCATACTATTTTCTCATACATTCTCCTATTTCAAATTATTTTCCAGCAATGGAATCGTCAACAAGTATAGTGTTTTCATCATCAAGGTCCTACTTGTCTTCCGATGGTTCATTCTATCATCTGGTTTTTATTCAACTTTTTTACTTCTAATATCTTTTTATTTATTTTAATATCTTATAGTTTAATTTTAAATAAATTTTAATTCATTATAATTAGTTTTAAAATTAAGTAAAATTTCGGGAAATAGAATGAGAAGTTAATGAGGGACATTTCTATAGTTGAATGAGAGTTAGCGAGTGAATAAAAAACTAATGTAAAACCTACATAAAACAAAAAAAAGTACCAATTGAGAAACATGACTCGCTCCTCCCTTAACGCGGACGACTAGATGAAGTGGAACGTAGCACAAAACAACATAGTCTAGGTGGAATCGTTGTACTTCAATGAAGACAAGCTCCACTCCTCATGAATGGTGGCGACATGTTAGACCATCCGTTAGCCAACGGTCATATTTACAAAAAATTAATAAACACAAAAAGCCTAAATTATTTTATATATTCGTATTTTCCAAACTATATTATCATACATTCATCTCATCCAAATTATTTTTTGGCAATGGGTTCATCGACAAAAGTGTTTTTATCATCAAGTTCTGACGAGTCTTTTAATGATTGTTTCGTCATCTAGTTTTTATTAAAATAATTATTTTATATTTTATATTTATCTTTAATTATTTTTATTATTTTCAAATAGTTATTAATTTAAATGTTGAAAGAGAGAATAAGGAGAACGATGGGCATTCCTAGAGAGAGTTAATAAAAAGATAAAATGTAACACCCCAACCCGAGCACATCCACCTATGGGGACATAGGGCGTCATTGTGGCACAAGTGACGTGCTCTATCTGTGGCAGAGCGATTAGACCACAGCGTCTCTACATTATTATTATGTGCTAAGTTGTGACACATATTGATTATTGTTAAAGGAGGCGTATGGATCGATCCTAGGATATCATTGTTATTGTTTATTGGTGAGATGGTTAGGTGTGTGTGCCCACATTCCTATCTCACATATTGGTGCATTAGAACTGCAGCTAATGTACACATTGTTAATTGTTATTGTTATTGGCTCATATGGGTATTCCTTTTTGATGATCATTATCATTTGATTTTCAACTTGATCATCTCATTGTTATCAGTATTGATCATTGTATTGCTATCGTTTATTTCCGTTACTGAGCATTCTTTGGCTCAGCCGTATTTTCTTTTGTTGTTTTCTCTTATTTTTATAACAGGTACTCAAGGGGCTCAGGGGAACGAGTGAAGAGTGTTAACTCAAGAAATTAGGATGAGAACATTTGGTTTAATAAGATTTAATAGTATTTGATGTTAAGACTTTATTTAAATTATTTGGGCCTATGTAAGGATTTGTGTGTTCCTTAGCACTTTAATCTTATCATTATGAAACTCTGATTTACTGTTTGTGTGACACGTCAGCCCTACCCGGGTTGGGGTGTTACAGTTATGGTATCAGAGCTTAGGCTCCTTCCTGTAGAAAACTTAAACTAAATAATTAAGACATGTGAGGATTGGGTAGACATTGGGTTAGGTTCTCTATATATTATATGGCTGTTTTCTAATTCACGTTATTCTGATTAAAGTGAAATGTTTTCATTTTAGATGCCTCCCAGCCGTAATTCACGAAATTCTAGCGGGTCGAATGGACCTGATCCAAACCTTGTTGGTGCTATGACCCAAGCACTTACTGCTATACTACCAACTTTGATTGATGCGGTACGTAATCCAAATCCAAACCCAAATCCGAATCCGAATCCAAATCCAAACCCAAATCCGGATCCGAATCCAAACCCAAATCCAAACCCGAATCCAAACCCAACTGGTGCAGACGTTTGGCTAGCGCGATTTCAAAAGCAAAAACCACGATCATTCACTAAGGCGGCTACACCTGCAGTGGCCAAAGACTGGATTGCTCATATTGAGAAAATTTTTACCGTGCTTAGAGTTGATCAGCAGTACAGGGCTGGTTTAGCTGCTTATAAGCTGGAGGAAGATGCTCAAGTATGGTGGGAGAATGTGGTAGCTGAAAGAGGAGGCGAACAGTTCATGGAGACTCTATCTTGGAATGATTTTCGTTCCATATTCTTCGACAAGTATTTTACGAATGTGGATAAAGCAGCATACAGGCGCGAGTATGATAACATCCGTCAACGAAACGATGAATCACTCACTGATTTTACAGACCGGTTTTATCGACTGTTGGGATTTCTAGGTTCTTCTGCTGGACCACCTGAGGAACGGGCTGAAAAGTATCAATGGGCAGTATGTGATCGGATTCGTAAGGCTATTATTCACTCCACTTTCAACAATGTTGAGGAAGCAGTTAGGGCTGCAAAAAGGGTGGACCTGGAGAGAAAAGAATTTTTGTTAAAATTTGAGGATAATAAGAAGCGCAGTAGAGATGGGACTCGTATTCAGGCTGGCGGTGAGTCATCTCAAGGATCTGACCGAAATGGAAATGATCGTCAGAAAAATCAAGGATCGGGGAAGAACACTAAGCCATGGCATGGTAAGACTCGAAGTCAAGGTCAAATGATAACCTATCAACAACCAATTGCAGCTCAACCGGTGAATCAAAAAGGCAATCCTCCCAGACATCCGATGTGTACTCATTGTGGAAAGCATCATCCCGGAACTTGTCGTCGACTTACAGGAGCTTGTCTTGGTTGTGGAGATATGGGGCATAGGGTTAGTCAATGCCCAAAGGCGAGGAACCGACCAGAGAATGATGCTAAGGGAGCCAATGCGCCACCCACTACTGGAGGTCGAGTATTCGCACTAACTGCAGGGGAAGCTGCTAACGCTCCAGGTACATCTTCCCGTACAAATTCATTCTAATAATCATAATCTACTTCCATTGATTCTAGTTTTTACCGTCGTTAGTATCTCATTAGTTATCAATATATAGGTACGATTTGTGGTATACTTCGTTATGGTGACTATGATATTTCTGTATTGTTTGATACTGGCTCCACCCACTCGATAGTATCTCATTTATTCACAAAGCACCTTACGATCATGCCTACCGCTCTAGAGCCTGCATTAGTGATTTCTACTCCTGTTGGAGAATCGATTGTTATTTCACAAGTATACCAAAACTGTCCTATTCAGATCGAATCAATCATTAGAGAGGCTGACCTATTTCCTATGAACATGGGTGATTTCGATATTATTCTTGGCATGGATTGGTTAACACGACACCAGGTTACCATAGAATGTCAAACTCGTCGTGTGCTATTTGGTGATCCTATGAATCCTGACTTAGTTTACCAAGGGAACCTACCTCGGAAACCTCTCAAAATTATCTCTGCTCTGAAAGCCCAAAAGCTTATATCTCGTGGATGTGAGGGATTCTTAGTTTCTATAAAAGATACATCAGTGGATACTCCTCGTATTGAAGACTTTCCTATTGTTCGGGAATTCTCTGATGTCTTTCCTGAAGAACTTCCAGGGTTACCACCTGAGCGTGAAGTCGAGTTTACTATTGATTTAATCCCCGGGGCGGAACCTATTTCTAAGGCACCTTATCGGATGGCTCCAGTAGAGTTAAAGGAATTGAAAGAACAACTGCAGGAGCTATTACAACTTGGATTCATTAGACCAAGTGTTTCACCATGGGGGGCACCGGTATTATTTGTGAAGAAGAAAGATGGTAGTATGCGTCTATGCATCGACTACCGAGAGCTTAATAAGATTACTATCCGGAACCGCTATCCGCTACCGCGTATTGATGATCTCTTCGATCAACTACAAGGAGCAAAGTTCTTCTCTAAGATCGACCTTAGATCAGGATACCATCAATTGAGGATCCGAGATCAAGATGTTCCTAAGACAGCATTCCGCACCCGTTACGGTCACTATGAGTTCCTAGTTATGCCTTTTGGCTTGACTAATGCTCCAGCTGTCTTTATGGACCTCATGAACAGAGTGTTCCATGAGTATCTGGACCGCTTTGTAATTTTTTTTATCGATGACATCTTGGTATTCTCTAAAAGTAGAGAGGAGCATGAAGACCACCTTCGCATAATTTTGGAGACCTTACGCCAAAAGAAGTTATATGCTAAATTTTCTAAGTGTGACTTTTGGCTTGAACAAGTGGCATTTTTAGGCCATGTTGTATCAGCCAAAGGTATCACTATGGATCCGGCAAAGGTGGAAGCTATTACTAAATGGCCTCGACCGACATCCGTCACTGAAGTTCGTAGTTTTCTTGGTTTAGCGGGCTATTACCGACGTTTTGTGGAAGGTTTCTCTCGTGTAGCATTACCTCTAACTCAACTATTGAGAAAGGGTGTAAAATTTACGTGGAACGAGGATAGAGAAAAGAGTTTTGAGGAACTGAAGAAAAGACTGGTATCTGCCCCTATTCTTACGTTACCTTCGGGTTCTGGCGGATACCAAATTTATAGTGATGCATCAAAGAAGGGACTCGGTTGTGTTCTTATGCAGCATGGTAAAGTTATTGCCTATGCTTCCCGACAGCTTAAACCGTACGAAGTAAACTACCCAACACATGACTTAGAGCTTGCAGCTGTAGTGTTTGCATTAAAGATTTGGAGACATTATTTGTATGGAGAGACATGTGACATCTTTACTGATCATAAGAGCCTTAAGTATATTTTCACTCAAAAAGAACTCAATTTGAGGCAGAGGAGATGGTTAGAACTACTCAAGGATTACGATGCCAACATCCAGTATCATCCGGGCAAGGCGAATGTCGTGGCAGATGCTCTCAGTCGAAAGAGTGCAGGTGGAGTAGCATGTCTTCAAATCCAACCACAGATTATCTCAGATCTGGATAGAATGGAAGTTGGGTTACAGCTTGGTGAGTCTAACGGTTATCTAGCCAAGATGAGGATAGAATCTGATCTTATTACACGGATCAAGGAAGCTCAGAATCAAGATGGAGAACTTTGGGCGATATTACAAAATTTGAAGATAGGGAAACAATCTGAGTTTCGAGTTGATGAACAAGGAGTTATCTGGTGTGGAAATAGATTATGTGTGCCAGATGACCCAAACCTTCGTGACTCCTTATTAGCAGAGGCGCACAGTTCACCTTTCTCTATTCACCCGGGAGCCACTAAGATGTATAGAGATTTAAGGCAGAACTTTTGGTGGAGTGGTATGAAAGAAGATGTAGCTAAATATGTGAGTCATTGTTTAACTTGTCAGCAAGTAAAGATTGAGCATCAAAGAGCTAGTGGATTACTGCAACCATTAGATATTCCTGTGTGGAAATGGGATGATATTTCCATGGACTTTGTTACAGGCCTACCAAAAACATTCAAGAAGAACGACGCCATTTGGGTCGTAGTTGATAGACTCACAAAGTCGGCTCATTTCTTGCCCATCCAACAGGGTTACTCAGTTAGCAAATTATCAGAGATATTTCTGCAAGATATTATTCGACTTCATGGCACGCCATCATCGATTGTATGTGATAGAGATCCGCGTTTCACGTCACGCTTTTGGAAGGGTTTCCAAAATGCTTGGGGAACCAAGTTAAGATTTAGTACCGCCTTCCATCCGCAGACTGACGGACAATCTGAACGCACCATTCAGACCTTGGAGGATATGCTTAGAGCATGCGCACTCGAATGGACGGGCAATTGGGATGAGTATTTATGCTTAGTTGAGTTCGCGTATAATAATAGTTGGCAGGCTAGTATAAATATGGCCCCGTTTGAACTTTTATATGGTCAAAAATGTAGAGCACCGATATGTTGGAATGAGGTTGGAGAGAAGATAATCGAAGGACCGGAATTGGTTAGAATTACTAATGACAAAGTTGCCATTGCCAGAGAGAAGTTGAAAGAAGCCCAAACTAGACAAAAGAGTTACGCCGATCAACACCGACGAGCGTTGGAATTTAGAGTCGGAGATCGTGTGTTTCTCAAAGTGTCACCTTGTCGTGGCATACGTCGATTTGGAATTAAAGGGAAGTTAAGTCCACGTTTTATCGGTTCGTTTGAGATTCTTGAAAGGGTTGGAGAAGTCTCGTATCGTTTAGCATTGCCACCGCAACTCTCTCATGTTCATAATGTTTTTCATGTCTCTTTGTTGAGGGGATACAACTATCATCCGTTGCACGTTATTAGTTACCCTCTTCACGCGATTCAAGAAGATCTTTCTTATGAAGAAGAACCTGAAGCTATTATTGATCGTCAAGAACGAGTTATGAGACGCAAGTCTATACCGTTCGTTAAAGTTTTATGGAAAAATCATTCGGAACGCGAGGCGACATGGGAGACAGAAGAAATGATTCGTTCACAGTATCCATACTTATTCGACAACTAAGAGTATGTTTTCTAAGACTAACTGTTAGTGATTACTCTATTCGTAAGTGATGTGTGCTTAAAGAAGTATTATTTTCACCGTATTGTATTTCCTGAAGGGTTCATGCTACATTATTTAGAATTTCGAGGACGAAATTGTTTTAAGGGGGGTAGAATTATAATACCCGTAATAATAAAAAAAAAAAATAATAATAATAATAATAATAATAATAATAATAACAATAATAGTGATAATTATAATAATTTACAAAATTTATTAAAATGTTTTAATAAGTCCAGGGGGTAAATTGCAATTTTTGAAAACTGTTTTATAAATCTTTAAAACACAAAATAATAAAAGAAGAAAGTTGAGGGACCATTCTGTAATTTTCTCAAACCCAAACCCCCACCCGCCGTCGACCCTATTCCGGCCACTCTCCGGCCAATATTCCGGCAACACCAAACCACCAATTTACATGATTTTAACCCATTAATTCATACCGACCGTTTATAGATCAAGATTCGAACCATAAACCCACAATAATTCGGGAATCAAGCGATAATGCGATCTACACACCCACGTGAACACTGTCGGCTCTTTAACAGTCTGGAATCGCATTCAAAAATTAATGATAATCGAATTAATCATGTACACACAATGATACAAAGATTACTAAACGAACAAGACTCTCAATTACACCTGGAACTACAACATTCATCGAATTCGATTCCCTTCTCCTCTGCGACCTGCAACTCAGTCGATCTCTGCCTTATAAGCATCAATTCACAAAATAGATAGAGGGCATTCAATCCTTTAATCCATTAAAAGCTTCCTGTAAGAGGAATTTGAATATCATTAGCATTTGGATAGCAATTGATCTTCATCCCTGTCGCGACTGTTCATCGTGGGGTTCATCATCGAATCAACTTCAAAACAGGTAATTAAAACTACCAACATACTCGATTCTAGACTAGGAATGAAAGCCCCATCATTAATTTTGCTATTAACATCGTTTTGATGCCCAATTGAAGTGAAATCGTTTCTAGGGTTTATACGTTTTAGAATTTGGGGATTTTGGGATTCGGGATTGGTTAGCAGGTAATTGAACATAGCATTATACTCGAAATTACATAGGGATTAAAAACCCTAAGCTTAATTTCATTATCGTATCGGTTGATAGATCAATTTGATCCAAAATCGATTTAGGGTTCGAATGATTTGGGGGTGTTTGGTTGGGACAACTTAAAACAATTAAAGAGGGATTCTAATGCGGCTATATGCCTTTGGTTTACTGGTTAGTGGGAGGGATTTTGGGCAGGAGGTCACGGGTTCGAACCCGGGCTCCTGCCATATTTTTTTAAAAAGCCTATTAACCTTTTAAAATTTTGTAAAAATTACCAAAATTATAAAAACCAATTCTGTAAACTCTTTTTATTTTTAAGACCATCTACATATTTTCTAGAAATTGTTTCTTTAAATGCTTTAATATTTCTATAAAATATGTTTAGAGAAAACACTATTATTTAGTTATAATACTAGTATTTAATTAAATAATGGATCATTATTATGTTTCAAAATAATATTGACATATTATGTAAATCAATAATATATAACTTTTGATAGTTATAGTTATATATAATATTAACAAACATTATAAATAGTCCATTTTGTTTAAAAATAAGCTTTAAATAGTCGATTTAGTTCCGTATTTTACAGCCGACTTACGGAGGTCATAACTTATCATAACAGATACAAATCAGTTAAACTTTATGTCCATGACGAAGTTCGTCGAAAGACGAATCTGTTGGTATATAAAACATTGGAAAACTCATTCGTTTAGACCTCCAAATAGTCGTTTTCGTAACAGCTAGCAGTTCTGCGCAGCTGTAAAGATCCACGTTTTTCTCATATTTCGGTAATCCAAATCAGAAACTTTTCTAAATGAAAGTTGTTCAGAACTCACTAATCTAGTAAACTGGAGATTTTCAGAATTTTTAGACGTCGTTTAGTATTTTTAACGAGTGCGAAAAGACAGAGACAGAACTGGAATTTTTCAAACTATAATTTGCGTTACGTTATCGTAGGTTCTCACGGCGTTAACCGAGCCTAGACTTTGTTTTTGAATATTGTCATTCGTGTATAAGGTACGGATTCCGACCTTTCCCTCTCGTAGCATGAATACCTCTCGTTCTTGATCGGTATTTTGAATTCTTAACTTGACTTGTTGGTGATTAAATCCATAAGATTATTGTTATAAGTGTTTATTGTATAATTGATATTGTTTGCATGTGATAGCATTTATTTGCTTTGTACTCATTGTCACATGCTTCCTAAATGATTGATTATAGCTAGTGGCCTTGATTAAGTGTTATGAGCACTAGTGTAACTTATTGTGTTATATTGGCTTGATTGATTGTATCATTGACCTCCATACCCGAGCACATCCACCTATGGGGACATAGGGCGTCATTGTGGCACAAGTGACGTGCTCTATCTGTGGCAGAGCGATTAGACCACAGCGTCTCTACATTATTATTATGTGCTAAGTTGTGACACATATTGATTATTGTTAAAGGAGGCGTATGGATCGATCCTAGGATATCATTGTTATTGTTTATTGGTGAGATGGTTAGGTGTGTGTGCCCACATTCCTATCTCACATATTGGTGCATTAGAACTGCAGCTAATGTACACATTGTTAATTGTTATTGTTATTGGCTCATATGGGTATTCCTTTTTGATGATCATTATCATTTGATTTTCAACTTGATCATCTCATTGTTATCAGTATTGATCATTGTATTGCTATCGTTTATTTCCGTTACTGAGCATTCTTTGGCTCAGCCGTATTTTCTTTTGTTGTTTTCTCTTATTTTTATAACAGGTACTCAAGGGGCTCAGGGAACGAGTGAAGAGTGTTAACTCAAGAAATTAGGATGAGAACATTTGGTTTAATAAGATTTAATAGTATTGATGTTAAGACTTTATTTAAATTATTTGGGCCTATGTAAGGATTTGTGTGTTCCTTAGCACTTTAATCTTATCATTATGAAACTCTGATTTACTGTTTTGTGACACGTCAGCCCTACCCGGTGGGGTGTTTACATAAAAAAGTGATGTGATGCATACGTAAAAAAAAATAGAATGCTATTCAGATTTGAGGGGAATAAGGAGATGATGACCCTCAATCTTTAAAGCTAATTGGTAAATGTGTTTCTAAAACATAATTTATGTTTAAAAGTATGCATGTGTTACACTCTTAAATAATAACACTCTCAGATTTGAGTTATTTAAATTATCAACACGCTATTATGTATTTATAGTTACTAAAAATGTAGTCCCATAATTCGTAACAATATCTTCTCATTAAACATTAGAAATGCTCGAGTCCGCCCCTATCAACCACAACAACAGTAGTCTCACTTTAGCCTAAAGCGCTTAAATCGATCTAGCTTTTCCGTTTTCATCATATCACCCTTTATTTTTAACTTCTTAGTATCTAAAGTTTCCTCTTGCATACAAGTTTTTAAATGCTTGAGTACGAGATTTATCTACACAATGATGGTAATATGGTATCAATGGTCAAACGCATGTTCTCATGGTTTAAATCTCTAATACAAAAGTCAGCAAGTGGTGCTTCACTTGAGATTCAAGCATCTCAATTTCAAAAGTCCGCATAAGATCAAAATCATTATTTAATCACCTTTTCACCTAGATTTTCGCTTATTAGCTACAAGAAACTCATCTTAAACACGAGTAAATAATGTCTGATAAAATGACTATTAACGATCACGAGTGTTTGGAGAAGAACCCGAGGCTTCTAAAATATTAATATTCTACAAACTAGGTGTGACGTATATGTTGACGCGAAAAAAGTATTGGCTATAAAACCTATTGAATACAAAAGTTTAGATATCACACACATGAAACCATTACAACCAACAAATACCCACATCCAGCCAAATTTAGATGAATGCAAGATTTGATTGAAAAATATATATAAATGGTATGTTACCAAATGTTGGTCAAAATGGCTTAGATGGCTACAATTATCAACTTTGATGATCGTGATTGTTCTAGCCTGCCTATTCGAAAGGTCATCAAGAACCTTAAGTGGTTTTTTTAGACAATCATGAATATATTGCCTAGAAAAACAACCACCACATCTAGTATGAAATGTAGGACACGCATCATACACACATCGAAACTCTATGCTAGATATATATTTCATTGGATTGATTAGTTGATCAATATTATCTTAATATTTATCAACAAGTCAGAAGGCACAAAATGCATGCTTGTTTGATTTATTGTGATTTTTGATATTAGAATCTATAAGAAACTTATGAGCGAAGCCTTTAAGCAAAAAGGGTTTCAGGAGGCAGCATCCCTTGACGGGGTCCAAGGGGCAAAACCCCTGAGTAGGTCAAGTTGCCGAGTAATTTGAAATAAAAGTGTCTAAATGACAGAGCCTCTCGATGGGGTCAAAAAAAAATTATTTTCATAAAAGTTGTTTTAATAAAAAATAATTATAATATGATTTTTCTAAAACTTCACATGTAAAATTTAAAATGAAAATGAAACAATTTTATACAATTTATTTATTCAATGAGAACTGTCAAACATAGTTTTATGTCCAATCTCTGTAAAAGAAGATTTGATTTCATCTGGTCATCCCTATGTTCTTCTAGTTCGAAAATCACACATATAAATCATATTATTCTTGATCTCTCTGATTTTATCCATTTAAATTTATTTGAGTGAATAATTAAATTAGTGTTATTCAACACGACCCTCAAATTATCCATATGAGTGAATTCAAACCACCCACAGCCTTAAGAGTCTGAATCAGCCTCTTAATGATTAGCACTGCATTAACCTTTTAATAGTTTAGATGTCTGGATGGTTTAATACTTAATGGTTCAGACTGTTTGTTTCGCGAGCAAATGTCATAATGGTTCAAACATTTAACTCTGAATGATTAAGCATTATACTAATGGAATGATGACTAATAGACATGGTCCCTTTAGGTCAAGTGAGTTCTCTATTATTTTATTACAGGATGTAACAGACTTGTTCATGATTAAAGCAATTGATGAATCAAATCAAATCTAAAGTTGATAATGTTGTGGACCTCTATAAATATTGTATGTTAATAATAACCTCTATATTTTTTAAAGATTTATTTGATGAAGAAAGAATGTAAAAGTAATAGTTAAAATATAAGTGCCTTTAATCTCTAGCCATTGTCAATTATTTGTACATATTATTGATTGACAATGGTCTCCACCATCTACCAAAAAGGTAGAAATCACTTGGAATCTAAGCATGTCTTGAATAATAGGGCATGCACACTTTGTAGCATATTAAAGAAGTATATAAACATGATTTTCTTCTATAAAATTATATTATATAATGTGTTTGTCATATATGATTGGCCTTTTGCTATTTGGTCAAAAACATACACACATATATAAATGTATAAAATAATAATGGTCACTCACAAGTATGCAAATATTCAACTGCATGACAGTGACTCTATAACATATGCCACTATTATTGTTATCTAGTGCATTTCATTGTTCATTGAACAGTGAGATTTTTAGGTTTTGATGCTATTTGTACAAGTTGTTGTTGCTACGTCTGGTTATTATTATTATATTTTTTTTACTTTTCCAATTTTAGTTTCTTATGAATAAAAGTACATTTTGTATATAAAAGATAAATTACCACATGGATTGGTGGTTAGTGTTATACCAAAGTTACAATCAAACAAAAATATACTAGAGATTACATAAATGAAATAGATTACAATAGTAGTATATTTGAATTGAAGAAGACACGAGATTTTGAGCCCAAAATTAGACGATCGAAAAGAAACCGGTTATAGGGATTGCAATAATCGATTACTCCCTTGATGAAGTTTTAGCAAAAAGGAACCGGTTATATCAATAAGCAAGACGGACTTATTGCTCTTTAGGCAACCGATGGTATCTCATGTGACCTCGTGACAATAAGTGTAAACTTTCACCATATATTACACAAATGAAATTATATATTCTAAGGGATTTTGTTTGGCAAATAAGCTAGTAATCTCTCATGTCTCTCTAATTTTGTTAAAATATTAATTTTTCTGTTTTTTCTCATGTATATATTAATTTCCAATATTGTCTTATTAAATCTTTAAAATATGTTGATTATGAATTTGTATCATTACTTTTTGATTTTATACGATGGGGGATTAAAATTTAAAATTTTCATGTTTTTAGAAGAAACGGGTGATAGAATTTTTAGGTTTTAGTATTTTGTGTTAGGAGATTTTATATTATGACTTTCTCTGAAGTAGGTGTTTCTATAAAACCTTGATGTATATACGCCACTGTCATAAATATGAACAAGAAAAAAAAAGATTATTCGAAGAAAACATTTTCACTCTCGTTCAACGTTAATCATTTGGGTTTTCAACCGTCATCCTTAATTTCCCATGTATATTAGCCAAGGGTTCCTAGTCATGAACCTTCGGATCTAGTTCGAAAATGTGTGTCGTTTGGAACTTTTTTATGTATGCAACAATAATCAAGTTTTCAAGTGTTTTATTAACATAATAAAAAAAATCATTAGGTTTTTGCCACTCAGCTTAGTTATGTATTTCAATATTATAAAATTTCATACAAATGTTATTTTTGAAAACTAAAATCTAAATAGAACGTGTATGAATCATTATTAGAGTGGAGGGGCCACTCGTACACACCTATCACCTACTTACAAACTATTGATCAAATTTTTGTTATGTCACACGTCACACACTCAAATTTGATGGTTGGGGTGTTGTCACATCGTGTCACACTACATCACACATACATATGCCACGGCGAGTACTTGCTAAAAACCATCCCACGCAGCGTGGATGGAGGGTGGCTGGATGATGTCGGGCAGTGTCAAGGCTTGCCATGGGCTCAGGGCACATACACCACGCCCATCCTTGCTGTTTGTTTATTGCTTTAAACTAGTTTTAAGTAAATGGTATTAGTGAAAGAAAAAAACTTCACTAAATAATAATCTAAGTTTACAATCATATAAAAAAGTTAAACAGGAAGAAAAATACTATATGGTAACTAGAACTATTAAAGGTTTTAGCATATAAAAAAATTGTACAAAACATACATGAAACTAAAGTTGCCTAACTTCAAAAGAATAGTAACCTTTAACTGAATTTAATCAAAGGGCCTACTAAAGAGACGCCCTCCAGGATATCTGGACGCCCTCTTTACGGCCCGTAAGGCCCTTCACGGGCCGTATGGTCTGCCGCAAGTCAAATCGGTCATTCAGAAACGTGATTCAAAAAAACGCCCGTGAACATGATCACGGTCGTGTTTCTTTACGGCCCGTGAATTTCTTCACGGCCCGTATGGAATTCGCCTTACGGGCCGTGAACTTACTTACGGGTCCTAGTTTCACTTTTAATAATTTGACGAGATATATTATTCCTCGTTTTTCGTGTAATTTTGTATTTATTACGTTATTTGATATGACGTAATATTCCTCGATAGTCGTGTAAATTTGTATTTATTACATTATTTGATATGACGTAATATTCCTCGATATTCGTGTTAATTATGTGACGAGATGCAATATTCCATTTCAACTACTATATAAACGTTAGTTTATAATTCATTTCATAATTCAACGATATAAATTCATTTCATTTCAACTACTACATAAACGCAATATTCCATTTCAAGTACTATATAAACGTTAATATCTAACGTTACGATGTCTTTCTGGGATAGCAACTATTTATTTGGTTCGAATATAACTATTACCCTCAGGAGGGTTACGGTTATTACAAGAGGCTGCTTCAACTATCCAGGACAGTTCGCGTCCAATTACGGCGGGAATGACGGCGGCGAGGACGGGGGTGATAACGGTGGCGATAGCAGCGGGGATAATGACGGTTCTGGTTCCGGTAAAAAGGGTTTATACGACACGAATCAGGTTATAAGATATATCATATTTAATTTTACTTTCATTTTACTATCATTTAGTAATAACTAACTAAAAATATTAAATTGATTAGGTTTTCTCATCTCGTGAAGAATTAGTTGATTGGGCAACTAAAGTGGGGCGAGATAATGGTTCGTTATTGTCACCAAACGTTCAAAAAGAAATTCGAATGGTTTGGTGGTTAAATTTGGTTGAAATGCGATCGGGTGGTGTATATAAGGGAGCATCCACTCTAAGAAAAAGTGGCACGAAAAAAACAAACTGTCAATTTGAATTGCAGGGTAAGTACCAGATGCAGAGAGATGGGTGGATTATAGTTGTTGTGGATGATACTCATAACCATGAACCTGCTGAACACCTGGAAGGACATGCATACGCAATGAGGCTCACCGAAAATGAGCTTTCTACTGTAAGGAATCTGACCGAGCAAAATATTGACCCTCGAAACATTCTAGGCACGTTGAGGGAACAAAATCCCAATAACGTGTCTGGTTACGAACCGTATATAATGCTCGGGCAAAAATAAAAAAGTCCACCAGAATTGGTGAAACCCCAATGCAGGTTTTTTTTTTCTATACTACAACAACATCAATATATTTACACCCCTCACATTGAGGAACCGACAAATACCGTCGACGGGGTTTTTTATATACATCCCACATCTCACACATTATGGCGTGCTTACCCACACGTGCTGATGATTGACACAACATACAAGACTAACTTGTATAAAATGCCTTTTGTTCAAATGGTTGGTGTGACATCCACCCTGAAATCTTTTTCTGTTGCTCACGCATTCATTGATTATGAGCGTGAAGCCAACTTCAGATGGGTGTTAGAGCAACTAAAAGCAACGCTGGAAGATAAGTGTATGGAGCCCCGTGTTATACTAACCGACCGAGACCTCGCTCTGATGAATGCGTCAGAAGAAGTTTTTCCGAGTGCTGTTCGATTACTTTGCAGATGGCATATTTCGGAAATATTGCTAAACATTGTAAGGCGAGTTTTTCAAATGAAGAGTGGGGTGCTTTTCAGCATGTGTGGTCGGTACTTATTAACTCTGAAACGAAGGACATATACGCTTATAATTACGACCGGCTTTATCGCAGATTGGTGTCCAACCATTCAAGTAAGTTTTCTAGTGTTATTCTTAAAATATATGTATATTTATATAAAATAAGTGCATTTTTTTAATAGGAGTGCTGATGTACCTAAAAAATAACTGGTTGGACCCCTACAAAGAGAGATTTGTGTCGGCGTGGATAAATAGAAGTTATAACTTCGGTCAGCACACAACGAACCGAGTTGAGAGCCAACATTCGTTGTTGAAAAGTTACCTGAAAGCAACCAATAGCACCCTGGATAGATTTATTCCTTTCATTAATAATATCTTAGCTACCCAGGAAATTGCTATAAAAGAAAGTTTTACCAAAGCAAAATCATGCTTATGGTGCAGCATAATCATGAAGTGCTTAAATTGCTGCGAGGTAACGTTTCTATTGCGGCTTTGGATATGTTAGTCGGTGAGATTAACAGGATACATCATCTAATTATATCCAAAGAATCATGTGGCTGTCATCTTTTTACCAGCTTTGGTCTTCCGTGTGCTTGTAAATTAAACAATTACTTTCAAACAGGTGAATGTTCTTTTACGTTTTTATTTTTTCATGAAAACTTTTATTATATTTTATTTAATATATTATTTTATAGGTCAATGTATCCCGCTCGATGCCATTGATGTTTTTTGGAGGAAGCTAGATTTTTCACCCGCGTATATTGTACGGGAGGTTCAAGTAGATGTACATAAAGAGATGGAGATGGTGACAAAACATTTACTTGTCCAACCCGAAAGCGTGAAAAGATCTTTGATTAATATTTTCAAATCTTTCGTTACTCCTTCAAAACGGATAAAAAAGCTCTAAAGTCCAAACAAATACACGGGGTCGTCCAAAAAAAGATAAGCAAAAAGAAACAATATTAGACGCCCCCAGACATAGTTCATATGTTCAACCGAGAGAAAATTTTGAAGGTCCGCCAACATATTCAAGTTCGGTGGTGAAGTCAAAACAAGGGCCTTTGCAGCGCAGTCAATCCATGTCTTCAAAATCAAGAGCCAAAGATGGATTATCTCAACAGAGTTCCAAGTTTTCATATATCCCGGGCGACGAAGATAAAAACAATTTTTTCCGGTTTAACCGCTGGATTCCATCATTCTTTTTCCCGTATATTCAGGTGCGGATGATGTTTTAGCGGACGGCAATTGTGGTTTTCGTGCTATAGCACTCGCACTGGGATATGGTGAAATCACTGGCGTTTTATACGTACGGAACTTATATCTGAGTTGGATGAAAACAGACATAGGTACGCTGCGATGTTTCCTGATATAAACGAAATAAGGGAATCATTAAACTGGAACGGGTTAGGTGCGGCTCCACACAAAAATTGGATGACAGTGCCACCTGCTACAATCCTTATTGCTAACAGGTTTCGAGTGGTTATAATTTTTATATCGATCGGCAACTCCGCTACTTATTTCCCGTTCTGGTTATCTCCTCGTGATATCAGTGAACATCATATAATTTCAATTGCTTATGTTCAAGATTGCCATTTCATTAGAATTCGATTAGTGGGTGACTATCCAATGCCTGTTCCGAGCAAATATTGGCATTTGTACAAAACAGAAAACGCCAATGATTGGGAGGCTATATACGGAAGTCGAATTCAAAAATATCTTGAACTAAGACCCGTAGACCCGGTTGAACATGTAGATTTAGTATAGTTTACACATTTATCAATTCTTTCAATTCTTTATTTATTCAATTCTTTATTGTTGTTGAATTGTAAACATGTAATCTAGTCTTTCGTTTTCCAAAGAAAAATGCAATAAGAAGATTATCGAATTTTTCTTCAACCTTTGAATTTTGTTTATATGAGCTGGGCATTTGGTTAGCATAAAATGTGTGTAGGAATGTTAATGATATGAGATGCATAATATATGTTGAGATTCAAGTATGTTTTTCAGTGCAACTTTTCCGACTGAGATTCAAGTATGTTTATATAATTGCAGAGCCTGGCGTCGGATTTTCTGAAGGATTATATATTTCTTTATGTGAGACGAGTAGGTTCAAGTACTGATTTTATTCTCCAAAAGGTTGATTTAATATTATTCGTACAAACCACTTCCTCCACAAGCACAACATATTGTAAACATATAATTAAACATTTAAACGTCATCCAAAATAACTCATAATATATAAACATAATTTTACAAATTTTTTACATGAAAGGTAAATAAAACAATAAAATCCTACTATCTATGCGTCATGACCACCACCAGCATCACCACCACCAGCATCCTCCGCATCACCACCACCAGCAGCCTCCTCGTCATCACCCGCAGGTCGTCTGACAAACGGACGCAACTCCGGCCGAGGGGGAGGTCGATACCCTGGCTAGCAGCCAAAATGCTGCACGCATCCACCGTCCATAATAGCAAGGCCTGGGACTGGTGCAACATATGTAGTGCCTCCGCCATAAACTCCCCCGTCGGCGGAATCTGCCGAATGATGGTCCTGGGAACAGGCGGTGGGACGGGTGGTCCGGCGTGTGGCTGGGGCTGCGGCTGCTGCTGCGGCGCCGGCTGCTCCTCCTCCTCACCAACGTCCGGCACCGGCTGCCAGACGGTCCGACCACCATCAGTGGACCATCGGAGGTCGTCGCCAAATTTGGCGGCAATCCCCATGGCCATGACGGTCTGTCGACCCAAAATCCGAGGCGGCGTGTCCGTAGTCTGCCTCGCAATTAGGGCGTCCGTAAACAACCCTAAGCGCGAGGCAATGCCGGTAATGTACGAGCCGCAAACAATCGGGCTATCCATCTGCAAAACAATCAAACAATAGGCATAATTATGAATCGCATAATAGATAATACTTATTTGTTAACAATTAGTAGAAATATTTTTACCTTGCCCTGAATGACGCTCAAAAAATAGGCGGCCATGCAGTGAGCTAGATTCACCCGTCTGGGTGAAAGCAAGGCCCTCAAAAAAATAAGTCAAGGAGCGACAACTGCTCCATGCTCTGGTCTCTGCCGGCAATGGTGCCGGCAATGCACCGGTGTAGATACCGGTGCAAAGGATCCCTAATAGAGGTCGCCCTAATGGCGCCCTCCCACGGCTGGTCGGAAACGGTCGGCCACCATCCGACCAAAGGAGCCGGCTCCGACTGGACCTCGTCAGTATAAAAACGAGGATCCTCCGTCTCCTCTTGGGTGTAAAACCCAAGAGTCACCGCCCACTGGGCGAGGGTGAACTCGTACCTACCGGTGGTCCCCAGCCTAAATTGAACCGCTATGTGCTGGCGGGGGTCCTGATCCTCAAAGGCGGGAGTGAACTGAAACGTAGACAAAAACTGCAACGTCAGCTCCCGGTAGCCCCTCCTCGATCCCAAATCAAACATCCGCCTCCACGGCGTCTCTCCGTCCAGCCCGATGATATCCTGGGCACGTGCTATGTCTCCGACCTCCTCCAGCACGTCCCAGTCGATGGTGCGTGTCCCCTTCAGGGGACGTCCAATCAGCTTCCACAGCTTTTGCCGTGGCTGGGTCTCCCTCGGAAAACGAAGATCAGGGTGTGGGTCCAGAAAGTCACCCTGACCCTCGGGCTCAGTCTCCGGACGTGTACGTTTGCGGGGCGGCATAATCTGCAAAAAAAAAATAATAAATTCACCAGAAAAAAAAAGGGTTACGGCCCGTAAGGACCATCACGGCCCGTAACCCGTATAAGTTTCAAAAGGATTACGGGCCGTAAAGGACGGTCACGGCCCGTAACCCTCTGAAAATTCAAAAGGATACGGCCCGTGACCACTCTTCACGGCCCGTAATCCCCAAACTTTTCGATTTTTCAGATTTTTTAAATATAATTTTAATATATTTAAACGAAAAATACACAAAAATAAAATACGGATTTGAATACGTACCGTAGTAGGGAGTCGGATGTATGAAAATGATGAAAATACGGAGGTCGTGACGGGAGTAAATCGTATGTGTGTTTTGGGGCGTAAATGAGCAAATGGGCCGTGAGGTCCTATATATTATCGGGACTCACGGCCGTGACGGCCCTCACGGCCCGTTAGATAATTCCCACACGGCCCGTTAACTCCTTCACGGGCCGTGATACTTTGTACTTTTTAAAACACGGTAGTTGACACTACACGGCCGTATGGTGACACTCTCACGGCCCGTAAATCCTCTCACGGGCCGTACAAAACTTTTTCAAGTCTATAAATTCAGCCGCTTGACACAAACAATTCACACAAATTTACTCAATACCCAAAACATGAGTGCTACAAGTGATCAAAATCCGTGGACGGATGAAGAGGAGGTGACTTTAGTAAGATCTTGTATCGAAAATTCAGGTACTATCCCGCCAAATTCAATATTTTGGAACCGGGTTTCAACTCGTTTTCATCAAATTCTCGAACGTGAAGAATATCGTACCACTCGTGAACTTAGCAACAAGTGGTCTGACTTGAGAAGGAAGGTCACGACATTTCACCAGCTCTACAAAGACGTTTACAACAATCGAAATATGTTATGGAATGATACGGATATTATGACAAGAACTCAAGAAAGATATCGGGAGAAATTTGGAATTTCCTTCAACCATTTTGCGGCTTGGATCTTTTATAAAGATCAAGAAGATTAAAAATTATGTGTTTTATTTTTGTGTGATAATAACGGTTTATCGTTTTTGAATGTACTAATAAACGTTTATGTTTTAATAAATATTTCATTACTGTTCTACATTACACGTCTAGAATACAGTTCGTCTGCCATAAATCTTCGGAATCTAAAGCAAGCATCCTGTAAGCTAACCTCTTGCCACTCTAAAGATCTATTTTGAACCAACCTACGCAATAACATACAAATTACAACTCCCGAATCTCGACCAATATGACCGGCGTTAGGGGGCCAAACGGTTTCACCAGATACCACCAGTTCTTCGATTTCTTCTTGTCCGGAGTGCTGCCAATATTGTATACGTGACAGAAAATGTAAAAAGTACGATTCGAATTGTACGAAAATCGTTCGCGCATTACGATGAATGCACCATGAATCATCACACGTATTTGGTCGGCATTCGTATGGAGAATATATACGAACTTGTAGTGAGTCCATAGAAATCTTAAAAAGATACCAATTTTCTTCGTCATCAGTCATTGGTACGTAAACCTACAAAACAATTTAATTCACGGTTATAAATTTATGATTTTTATTGTAAACATAAAAACAGTATTACCGTATCAACTTCCCATAACGCGGGATATAGACAGTCACTCCCGTCTCCAAATTCGTTACCATTAACGGACCCCGAGTATATTAAGTTAAACCACTCAAATGGGAGAATCGTCCAACGATCACTACCCGGCAACTCTTCGGTTCTACGTATTTCTTCGTATCTCCATATTGTGAGTCTATTTGTCCACGCCCGAACATGCTATAAACAACAACTTTTTAATTGTTAGAATTTTAAAATAAAATAAAATATATAAAAAACTTTAAATCATACCTCTGTACCTAAAGACGTTTCCGAGTAATTCACGCCAAAATTGTAACGGAATATCGGAATGACCCATGTAATACACTCTACATGTTTGGGAGTCACCGTTACGTATAAAGTGAATAATATTCTGAGACCAGTTCCTCCCGTTCTGCCAATTATGGTTATCTATTGGATCGGGAATACTTTCCACAATATCTCGTGAGTTTGAAGATGACTCATTTTGACGTCTTCTCCTACCTCCACGAGAAGACATTTTTACTGTTTCGTTTATCACTAACCATATAACAAGTCATATATATAACGGTTTATATAGAATATTAAATCGAATCAAGGAATAATACGTCGCGTCACATAATTATAAAATTTAAAACTGCACGCAAAACGAGGAAAGTAAATTCTCAGAAGGACAACTACGGCCCGTGAAGGATCTCACGGGCCGTTATTGAGGTAGTTAACGGGCCGTGTGTGTGGACGTTTACGGGCCGTTTGTTCCTTCACGGGCCGTGATTAAATGCAGTTGTGAGAATTAAATTTCGAAGCACTCACGGCCCGTAAGGCCCTTCACGGGCCGTGAAGAAAGTCAAAGGGCGTTTATTTATCACCTGACAGGGCGTTCAATTAGTCAAGGCCTTAATGAAATAATTAAAAAAAAACTTTCTTACTTTTATATATAAAATCTTTAAGAAGATAATTCTTGTACGGAAATAAGATCTACAAAGTATTTCCAAGAAAGAGAAAATGAAAATGAAAATTAAGCCGGCTGAGTAAGGCCAAGCCGACCCGACGTGAGCTGAGCCGAGTAAATAATATTAACGGAAGAGATGGAGTGTAACGGAGATAAACGACAAAAAGTAAAAAATGAAAGTGTTTGGTTAACAGCAAGTAATGTCCGTTAGTTAACTTCTTCTGTGAGAAAAAAGAGAATCTTTATTTTCTTCATTTATACTTATGATAATATATATATATATATATAAATATATATATATATATATATATATATATATATATATAAGGTTAGGATCATTACAGTTCACTTTTTATTTTCAGAACTACAGAACCATTGATTTACATAAATGTATATTAAGTCTGGTAATACTTGACCAGTTTTACATATATGTATATCAGACTTGAACAATAAACTATAAAAAAAACAACTAAAAATCATAAGGTTTAACTTACATCTATGTAAACCAATGGTTTATAATTTATATTTATGTAAGTCAATGGTTCTTTTGGTTCTGAAAATAAAAAATGGTTCTGTAATGATCCTGATCCTATATATATATATATATATATATATATATATATATATATATATATATATATATTATATATATATATATATATATATATATATATATATATATATATATATATATATATATATATATATATATATATATATATATATATATATATATAGGGGAGAGTTATGCTAAAAAGGGTTGGTTGCATAAAAAGGGTAGGAAGCATTTCTAGTCCTTGGATATGTTTGATAAATGAATGGATTTAATTACTTCCTATTTTGTTAGTTGCGTTCAAAACTAATTGCGTATTATTTGAATTAAAGGGGCATATGAGTAATTTTCATAAACTTAGCAAAATTATAAACTAAAACCTCGCAACGATTATAACAGTGCGTATTAGGTTGGTCAGTGCGTATTAGTTTAGGTTATGTGATTTGCCTATTAAATGTATTAACCTGTAAGATTATTACTGTGCGTATTAAAGCTATAACTGTGCGTATTAAACCTTTAAGATTATTACAAATGAATCCCTTGAAATCAGGATAAAATGTAACTGACGATAACTTCCATATTTAGTGCATTGACAAATTACATATATACCCTTTCATTTAATATCTATATATTCCACTTGTCACCACAACAAGGCTTCCTAGACTTTTTAAGCAAAATTGTCTTTTTAGTAGAACCCATATATATATATACTAGGTTAGAGCCCGTGTGATACACGGGTGATTTAAACAACCAGACTTTCATTAAACATTGATTACATAATAAACATTATGAAAAATTCAAAGTATGAAAATAGAATTAAAATAGCATTCACTCTCAAAACTTTCTCATAGATGTCTAAACACTTGTTTGTATACAACGTTTTGTGTCTCGCTAGTAATGTTACCAATTTGATCTAAAATGAGTAATTTTACACCGTCTGTAATCTTCAAATTTGATAAAGCCACATATAACTGTCCATGCGTGAAAAATGATTCTTTTAAATATAAACCAACTTTTGACAATAATTATCCTTGATTCTTGTTAATTGTCATTGTAAAATAAACAGTTAGTGGAAACTGTCTTCTTTTGAATTTAAAAGGGATTATTTATTGGATGTCACGAGATTAATTCTTGTAATAAATGTTTGGCATCCAATATTACTTTCATATATTATCTTAACTTTAATAACCCGTTTCTCAAATAGAATTTGTAGGCGAGTACCATTGCAAAGACTATTTTGTTGGTCGATGCTACGTAGAAGCATAACGGGAACTCTAACTTTCAATACTACTTGTGATTTGGCAATGCGGATATTTTAAGGCCATTTAGAAAATAAGGAGAGTGCAAATTTCCTATAACTCGGGATATTAAAATGTTCCATTTGACGTATGTCATCCGAAGTAATACTTTATCTCACCATCAGGGAAAAGTGAAAGCAGATGATCGTTAATTTCATGAACGACCTCATTTTTGTGTGCAAAAATTGCTCTCTCACGAAAGTACTCTTTGTCTTTGTAGTTCTCTAACATGGATGGGTAAACAATTTGAATCAAACTTGCTAAAGGATCGATCGATTCGTTGATGAGGAGTTCATGAGGTATAGTAATAGTTGCCTCACCATCGTTATAACCACCAACATTACCCTCTCCTATATCAAGAAGCCATGTAGCAAATTGTTCAATTCCTTTAGTGTCAACACCTTGTCCTTTAGCTTTTAGTCGCACATTTTTTGTTAAAGTAACTTGCATTTATTCAAAATATATGATGAGCTTAATGATGCATTAATAATTTCTTGACGACTACCATTTGGAACCACATGTAAAATTTGTTGAAAATCGCCACAAAAAACAATACTTTACCACCAAATAACATATCTAAAGGTACGAAAATATTTATAGTTAGTACATCATTCATTGTCCTATCCATTGCTTCAAATGCGTGCTTATGATCATGGATGTTTCATCCCAAATAATCAATTTTGTTTGCTTTAATAAATGAGCAACTTCATTGTTCGGTTTTATATAACAAACAGAATCTTTGTTTACATTTAATGAAATATGGAACGTGAGTGTGGAGTACGACCACCGGTAAGCAACAAAGATCCTATTCCACTGAATGTTACATTTAATACAATCTCACATTTAAACCTTATTGTTGCGGTCAATATCTTCCATAGAAAGATTTTACAGTTTCTTCATATCCATAAATGAAAAAACTCCTTTATTAACTTAACAGCAGTCATGATTTCACTAAAAACTAATTGTTGTTCATCCGTTAAAGAATTCTAAAGATTTTCAAATTCAAACATCTCGTTTGCTACATCATACAATAACTCATTACTAATTAAACGATTATTTGAAGAAGACAAACAATCATTGTCCGGGTAAGGCATACTTGTAAATGACTTAAGTGTCGAACTATTCCGTAATAAATACTTTTCAATCTCATACAACGTTAATTTTTTTTGATTGTTTGTTAGAGACAAAGCTGGAATTTATACATAGAAATTGCAAGTAATTAGTTTCACATTCAATAAATTTAAGAAATGGTAAAATGTGTTATGAAATAAATATAATAATTATAATTAAATAAATATAAATAAAACATCCAAGATAAAAACATTATAGAGGCAACTACGGTTTACTTAGTACGTTGTTTATATCATCATCAACACCATAAATGATTTGTTGTTGGTTTGCCAAATGGAAAGACAACATGATAACCGATGGATAACGGTAATGTACATTAAAATCGAAAATTCTTCATGAAGCCTCACAAGCTGAAATATATCTACAATCGTAGTATTCTTTTATTTCATCTTTACCGTTTTGTTGGCCAGGATCAGTGTTTGGATCTATAACAACAACAGTAGCCTCCAATCTTGAACTCCATGAATAAGATGAAATGAAGAGAAATTTTTAAACATATAAATGGTGAATTGTTTTTAATACGGAAAATTAAAGTAGAAAGAGTGAGATTGTGGGAATAAATTTTAATCGATTATTATCATTTCAAAATAGTAAACTTTTCTTGGATCCTTGAATAGTTGTCTAGTTCAAATCCTGATAATTTGAACATTTATGGTATACTCTTCCTGTAAAACACTTAGGTCGTTGAACAATATGATTCTCATGGATGTTATTAAACTGCAAAATTTTGAAAAAGTGAGAATAATTATAAAGTTGACAATTATGAAATAAACATAGTTTTGTATTTGACAAAATTTAAAAACATCATACCTTGTTTGATAGTTGGAAATGTAAGTCGAATGTAAAATTTGCAAAGAATATAGTATTAATTTATAGTCTTTGTGAAATACATAATTATAGAATGTGCATCCCATATGATACGTCATTATACACTTATTGATAAAAACAAAAGGAAACAATTTGAATTAATTGAATCTAATAATTGATACATATATTATAATTAGATCAATTAATAATACATCCGAGTAATATTACATACTATATAGTCCTTAAATATATGATACTTTAATAATTTGATAAAAATATTATAATTAGATTAATTAATTTTTACATTTGGAAACAGATTTTGGTGAGTCAAAATTTAATAAAATAAAAATCTACTAAATTAAAGGAGCTTTAATTAGAAAACATTGTAATTTTCAGAGAAATACAGAGATAGTAATGATTGCAAGTTAATAAAAATAAGTTTAAATGTAATTAATTGTATGATGGATAACTTATCATACTAATGTTAGATACTATATAGTCCTTAAATATTTGATACTTTGATAATTTGATAAATATATTAATTGGATCAATTAATTATATAGTAAGAAATTGAAATTGGTGAATAAAAATTTCATAAAATAAAAATCCACTAAATTAAAGGAGTTTATTTTAGAAAGCAATACAGAAAAGAGGAAAATTTATAGTTTCTTAACACATAATATAAAATATTAAATGGAATTTGAGGAATAATACCGTAGAAGTTGAATTAATATATGGTTAAATGGAATTTTTATGGCATAATATAAAAAGTTAAATGAAAACCATAAATTGTAATTTAAATCAGTAACTAAATATGGTAATATATTTAAATTAAATTTCTAGTATGGTAAGCTTTTAATATATCAAAAAACTAAAAATAAAGATGGCGTAAGAATGTGCCATGTGTTAAATTGGTGGTTTAAGAGAATGACATGTGGCTCCAAAAACCTTGTTTTATTAGAGTCTATATATATATATATATATATATATATATATATGTATATATATATATGTATATAAATAGGTATATATATGTATATATATGTATATATATATACGTATATATATATGTATATATGTATGTATGTATATATATGTATATATATGTATATATATAGGGTTAGATCATTACAGAACCACTTTTATTTTCAGAACCAAAGAACCATTGATTTTCATATATGAAAATTAAGTCGGGTGAAACTTAAACTATTTTACATATATGTATATCAGACATGAACAATAAACTATGTAAAACAACTAAATACTACCAAGCTTAACTTACATTTATGTAAATCAATGGTTCGTAATTTATATTAATATAAATCAATAGTTCTTTTGGTACTGAAAATAAAAATTGGTTCTGTAATTAGATATATATATATATATATATATATATATATATATATATATATATATATATATATATATATATATATAATTTTTTTAATTAAGAGAAGCACGTGGGTCCCATTGCAGTGAGAATACATCATAACCTCACACCTCTCATCATCATTATCTTTTCTTTTTTCTTTTTTTTTTCGCCGCTTCTAAATTTGTCAACAGTTTCATATTTGAATCTGAATATTTTCAAGAAGTTTTTCACTTTTTTGTCACAAAAAACGACGACATGGTTGTCAATAGTTTCATGTTTGAATCCTTACTAATCCTATGAGATCCTCGAGAAACACTTTGAGTCAATAATGTTTTGTAAAAAAGGACTAGTTATCGAATCATATACTACTGAACTATTTGGTTGAGTGATATTTCATTATTTTTTTACGTTATGAGTTCAAGTCCTACTGATAACAATATGTTATTGGTAAGTTGGATTTTATCGTAGTGACAACGGATTTCCCTTTAAATTAGTGTAGGTGGGTTTGGCCTGCCTAACGTTGCAAGTATATATATTATTTAACTAAGAAATCTAAGATAGTTGTTTTATTGTATGCTGACATTTTAAGTTGTTATTAGTAAATTGTTTAAAACGATAGAAAGTTCAGTGAAATTTCAAATGTTATGTTATTAAATAAATAAATAGACATTTTATGTATCTTTTTTTAAACTTATGAAATTACATACTTTTTAAAATTATGTTTGAAGGGTATTATATTTTGTATGTTTAAAAACTTGTGTTTCTTGAAATTATTTTTCTACTCTAATAAAATAGTAAATGGATATGTCATGTGTCAGCATCACATTCATTTTTATCAAACTTTTCCTGCTTATCTCTTCTATTAAATAACTACATTAATTACTAATAATATTATTTATTTATTTTTACACTATAATATAATTAATTTTTAATAAATTAAGAAATAGACCTTTTTATTAATGTTATTTCTATAGAAATAGTTTTATAAAAAGAATTGTTTCTAAAAAATCAAACTATTTTTACATAATATTTTCAAATTGTTTTTTAAAGTAATTTTTTTACAAAACAAGAATAATTAAAATAGGGAGTTATAGTGAGGAAATTTTGAAAAATAAAAATATTTAAAACGTTAGTTTGAAATAAAATGTTTAATTTATCTTTGAAAAAAACAAAAAAAATTAAAAAGTTAGTATTATTGTTTTATTACTTATAATTATTAATCATACATAATTCCAATCATATCATGTCTTAGTATATCATTTTATAATTAATAATTTATATTTTATTTAATATTTATTTATTCAAAACATGTAATACACGAGTTTACTAAAGCAAGTGTGGTTATATAAATTTAAAAATGGATATGTAATTCCACCTAAAATAATTTATTTATTTATTTTATAAATAAGAAAATTTTAGAAGATTATCAAAACATTTATTTATAATGCAATCTAAAAGGTAGCGCTAAGTGGTCAAAGTCAAACTCCCACATACGATGTCTTCCTTAAATTGGGTGAAACTTAGGACGTTCACACCACATACGAGGGTGTGTGTAGCAACACGTTTATTTTTAGTGGTGTCATTTGACCAACATTTTTCTGAATAGACTAATGTGTGATATCATTCACTTGTAATGTCAAAATATCAACTAAAATCACATCATTGTGTGCATACATTTCTTTTTTTTTTCTTTTGTTATTTTGAGTGACATTAATCTATCCCCTCTGTTACAATCGGTGTTTTCGCGATCGGATCGGACCAGCCGGTCCGACCGATTCAACGGGGATCGGTCGGTGGCCGGTCCGGTCATGTATGATTCGTTTTGAGTGGTTGAACCGGGCGGTTCTTCCCGAACCGGTGGTCGAACCGGGAAACCGGAGTGGTTCAGACCGGTTTTTTTTTTGAGTAAAAACGGGGTGTTGAACTATAAATTAGTGTGTTAAATATACAAATATACTTAAGTTTTATATATAACTATAAAATACATATAAATCACATATAAATTATTTATATTTGATTATATATATATAACTATATATATAATATACTATATATGTAATTATGACGTTATCCGATTCTTAAATCCGGTTCGACCGACCGGTCCGATTGGTCCGATCATCAACCAGTAAGGCGTTAGGTTCGACGTCCGATCCAGTTCTGAAAACATTGGTTACAATTTAATTTACTTTATGTCTCAAATGAAGCTTAAATACCGGTATTTTATTAATGAAATATATACATTTTTGTTACCAGACTATACAAGTAATTGTTTAACTTTGTTTTCTAATAAATTTTTATACTCCTAAACAATATCTAATAAACACTTACAATAATCTAAGCTTATATTATACATGTGATAAACAATCATTAGTATCTTTTTGCTAAATAAAGTAGGAGCCCTTTCATTTTAGGTAATGAAACTCTAAACACTCTAGCATACAAGTTATCATTTCTTCTCATTTCTTCTCCATATATTTCTTCTCCATATATTTCTTCTCATGTTGGAGTTGAGTCAAGAAAACTCTCTTCTTTGTGACGAAACTAACAATATTTTATTCTATTAACCAATAACCTTCATTAGTTCGTTACTTCACTTGTGAAATTGTAATGTCAAAATATGTGTATATCATGTTATAAGTTAGTGAAAAGTTCTTAAAATATTATTTCAATATCAGATTCTCTTAAAATGTTTCTCTCAAAAAATCACCTTTAAACTTCCCTACAGGACAAACCGCTTGAACCTGGTAGAAAGGTGCATGAACATGGTACAGCGACGCTCGAGCTTAACATAGAGGCGCCTAACCCTTTGTGTAGAATCGTCTGACCCTACTTTAAAGGCGTCCAACCATGTGAAAGTTTTTTTAACAATAATATTAGAGGCAGAAGCGACTATGACATAATGTCAGATAGACGCATCGACGTCTTGTCTAGCAGGGATAATTTGAGAATGATATTTTTAATAGTACACTCTTAGGAATTTTTGTGAGAAAAGGATATTTTATAATTTTCTCTTTAATTTGTCTATTAAAATCGCACAACCTTGTTCCATGCTTTATTCCCAAAATAATGCTATTATAATTATTAATTTCTTTATATGGGCTCGTTAACTCTCTTGTTATCTAATACTCCATAAATGCGAGTTATTAAACTCAATGTGATTGTTTAAGCATGTTGTTTGATATGTTAGTTAACAAAACAACAAAAGCACTTACAATAATAATAATAATCCAAAACGCTAGCTCCCATCAGAGCTTGGCTCCACGATCAACGTCCACCATCTTTCTTTAAACAATAGATGCATGCAATTATCAACTTTGATCGTAGGAAATATATTACGTTGGCTTTGAAGCAACCGGTAAGCTTTGCTTAGTGGTTTTGAGGTCATATGTTTAAATCGTGGGAAATAACCTCCTATGCAAATTGTAGGTTAAAACTTGCGTACATTTGATTATGAAATGCATCATCTCCTCCTTCAACCCAATGTAAAACGAGAGATAAGTCTAAGTATTAGATTCATTCTTTTATTATAGGAGATACATCTTATTGTTTTGTCCATATTAAGAGGTGTTTAAACAACATTGCTTTGTTAATTTAGTCAAATTAAACATTAGGTTATTCGTTGTCGGGGCATGAAGGGGGGACCCATGTGGCTATCCACTCTAGTCACGAATACCACAACAGGTGGCACGATGAGGGTGGCGTGAGGGGAGACGCAATGTGAATAAAACCCCTCACTTAATGACGTGAATAAAGCTCCTATAAAACCACTTCACAACACTCATTCTTATAAAATATTTACTAACAGAAAGTACTACTAAAACACATGTTGGTTAAACTATTGAAAGTGGCCAGTGTGATTAATCCCCATCCATGTCACATCGTAACTAAAATGAATAAGCTTTGATGAAATGACTAAAGATAAAGTGATTTTAAGTCAAATTAGTGTCCCTTGTATAATAGAAAATAGGCCCCACACTTGAGTAACCAATGAGATTGTCTATTCAAGATTAAGAACAACTTTTATTGTAACTTTAAAATTACAATTAACCAGTAATGTAATTATTTTATATAAAATAACAACATACTTTAAATCTCATACAACGATTTCTCGTCTAAGTGTTTCATTATGTTAGGCCGGCCACCTCGATGAGGGATAAGGATTTAGTGGCCAAAGGTCGCGGGTTCTATCCTGAGGGGGGGAGGGTTTACCCACATTCCGTGGGGTTCCCGCCCGGGGTACCGAGTTCGGATCGCCGAGGCCTCTTCGGAGGCCGGTGATCACGGTAAGTCCTACGGGCACACCCACACCTTGTGGGGATCCGGGGATTCGAACTCGCATCGCTTGTGGTGGCCGCGTGAGTGGTCTACTGTTGAGACAGTCACCCTTAAAAAAAGTGTTTCATTATGTCATATTATATAAAAAAATAGGCAAGCTTAATTGAATAATCCAAACAATGACAAATAGGCCGATAATAATACATAGTTACGTACTAGAAATTTTACTAATAACACTTGTAAGTTTCACTTATATAGCTAAAGGCAATCCCGTTTTTATAACTTACATTAGTTTTTCACTCATTTGCCCTTACAAAATAAGTATGTACCTATTCTTTCATAAATATCATTGTGAGTGAAGTCAAATGAAAATATATGATAATTATATGGTGGGATGTCTTTAACGATGAAAATGAAAATTATAAATACTATTGATTAAGTTGTTGATATAAACAATTGGTTAAAGTTGCACCAATGAAATGCAATTTGCCTGTGAAAAATATTGTTTTTTTTTGTGAAAAAGTGTCACCTCCCATTTTTGTTACAATTAATAATACAATCAATATTGATAACTTATAATAAAGGATTGTGATATGTTACATCATAATCCATTGCTTCTTTTATGGGACAACTTTGGCTAAACCTTTTATTTAATGCACCATTAACTTTATTTTTATAATCTCTTTATTTATATTTATTAAACATTATATATATATATATATATATATATATATATATATATATTATAGAATTTAAACCCTTAACCTTTTAAATAAAAATAATAAATATTACCATCCAAATGCTCTTTTAAAATAAATGCACCATTAAGGCATTAACTATTGCTTTAATAAGTGTAAGCTTATAGTCAAATGTTACAAAGCCATAAATTTCCTAACCCATAAATTTAAATGTCCTTAATTTAACTCTCTTTTGTTTTTCTCTTATCAAGTACCATGAGTTTAGTCAATTGTAATAGTCCTATGCGCTTGTTTGTGACATCTTAAGTTGAACTTATAAAATTGTGAACTTGAAAGATTTAGGTTATAAGAACTATATAGCTTCAAATACTATTAATGCATGTTGGGTGCTTTAGCTACAAAAAAAGGTGAAATATTCATATAAGCGTACTTTAGTGAGAGAATTTTGGATAATAATGTTTGCCAAGTGAAGCTAAGATGAAAAAAACAAAACAAAAACAAAGTCATCAGCTCCTAAAGAATATTTAGGTTTACTAAATATTTGTTAATGATTGTATTTGGATGCCCACAATGAAATTCCTAAAGTCGAAAAATGTAAGATCAGCTCATACCATGGGGCATGGGTGACACACCATTTGACGGATGGATTATGTGTAGTCGAAAACCCAAATGAATAAAATACATAACCCTACAAGTGTGTAATACCCTTATTTTTTAATTAAAAATTAATAAGCTTTGTTAAGCGTACCCCTAGTACGCTACCACCATGTGTCCACTTTTTGAACTCTTATTCAATCTGTCATATCATTTTTTTTTAGGTAATAGACAACTAATTTATGTTATCTTGACATTTTCAAGAGAGAGGGGGAGTAATCGTATAG
Source organism: Flaveria linearis (assembly GCA_024085815.1). Taxonomy (NCBI): domain Eukaryota; kingdom Viridiplantae; phylum Streptophyta; class Magnoliopsida; order Asterales; family Asteraceae; genus Flaveria; species Flaveria linearis. The sequence goes on from CM044015.1 coordinate 9,681,835, forward strand.
CGGGAGCATTTAGCCTCTACCTTGAAAATATCGGAAGTCAATGATGAGATCATACTATCATTCATAGCAATAGCAAGCATTACCACCTGAAAGAAAAAGCAAAGCGAGCTGACGACATCATTTCATTAACCTTCAAAATTCTTCTTTAATCAATTACTCTTCCTCGCACAATCATGTTCTTTCTTCGTTTCTAACATACGGTTGTACACATTGACACATCAGTTGAGATGTGAAGGCTTTTAGACTTTCGGATGAAGTTGTGGGTCTGACCCATTGAAGCTTATTAAAACCCTAATTATTCTTATATATAGAGCATGTTATTGTATTGTAATCTTGTCCCTTAATCTTAATAAAATACCTAATTGCAGAGAGTGGACGTAGGTCATCTTGACCGAACCACTATAAATTGTCGTGTTCTTATTGCTTTCGTGTGCGTACGTATGATAGTGTGTTTATTTCCGCTGCGTAAAGATACGGTTTGTCTATCCTTTGTTGAATAGTTATTAACTTTGTTGACTAGTTATTAACTATTCAACTTGTCTGTTTCGTTTGTTTTTTGGTCTCTGGTTTGCTACTATGGCTGAAGACGGGAAGACTGTGATCGAAAAGTTCAATGACACTGATTTTGGTTGGTGGAAAATGCAAATAGAGGCTTTACTTTGTCAAAATGATTTGGATATGGTACTGGAAAAGAAACCAAAGAGTATGGAGAAAGCTGAAAAAGCAGTTTGGAATTCCAAGGACAAGAAAACTAGAGAGGCTATTATGTTACCTTTGACGAATAGCGTTGCTTTTAACATCATGAAAGAAACCACTGCAAGTGGTGTGATGTTAGCTCTGTCAAATATGTATGAAAATCGTCTGCAGCTAACAAGGTGTTCTTGATGAGGGAACTGTTCATGACGAGAATGAAAGAGGGAAGCACGGTCACCTCCCACATTAATGATCTGATGTCTATTCTTACTAGATTAGAATCAATGCGAATAAAATTCGATAATTAGACTCTAGCCTTGGTGTTGCTATCTTCACTGCCTGATAGTTGGTCCGGGACTGTAACTGTTGTTACAAATTCTATGGGGGCTAACGACATGACATTTGAAAAGATCCTAGGCATTGTGATAGGTGAAGACACACGTCTGAAAAGTGCAAATATTGGATCATCTTCTGAGATGTTACATGTTAGCAGGGGAAGGGAAAATAGCCGAGCCAGTGGGAGTCGGGGAAAGAGTTCAACTCGGACTCGAAAAAATATGAGGTGTTGGATCTGCAACGAGGATGGACATGTTAAGAGTCAATGTCCAAAGAAAAGTCTAAACACTGTTGAGGATGTCAATGATGGTGACGTGTTAATTCTTGAGGCTGAAAACAGTGTGGACTCTTAGATCATGGATTCTGGTTCTTCGTTTCACGCCGTACACAGCGGTGAAATGATGGTGAATCTGAAAACAGACGATTTTGGGAAGGTACGTCTCGTTGATGGCAGAATGCTTGATGTAATGGGCATTGGTGATATTGATTTAGTGACTCCATTGGGAACTACATGGAACTTGAAGAATGTCAAAGTGATTCCAAGTTTGAAGAAGAAATTAATTCATGTTAGTAAATTGGATGAATAAGGACTGGAAGTCAAGTTTGATGGTGGTAAATGGAGGGTAATCAATGGGAACCGGGTGATTACTTGTGGTAATAAGCATGGGTAATTTGTACACGATAGAGGTACCTGCTGAGGGAATGATCAACAAGGTTAAGCAAGTCAAAGTCGAGTTCACTAAATCTGCTGCTAAGAGAGTTCATTTTGCAAACATGAAGTGTGGAGCAAAGATTGTAGCTGAATGGGGTCATAAGTCTAAACCAGTAAGAGGATTTTGTGACAGTGGGAGCATAGGGCATGTTCCGGGTACAGTCAAGAAGAATCGTTGGGTTTTGAAGACTACGACTGGAAAAATCTCTCCTTGTGATTGTTTGCTGAATTTGGAGAGCGTTAGTGGTTGTCAGTGTATCTCTGAATCTAGTGAATCGTGTAAACAAGTTAAGACAGAGGATGGGTCGCTGGTGGAATTTACCACGACTGGGTTGGAGCTCGGGGGAGCTTCAACGGGTCCTTTCAAGTAATTGATGAGAAGGGGCTTCTGCAACTAGAGGAATTGGATTGAAATCTTAACTTGTTCTTTGGAATTGAAGGCTTGAAGAATTTCTATTACTTGAAGACTAGTAATGACAGGGTTGCTTTGTACTTAGATGGCTAGCTTGAGTATTCGCAAGGCCTTCAAGTGGGAGATTGTTGAGGTGTGAAGGACTTTGGGCTTTCGAATGGAGTTATTGGCCTGGTCCATTGAAGCTTCTTAAAACCCTAATTATTCTTATATAGAGCATGTCATTGTATTGCAATCTTGTCCCTTAAGCTTAATAAAATACCTAGTTGCAGAGAGTGGACGTAGGTCATCTTGACCGAACCACTATAAATTCTTGTGTTCTTATTGCTTTCGTGTGCGTGCGTATAATAGTGTGTTTATTTCCTCTACGTAAAGATACCTAACAACATTGACCAGAAAGGAAAACGAGTCTTACATGGGTTCAAAATATAGCCATCAAAATCACTTCATGAACATCAATTCATTCTTAAATCTTGTTTTCATGATGTGATAACCATAGCATGGCATCATTATCTTATTATGTATCACCTAAATTCATTATTTTCGCCAATCATGTTCATTGTTTTTTAACACCTGTCTCAAGTTCATCTTCATCATGCAACTTGTCACATAGTTAAGATTCTTTATTGTGAGGGTCATTTATAAGGATCCTTGATTGCGAGGACATCCTCATCATTAATCGTGAGGGTACCCTTGAATGCTATTTAAAAAAGACTATAATATACCTGAAAGAGATTTCTCATATTTTTGCAGCTGCAACATGAAACCAGAGTTTGGAGCAGCCACGCTTCGTGTGCTTTTCACGAGATTCAAGGCTTCAGACGCGCTCATGCCATGTTTCTTCATCAAATAGGCCACAACAATAGTCACACTAGATTTCAAAAAATATATTTGTTAAAACATAGTTTATCTCAGATGATCATGAAACTTTTATCAAGCAGTTAAAATTTGACCAAAATGGAGTGAAATAAACAAATGGTGAATAAAGCTAAGGAAGTTAGCATGTAAAAAATGGTAATATGACATCTACAGGAAAAGGTATTGCAGGTGTGGTACCTAAGTGTTCACTTTTGATTGGCCTACTTTTAGTGTTGAAATAGCAAACCATGATGAATGAACATGAGTTTGATCATTAGAATGAATTTTGACTAAACAAGTCAAACAATTGCACACGAGAAAATAATTTCTAAAATCACCTTCTGGATCTTCCCACAAAGCAATGTACCAACACACCGCCCGCTCTTTTAGCTTCATTAATGAAACCAAAACAATCATCAAAGAATTGTGCAATGTTTACTTCCTCTCTGTCATGTACTAAATCGAAAAAATTTATATTGTCAGAAATGTGAAACGTTATTAGAACAAATGTGGACATGCAAGGAACAATATTATCAATGATCGATAAAAGAATTATCTTACCATCAATAATTTTGTAAGTAAAATCATTTGGGTATGCAGGTGGAATTGAAGAGGCAACAGTTAGAATGTGAGTAATGTTCAAACTTTTCAAGAGAGTCTTGTTATTGGCAGCTCCAACAGAACCCAAATAAAGACCCTAAAATATTACACGAAAAACCAAAGTTGGACAATGGGTCAACGTTAATAACATGATGTTAACAAAGTCTAAAGAGATCGATTTTTCATTGTTTCTTTACCTCTTCTATTTGGGATGGAACATTATCATCTTTAACATACTTTGTTGCATAAACTGCTCTCAAAAGTGCAGCCATGCGCTCCTTGTGCAGATCATCAAAGCGATCCATTGCAACAAAAAAAAGGCAACTTCCTTCAAGATTACTGTTAGTCAACTTAGAAAACTAGACGGGTGTTTGAAATGCGATTTGTCATAATGGTAGATTCATATACTCAGTGAAATCAATCTGCACAAGTGAAAAATACACATCTTATGACAAGTGAGTGAAAAAGCAAATGAAACAAAAACATAACATAGTCAAACAGAACTTTGAAAACTGGTGCTGATATTTTGAAGGTGTAAACATTAATGATACATTGTTTTCTATACAGTATTACGGTTTTCATTCTTTTAAAATGTAAACACAGGTACAGAAAATAAAAACTGTACCATATGACCATAAAGAAGCTAACAATTAGATTTTAGTTTTGTTGGAAATTGGGGCAGGATTAAACGACCAATACATGTGTCTCTACTTGATAAGTGTTATCATATAACAAACAAACAAAACAAACTCGGCTAGTAAAATCTCACTCATAGCAGATGCTATTGGTAGTGTGTGGGGAGGGTGAGAAGAGGGCAACCCATACAGAGGCTGCTCCACATGAGGCCCTCGGCTCCAAATTTTCTATTTATTTATTATTTTTTTTTTCACATGCCTAGTATACAGCATACAGCATAATAACATATAGAAGGTAGCATAAAAGTCAGCTAAGAAGTGTCATCATATCAGATTGATAATTACATCATTTTCTAGTGCTAAGACTTATATTATTGGACTTCTGTTTCAACTGATTTGGCTTTAAATACATTCATGTCATTCTTACCAATTACATAACATAAGTTTAGAAGCCGTTAAGCCCTCAATTCGTGTCATCTACCACTTCCGTCTTCTATATGCATTTCCTTTATAATGTAAATAGTGTTACGATTGTTGTTTAATAATAGAATCAAAGCAAGTTTGGCAGGACAACTTTTAAGTGGCAAATTAAAGAGAAAGAAAGAAAGATGGAAACTACCTTCTTTAGGAAAGAAACCAAAAATAATATCTTTTCAACGAAAAGCAATTCACATAGATCCTAAACCACCAAATTACAATTAAAAAAAAAAAACAAGTTTACAACTATAATAGCAGGTTTTGAAACAACCAGTAAGGTTATTGCTTCCCACAATGGTAAGGTTATTGCTTCTCAAGTCACGGGAAAAATACTCCTACACATAGCGTAGGGCCGCTTTAACTAGACCCTGCGTAAACGGGAGCTAAGTCAAGCATCAGGTACGCACTTTTTTACTTTCCAAAGGTGATAACAAACCTGTGAACCTATTAGGTTTTCCAACAGATGTAAACTAAAGAAAATACACACCACACACCAGAATAAAAACTATTAATCATCAAATACTCAAATGAAAACTAAATTATAACAGAGTAAAATCATCTCTTAACATGATCTTCACCAAATCAGTCTTATCAGTCGGATAAACTGTCGATTAAGAAGCGAATGTGGTTAATCGAACAAATTGGGATGGATTACATGATTCTTGATCTAGAGTATAGCAAATAACATAGAAATCTATAACATGATATCAGTGTTTGAATCAAATTAATAAGAAAATCGATCGATTCATGATGAACAATACAAAAGGGATTCGTATTACCTGATAATCGGTTGTACCTAGTGACAAAGATGGAAAAGGGGACGGTTGAATTTTGGGGGAAGAATTGATGTTTCTTTTTTTATTCTTTTAAATAGATTAAATTACTAATTTAATACTTTAGTATTTCGTGTTTCAACTATATGGGCCTCTTAAGTTTAAAATGTAGATTAACAGGTTTTTTAACTTTTTTTATGATCCGAGTCTCAGCGACTAATATCGTTAGTTCTTAGTTCAAATTTGTATGAAAAGACAAAAATATCCTTAATTTTGTGGGGAAAAAAACTTATAATACCACTACCACTGTTTGTTTTTTTCTTCATTGTGTCTTGTTTGTCTCTCTTCTTACGGCCAATCCCATCATTACCACTAATGCCCATGAAATCACTTTTTTCGCCTCCTTTCACAGCCAATCCCATAACAGGAGCCGACCGCCTTTGATTATGTCACCACTAGAGGTCGTGAACCACCCTTTAACCACCATTGGTGTTTTTTGGACTTTGGGTCAAGTGATGAAGGTGTTGCGAAGATGAAGGTGTGGCGATGGTGGTGTTTTCAAGTGATGGTGCAGTGTCATGTGGTTGGTAGAGGGTGGTGGCTAGGTGTGGTGGCCGGTGGTGGAAAATGGTAGTCGCTAGGTATACGTTTAAAAAAATGGGTTGTTTTGTGGATTGAGGTTTAATTATTGATGGATAAGTGTGGTGACCAGGTATGGACTAAGAGTACTTTTCTCATTTTAGATAAAGTTAACAGAGAAATTTAATGATTTTACGATTTTGGACTCATATAAAGACGAAAATAAAAAGTCAACGGATAAAAGGAGGCTTTCAAACATCAAATATTTAAATAACCAAAATTACAAATAGTAACTTTACTCTTTTAAGTATAAAAAAGATACTTGTTATTTTATAAAAGTTTAACTTACAAAATAAACATATTCATCATTACAAATAGTAACATAATCATCATTACAAAATAAACATATTCATTATAAAAGTTAAACTTGCAGGTAAGGAGTGTAAATTTATTTCTCATATTTAGAAATCAAATGTGGATTACATGTATGCTACTGGATTATTAGTGTGATAAACCCTTAATATTAAGGTGTAAAATAGATTATAATTTAATATATAGTCAATTTTAAATAAACATTATAATGCTATGTAGACGTCAATGTGTAAATTGATCATTTAATAGTTTTGTGACCGCATGATTGCCTCTCTTTCTTATATTTCACTATATCTTTAAACACTTAATAAAAATAAACTACACAAAAAGCTGTATTTTAGTTTATCTCGATTACATAATTCAAGTTATTAATAAAAAAAACTTAAGTATATATCAAATTAAACAATCATAAAATAACATTTCAGCCTAACCATTAACGTTATACGTATTGAGGCTTTACGAAAACTACATTTATAAAACTTACCACACATATTTTATTACACGTACATTAGAAATTTTTTACCAACACAATTTTTTCAAATAATTGGGATAATAAGCTTGTTTTATAGAAAATAAGATTCAAACAAGATTACACATGTGGAGCAACCTAGCTTCAAATGCTAGTAAAGTTGAAACTTGAACAAGAAGTCCCTTTATTCAACAACGAACTGAACCCCAAAGTTGAATTGACAAGATCAAACACTAGGAAGTTATCCTCCATCTGGAACGTCCCAATCACGATCGCGTGTTCACTCGTCATGCCACCATCAACAAACGCCAGACACGCCACATCCTTCGTTACTCGCTTCATAGAGTTTGTGGTCGAAACAGTCCACTTTTTCCCATCTTCGAGACCAAAATCAACATCTGGGACTTTTAAACCGGTTCGTGTACCGTTGGTTACAATCTTGAAACATAGCCCAAATGGCGCGATAGGGTTCGCTGGTTGGAGTCGCTTTGTAACCATCGAAAACCGCCGAACCACTCGGGTGTAAATATCTGTTCTAAGAGTGGTGTAAGGCACAATTGTGCTAATCTTTGTTGTGGCATTTGATGGAAGAACAATAGATCTTTTTTTATCACAATGGTATTGACCCCAATAAAATAGCCAAAACTATCTTGATGCTTTAGAAGAGGGGTGTAAGAAAGTAAACTTCTAACATCAATATCTGAATCTGAATCCGAATTCGAATCCGAGTGAAGATAGTATGGACCGCCACCTATGAACAACACGCCGGGGGAAGACACTGTGTTAGGTAAACATAGCGCGATTGACATTGCATATGAGTAAAAAGATACGCGGGTAGCGCGTGAGAAAGAGGATAATGCCAAGACACCACGAACGTCTTTAGGAAACGATTCAAAAGCCGAAGAAGGAGCACATGCTGAGTTCGGGTAAATACCATTAGCGCCTGGAATATTAGTTCTCCCATCGGTTGAATGAAAACTGAAAGAATTCAAAGAGAATTAAAACTAACAAACTAATTATGATAATAATAACAAAACGTCAATAACTATCATAATATTTATTATATAAATTACTAATTATTAATTTTTTATACATCATGGGTGGTATCTTAACTTTAGTGGGTTGTACCTATTTTGGAGGTTTTTTTATCTTTAATTTTTTTTACTTTTAGTCTTAATACTTTTATATATTATACAATTTAACCCTTACAATTTTTGGTTCATATATTTTCATCTTTTATAAATTTTCTTTTACATTTCGATTTAAATTTTACGAGTTAACACACCGCAACATGTGTGTGTGGTTTAATATTTTTACGTCTATTTTTTTCCGTTTAATGGCCCTATCAAAACGCGCGGATCCCAGATCAGTTTAGTTATTGTTTTTAAGTTTTACTGTTTCACGTGCATGGTTCAACGTTTTTACGTACACTTTCCGTTCGCTTTTTGGTATGATATTGATACTACTTAGACATATTTTACGCCTCCACCGTAACACGAGGGACATAATAGTAGTTAATATATAAAAATAAACTTAAAGATAAACGATAAATAAAATGATAATAACTATAATAGATGATAAACTCGTATAACCGAACCTGAGTTCATCAAAGTTGAGCATGGGTTCACCACACGAGCCATCGACGGGGTTCACCACACTGACCGGGCATGAGCAAGTGCCCCAACCAGGTAACGTCGAACTATTACCCACCGGAGGGCACAAAGAATGTTGATCAAGAGCCGATGTTCGCACGTCTGTGCATTGATATTCTTCACAAGAAACAGGCGCGCGACAGATCTTGTCGCTAGGGCAACCGCCATCTGGCCCGGATACGTGTTCCACATAAGAGTGCACTCATACCATGTGAATGGGGCTTCAATGTCTATTAGGAAGTTGGTGTGGAGGTAGTTTGGGTTCACATATTTGGTCATGATTTGAGTGCTATATAGCGGGTTCGCGGCATCGGTGTGTTTGGCAACCGGTGAAACTAAGGTGGTGCTGAAAGGTGGTACATATTGAGCAATAATGGATTCATGTTTGTAACAGATGATTATGGCTAGAATAAGAACAATTAGTTGTAAGTTGAAACTCATTTTTGAATGTTGATTTGTATATAGTCAACTGCATGCATTGATCTTCAAAGCTATATGGAGATTTATAATAAATAAATAAGTTTGCATTTGCATTTGCATTTGCACGATCAAGAAGCTTAGAAAAACAGCTTCATAACCTCGATCAATGTGCATGAGGGTGTAAGTCAGCCGAATTTGCAGTTTTTTTCTATTTTCACATAACGTATGTTACACTACTTTAGAACTAACCCCTAATTAGATTTCTAAACATACAGAGAAACATTTAAAAACAAGTAAAAAGCAAAAAAGATGATTATCGAATTCAATTAATATTTTAGTTACTCTTTCTAAGTAGTTTATTAGGAAACTAATATGCCTCAAAACATCATTGTAGCAGTTAGTTGTACCCGTTACAATGGTAAAATTATCGTTATTTACGTGTCCTTATCTAACCTGACCCAACCTGAATAATTTAGTGTCAATATAAGGGAAAAGAAGATGAATCATGGGTACATCAATTTGAATGCTTATGGACCTTTAATTTTTTATTTATTATTATTATTATTATTTTATGTGTGATGTTCATGTATGCATGTTCGTTCTAAAGCTTCACTTTTAAGATTGGAGTTGTGCGAGAGAAAATTAAATTGTACGATTATATCATATGATTTTTTTAACAACTTGCAAATAATTTTGTTTACTTCTCATATAATTAAGGCTTTGCTAGAACCGTGATATTTCATTAATCAATGCATAATGTTTGACCCCCATACATGTACAAGATAATGATGGGTGTTTAGAAGATAATGATAATTAACAATAGAGATAATACCTGGCTAACAGATAAACCACTCAAAGGGTATGTGTTTTAGCGGTATCAAAGTGTATAGGAAATATGTCAATTCTCAAGTGGTTAATGGTTCAAGTCTAATTATTGATATAAAATATTAAAATATATATTTAACTATTTAAGAGTAGAATTAAAGTGTTTATGAGTTAGTCGTTCTAAAAAATTAAATAAACCAAATAATAATAATAACATTAATAAACCATCACAACTATATAGCCTCTTCAAATATAATCTATAGACATCACATCTTAACTTAGTGGTAATGTACCTGAATGGTCTCTAGAAACCCCGGTTCAATTATCATTCGGTAAAAAACATATTCGATTACGACCGCCTTTAAAATGTATAATCTGTAAAAATAATAAACGATAGTAATCGATATTACGAGAATGAATAATCATCTAAAAGCTATTGGAGCATAATGAATTTGGATACATAACAATATTTAAATTTTTACTCAACAGATTCAGGACTAAAGGTGCAAAAACCGGGTTGGGAACCAAACCCGGTTTTGTACTTAAACCTAACCCAATTTTAAACTGAACAATAGGGTTGAAATCGGTTTTTAATCCTATACTTTGAACGTGGTTTGAAACCGGCCAAACATGGACCGAGGTGGTTATAACCTTGGATGTAGACAAAACCCTATCATCTCCCTAAAACCGGTTTCGACTCGAACATGTGAGAAGAAAAACTTGATTCGACCGTCTTTGGCCCAAACCGAATGGGTTTAAGCCTGAACTGGGCTGGGCTAGACTTGATTTGAGTAACTCTAGGCAGGACTCGTGACACAAAATCTATTGGACTTTAAACTGAACCATTCGGGCCCAATAGAATTATTCAGCCCAATATCACATTAGTAAAGCTTACATGATCCTTATTCCTTTGTGTGTTTAATACCTTGTGAGACCTTTCTATGAGATTCTAAACATTGTATTCTGTAATAGTTAAAAGTTGTAAGAGGTAGATTAGGAGCCACTACAGTTTAGAGGTAGTAGTAGTTAAATATGAAAAATTGATAATAATAAGTGGGTCCATTTAACTTATGGTATGGAACAAATTGAAGTTTTTTATTTGGCCTCATATGTAGTAGAATTGTGAAGTTTTTCAATTTTTAGCTTTTAATTGCTAGGTTTATGAGATTGATGTGATCTGATGTAAAAAAAAAAAAAAAGAATGTATACATTTTTTAGGTAAAAAAAGTAGATATATTACCGAATAAGAAACCAGTATAAAAATTCGAAATCTAACAGGTATTGTCAAAGCTTGAGAAATCAAACTTGACATTCTAAAATTAGAATTTAATGGCCACATAAACATGTGAATTAATAAAATTCACAATCCACTAGTTATTCAATTGAAAAAAGCAATTAAAATCTCACAATTTAAGGTAAATTTGTTAATGTCAAGATAAATGTTATGTCATATCCGTTCCTATTTATGGGTTGTAACTCTAGACTGAATAACAGTCATGTTTGTTTTAAGACGCGGTCTTTTCTATCTATTTTTCATCTGGTTGGTTGATTCAGGTATAGATTTATCTGTTTTTATATCAGCTATTTATTAAATACTCAACCCTGCCTTTTCCTTTTATAAAGAGTAAGGTTTAAGACCGGCAGACCGCCCTTCAATTTTCTCACTATCCCCTAGGGTTATGGTGTAAGCAATAAAATACCACTACGATCTCAAAAGAAAACATTTGTTCATTTAATTATTTATTTCCAAAAGTATCAAATCTTTATGTTTTACTTTTTATAAGCAAATATACCCAAACAATAGATAAATTTATAAGTTATAACTACTTACATTTGTCTTCAATCGAAATATCTTATATTTTGTGTGAGAAAAGGAAGTCCATCATAGTGTTCTCATCAAATCCGACAGCAGCTTGCAATATTTTTATTCACATACTCTTAACGCTTTTTTATAAAATTTATTGAAAATTGACATGAAATGTTAGGTCACTTGAGAAAGAGACGTTTGAATGAGACAAGAAGCTAAATCCCAAATAAAAGTTTAATAAATATGTTACATGATTGCTTAACAGTGTAGATCGATAATGATGTGCTTCGATGCAAAGTTATTGTTTCTAACAGGGTGTATTAAGGTTTTACGGGTGTACTTGAATGGCTGTTTGTATCGACGTATCAAGAATTTAACAAGCAAGACGATACGTAGTTTGTGATCAAGGATGGTTGTATATATAATCCTGAACAAGTTTAAGTAAAAAAGAATATCGGATATTAGAGCATTCACATCCCATTCCTTATCTTTATCCATATAATTACACTAAAAATCACTACTTCTTCTCTCTCCTTTCAATTAAATAATATATTTTTATACCTTTTTCATTACCTTTTCTCTCTCCTTCACTCACAACCACTTTCAAAAATATTAAAAAATTTATAAGGATTGTACAGTGATTCTTCAAATATACCAATCCACAATAACATTTTCTCTCTCCTTCACTCACAACCACTCAAAATCATTCCATATAATATACCAAACATACTCACATAAATATAAGACATGGGTTGTGAATGCTCTTAGATAGATAACACAGTCACATATGGAAAAAAAGATGCATATCAAAGGCTAACATGTTATTATGGTGCACTAGTCATGTAATCACTTGGTTTTAGCATGATATCACATGTGTTATATGGGCATCAACACAACGGTATAATAGAAAACTATATGTCTGCATTATGTTATTATATATATTATACATAACAATTAGAAGTTTAGGTCTACAGTAGTACCTTCTGGTTGGTTCAAAGTGTCTATTGTTGAGTGGTGCACATAGCTATGCTACTTTGTTTTATATTTTTTTTATTTTTTTTAATGATCGTTGTTGATATTTAACCTCTTTAAGGAAGAAACACTAAAGTTCCAATTGTTTTGCTGGTCTATGAGCCTTATATTTACCTGCTGTATGCAAGTTCGAATCATGGAGAAGTTTTTTATGGTGGTTGCATTGTTATTTTATCTGTTTTAATATTTTTTTTCTTTTACTGTTTAACTAAAAAAAAAACTCAGTAATCTAAATTTATTTTTCTTTTTACTTTTTCCTTTAGTTACTAATAGAAATATTTTAAAAGGTTAAATTTAATATTTTAATTGGTTATAACTTTTTTTTGTGTTATATTTAATAACGTAAAAATGCTATATTTTTTTAATATTACAAGTAAGTTGTTGTTACGTATTTATTTCTAATTCTGTTTTTGATACGTCGTTTAGCTAACATGTACTGTGTTCCATGAGATTAAAATAGACGTTACCCCGCCGCGAAGCGTGGGTGTAACTCCTAGTTTGTAACACTTTAGAGAATTTCAAATCACTCTATTTTAACTATAAAAGAAATACTATGTCATAAGGAATGCATTGACTTTAATATCACGAATGTTTTTGACGCACCTTTGAGTAGAAATGTAATATCTATGTGACTTAACCTACATTTTATCATGTGAATTTTTACCAAAAAGCCATCATCGTAACACCCGGTCAAAACCCAGGTAACACCCGGTTTCACCTCCATCCCCTCTTTCTCTCTTTCTCCCTCTCGGTTGACAAACCATCACCGCAACCACCATCAAGCCACACCACCATCACCTACAAGGAACCATCAACTCGTGTACTACTTCAAAAACAAGAAAGACGGGCAGCCACACAAAGGGGGACGGGTTCTTGATATTCGGGTGCTAGGAAACCGAGTGTTAACGTTGGAACATCAACATCTAAGTGTAAGGTTCCTAAGGTACTTACTATGATTCTAACACAACTTTTTCCTTACATGCATGGATGATCAAAGCATAAGTTCATAGAAAACCCTCACTCATTTGAATAATAACTTGGTAAACAAGTATATGAATGTCTTTATGTAGTTAGAATAAACTAAGAATCTGATTTGGGCATATAAACAAATAAATACGATAATAATTAGTATCTAATGACAAAGTATGATGTTGGGGATTATGAAAATGTATAAGTATGGAGAATCTATATTTTAGAATGATGTAGTTGAGATGGTCGGATGAGGACACTTATAAAACAAGAAGGACGTTTTTAGAAGAACAAAGTATAAATAATACAAAAGATAAAAAGATTATGACGACGTTGAAGTATAATAGTAGGAAACAAGACATTATCTATCTATATAATAGTAAAGTCTTGGCTACAAGGACTTTTTGATTTTTGTGTTATAGCCACAAAAGTTTTAGAGTAAATTACGCTTTTCGTCCCTGTGGTTTAGTGGTTATAACGCTTTTCATCCAATAGTTTAAAAACGTCCGATTTAACCACTGTGGTTTAAGTTCTGTCACAATCAGCTCCACTTTTGTAACGCCGTCCACTGTGGCCGTTAGTCAACCCACATGTGCCCCTCACGTGCGGGGCATTTTAGTCTTTTTAGCTCAAGTTTCTCACTCCCTCCTATCTCCTTCCATATATTTAAATAATCAACTTCCTCTCTCCTAAAACTTTCATTCATTTCACATCTTCTTCCTTTCTCTCTCTGGATCATCTTCAAGAACCATGGACAAGCAGAAAGCGGTTATGTGTTGTTGTGGTTCGCCAACCTATATTCGCACGTCATGGACATCAGCAAACCCTGGTCGTCGTTTCTACTGTTGTGCAAGCAAGGTAGGTCAATTCTAGGTCAATTCTTCACACCAACCTCGTTCTAGGTCAAATCTACTATTGTGCTTATGCTTTTGGCGTAATTTTTCAGGGATCAAGTTGTGGATTTGTTGCATGGAAGGATCCTCCAATGTGTCCAAGAGCAGCTGAAATCATACCTGGACTTTTGAAAAACATGAACAAGCAGGAAGAAATTGCAAAAAGTAATGCCAGTGAAATTAGGAAACTAAAAGTTGTTTTAGTTGTTAGTTGGGTGTTGTTCATCATGTATTTTGTTTTCTAAATGACCTAAAAGCTTGTAAAGGTCATTAATTTCCTATGTACTGGTTTATTTTAGCAATATAATGAATCCTTCATTTAGTAGCTGCTTATGACCATTATTCTTGTAAACAACAAAACCATTACCATAAACTGCAGTACCATTATTCTGCTTCATTTAGTAGCTGCTTGTGACCATTTAGTAGCTGCTTGTGACCATTTAATAACAATGCAATATAATGCTGCTTGTTTTCTAAATGACCATTATTCTTGTAAACACACAAAACCATTACCATAAACTGCAGTACCATTATTCTGCTTCATTTAGTAGCTGCTTGTGACCATTTAGTAGCTGCTTGTGACCATTTAATAACAATGCAATATAATGCTGCTTGTTTTCTAAACTGCAGTACCCAAAATACATCATTGTTATTGTTCATTACAAACCATAAAAAACAACCAATTTACAAAATTCATTGTTCATTAGAAACATAAGTCTACCATAAAAGTGTACCATTACAAAAGTCAACCATTTCACCCAAAATAGATTACCACATAAACCATTACAAACTACAAACATAAACCACAAAAGTCATTTTCATTACAAACCATAAAAAACAACCAATTTAAACATTCAAGTAGCTGCTTGTGAAGAAGGCTGACCATCATCTCCCTGTCCCTTGCATGACCTTGAGTTATGACCTTTTTTCTTGCACTTTCCACATGTGACTGTGTTACCAACTCTAACCATCTTTCCACCCTTAACACCTGGTTGACTTACCTCCTCAGCACTCTTCTTTCTTTTTTTCTTTGGCCTCCTGACTTGTGTATGATGTTTTGGTGCAGTAAGCTTTGTTGGGCAAGAAGAGGGTGTCCACATATGTCTTTCATTAATTGGGTCAACTGTGTTTGCATATACCTTCTTTCAGGTGTCTAACCAGTACACCTTAGACACCCAGTTCTCTGGAATACCAACCTCCATTCCATTCTGTGCCATATTCTGTTGGACCAAAAGAACCAATGAGCCAAGATCAGGAAAACCTCTAAGTCCCACATGACATCACAACAACAGCTGAAGACTCTTATCAGCTGTTCTGACAAAGTCTGAAGAATCAACAGCTGAAGTTCAAAGATCTGAAGTACAACAGCTGAAGATCCCAAAGTACTGAAGACTTTAAGTACTGAAGACAAGTGCTGAAGATCAAAGTCTGAAGAACTGAAGAACTGATGAACAACTGCTGATGCACAAAGTCTGAAGACAACGACTGAAGACATCAGCTGATGACAACTACTGAAGTCATCAGTTGATGAAACATCTGAAGACCAAAGTCTGAAGACCAAGTGCTGAAGTTTCAGAGTTTGTCACAACAGCTGAAGAAGTCTTCTTCAGTTGTTGTGATGGTTTTTCCTTTTCAGTAGTTTATTTACTTTCAGTAGTTGTACAACAACTGAAGAGCATGTTCTTCAGTTGTTATAGTATCAGTAGTTATAAACGACTGAAGAGTTTGTTCTTCAGTCGTTGTAGGATTTCAGTAGTTTACTTTTGTCAGCACTTAGGAACTTTTGTAAGAAGATGTCAGTTGTTGACATCTTCAGTAGTTTTATGTTTTGTCAGTTGTAATTTGAATATTCAGTGATGTCAGAAAAAGGACATCACGCCCATCCTTTTGCCGTCTATAAAAGGATGGGTAACCATACTGTTTTAATGGCCGAAACGTGCGAACCAATAGAACATTTATTGTTTTGCAGAAACTCTTCTCTCTATGTTCATGCTTTAATTTGAAATATCTTTTATGTTCTTGCTTTAATTGCTAATTAATGAGCTAAATCCGCTGCAAACATAATCTAATTGATCAACATGAGAGGCTGAGATCCTTGTCAAATGGTATCAGAGCAGGTTAATCATTGATCGATCTTACCATTGATCATTTGAAACTGCTCTTTTGATCTCTCAGTTTGATCGAATTAGCAATTTGCAAGAGTTAGTCATAGAGAGTGAGTTTCTGCTGTTTCCGGCCAAAACCTTGAGGTCTTTCGGTGGTTTTGAGTCACATTTGTCTGGTTTAAACTTGTTTTTGACTAAAACCTGAGATGACAACACCAACTAATGATCCTCACAATACTGGTTCCGCAACCAAGCCTCCGATGCTGGTTAGGAACGAGTATAACATATGGCAAAGACGTATGCTGCACCACTTGGCTGTCAACAGTGCTGGTTGTTGGAAGTCAGTGGTGCATGGGCCATACAAGCCTATGGTGAACGTCCCGGAATCTAATGAACAGGTTGCGAAGAAACCTGAACAGTATTCGGACGAAGATCTAAAGCTGTTTGAAATTGATGCTAGAGCCCATGGAATTTTAGCCATGGCCATTCCAAACGAGATATATTCAGGGCTCTTGCATCATGAGTCTGCTCATGACCTATGGGTTGCTCTAAAGGAACAATTTGGAGGAACTGATTCGGTCTTAGCAAACAATAGGGAAATCCTTGCCCAACAATATGAGACTTTCTCATATAGAAAGGGTGAGACTCTGACCCAGCAGTTTGAGCGGTTCTCTTGTTTAATCTCTGAGCTGAAGATGGTTAAACAAGAGTACTCCAAAAGCCAGATGAACAACAGGTTCCTCAGGTCATTGCCTGAGAGATGGGACACATATACCATTGTCCTACGCTCTAGTGCTGACCTTGACACTCTATCTCTCACCCAACTTCATGGGAAACTACTCACTTTTGAGAGAGAGGTAGAGCAAAAGAGGAAGTTGTCATCTTCTTGCAAACTTGCTGATGACTTTGTCCAAGGTAATGCTGCCTTGATAAGTCATGAGTCAGAATATGCTTCATCAGAAAGTTCTTATGATGAGCATATTGATTTCTCTACAAACTCAGAACAAGCTTTTGTTGGTGTTGGTAGTTCAGGAGGAGGTGGTGACAACTTGTGTTTTCTGATGGAGGATTTGAAGGGCATTCCAGATGATGATCTGGAAGAGATGGATATTTTGAACCAAATGGCAATGATAAATATCCGATCTCAGAAGTTCTACAAAAGAACTGGTAGGAAATTCCCAGGACTCTCTGGCAAAACCAAAGTTGGTTTTGACAAGAGCAAGTTGAGGTGTCACAAGTGCCAAAGGCTTGGACACTTTGCAAGAGAGTGTAGATCATCTGGATCTAACTCATCTGCACCCTTTGTGACTTTTCCCAGCAATAGCTCACAGCACAAAGGGCAACCTTCCTACAGTTCTCCCCTTCCATCTCAAGCACAAGCACCACCTGCTTATTTTGTGCCACAGGGTCATATGCCTTATCCTTACCCCTGTTACTACATGCCTCAGCCTGGTCAACCTCAAGCACCCCCGGCTCAACCACCTCATGCTCTTCCAGAGCCTCATTCTTCCAATCTCATCACCACACACAACCTCAACAACAAAGCTTTTTCACCCCAACTGCTGTTGACTGGAGTAGTCTACCAGAAGAGCTATCTGGTCAGGAACCACTACTCCAAGGTGCTGGTCAACATGGTGGTGATCAACCTTTTGGAAATCTTGCTCTGATGGCCCTTGATTCTGCTGAAGGGTCATCATCCAATGCCTCATCTCAGGTATCCACTGAGGCAAAAGCCAAGCTTTGTTCAGAGTCATGCATAGCAGCATTTGCTTCTATTAGAGAAGCAAATGTAGCTTTAATAGATAAAAATCTTGAGCTTGAGCACACTATTTCCAAAAGAAAAGCTGATTTTGAGGTTGTCCTAAAAGATAAAAATGATGAGATTTACAAGCTCAACTGCCAAATCAAAGATAGTAAAGCTAGGGAAGATGTACTTCTAGAGAAGTACAAGGACCTCAAGGAAACTCTTGCGACCACCCAAGTTGAGTGTGATCGATGGGTGCAATCTTGCAAGGGTTTTGAAATGCTTCTTAGCAAGCAAACAACTTCCAATGTGAAGTTTGGCATTGGTTATAATCACACTGCTCCTCCTACAGATTTCATTTCAAGAGCAGAAGTTGAATCTGATGGGGAGAGCAATAACCAATCCTTCTCATCATGTGACTTACTATCCTCTGAATCAGCATCATCAGAGATAGACTATCACATGACCAAAAGGCTGATCAACTCAGAAGTTGTCACTAGAAGTACTGAAGGTACTGGAGAGCAAGTGACAACATCTGAAGTTCAAACCTCAAAAACTGTTAGCACTAAAGAGAAGAAAACTAACAGTAGGAAAGGTTTGAAGACAGCTAAAGAGGATACCAGGAAAGCAGGCACTAGGAAGAAAACTGCTAGTACTGATGACAAACAGCTGAAGAACAAGTCTTCAGCAGTTAAATCCTCTTCAGCTGATGATCAGCATAAGATGAAGAAAAAGCCATGTGAGATATGTGGCTTGTTCAATCATCTTACTGATGAATGCTGGTACAAAAGGGGTTCCAAACTCAAACAGAAGAAGCAAATTACTGAGAGTATCAATAAAATGAAGAATGAGTTTGAAACCAAGTTTGTACTGGCAACATCCAAGCCTGAAATCCCTAGGGCCAAAGTTAAATCCAAGAAGGTAGGGATTACTCAGGCAACAGCTGAGGTTGCTCAGAAAAAGATGGTACAACATAGAAACTCATCATCAGCAAACTCCAATGTGTCTGAAGAGCTGAAGGCTTTATCACAAAATCAGACACAGTTGGTGATGATGGTTCAGCAGCTAGTGGGAAGAGTCAACCACTTAGATGCTCCTATGTTGAAACCACAGAAAAGGAAGTCCAAGCCAAAGGGTTCCTCTTCTGTACCATCTTCTTCACCTCAAGCTGTCACTTACAACACACCTGTTAGCGCTACACCTGTAGCTGAGAACAGACCCAAAGCCAAGCAGGTTTGGGTCTCCAAGACTAACTAACACATGGTTGTGTTTGCAGGGTTCTTCAACATGCCATAGAAGCATCTGGTATGTAGACAGTGGAGGATCCATGCATATGACTGGAAGCAGCTCCCTTCTTAATGACTACTCTCAAGGAAAGAAGGGATTTGTTTCTTTTGGCAATGATGCAAAGGGTTACATCATCGGAAAAGGCTTTGTTTCCAACGGGGAAATAAGGTTTGATGATGTTAACCATGTGGAGAATCTCAAGTACAACCTCTTGAGTGTCAGTCAAATGTGTGACAAAGGCCATGTTGCCCTTTTCACAAGCCAGAACTGTAGGATTCTGTCATCCAAAGTTCTGAGTTTGATTGACAAGGCATTGGATGAACACACTCTCCTGAAGGCCAACAGGACAGGAAGAGTGTATGCCTTAGATCTTTCCAAAAAGATGGATCTAAAAGGCCATCCTTGCCTATTCTCCAAGGCATCTCCTCAAGAGTCTACACTTTGGCATAGAAGGCTGGGTCATGTTAATTTCAAGAACATGAATCAGCTTATAAGCCATGGTTTAGTAAGAGGATTGCCTCTGAAGGAGTTCAAGTGTGAAGACGACTGCACTGCTTGCTTGAAAGGAAAACAACACAAAGTTTCATTCCCTTCAATAGAAGAACCTAAGTCCACTGCCTGCTTACAACTTCTGCACATGGATCTGTTTGGTCCTGTCAGAGTAATGAGCATGGCAAAGAAGAAATACTGCCTGGTAATTGTGGATGATTACTCCAGGTTTGTATGGACTTTCTTCTTGCACTCCAAGGATGAAGCAGCAAAGACAATAATGAACTTTGTGTTACAAGTAGAAAAGCAGTATTCCCTACAGGTCAAGTGTGTGAGGAGTGACAATGGAACAGAATTTAGAAACCACACACTTGATGACTTCTACCTGTCCAAGGGAATTAGAAGGCAGTTTAGCATTCCAAGAACTCCTGAACAGAATGGAGTGGTGGAGAGAAAGAACAGGACCCTCATTGAAGCAGCAAGGTCAATGTTGGCTGACTCAGGGCTGCCACTGACCTTTTGGGCTGAAGCTGTCAATACAGCTTGCTATGCACAGAATAGAGCCTTAGTAAATAAGAGGTTGATGAAGACTCCCTATGAAGTTCTTCATCATTTGGCCCCTCTTATTTCATTCTTTAGAGCCTTTGGGTGTCCTTGTTTCATTCTCAACACTAGCAACCCACTCTATAAGTTTGCTAGTAAGGTGGATGCAGGGTACTTTGTTGGTTATTCATCAACTTGCAAAGCATACAGAGTCTTCAACTGTAGAACCAAAGGGGTTGAAGAAACTTTGCATGTTAAGTTCAATGAATCTCCAAAGGACAAGATTCCACAAAACCCTGTGGAGATGTTTGATCTGGACATACTGCAATATGTTCCTTATCAACCTCCATCTGTTGAGCCTGTCAACAGATCTCCACCTGGTGGTACTGAAGATGATGAAGTCAGTACTCACCTCTTCAAGTTCAGTGACAACCTGCCTAATTCCACTGAACCTGATGCTCCTGTAGCCTCAGCAGCTCCATCCACTACAAATGCTGATGAGATTTCTGCTTGCTCTACTTCATTTGAGCTGCCATCCTCTACATGGTTTCAGGAATCTCCATCACCATCTGTTGCTGCTGATGGGTCTACAAACACTTGCACAGATATCATAGTTTATCAAGAGCTCAAGAATCACCCCACTTCACAAATCATTGGTGATATTCATGCTGGAGTTTCAACCAGGAATCAATTGTCCAACTTCTGCTTCTATGCTCTCTTCATCAGTCAGCAAGAACCAAAGAACTATCATATTGCTTTAAGAGACAATGGATGGGTGGAAGCTATGCAGCTTGAGCTACTTCAATTCAAGAAACAGTAAGTGTGGGAGCTTGTTCCATTACCCAAAGGTAAGTGTGCTATAGGCACCAAGTGGGTATTCAGGAACAAAACAGATGAGAAGGGCCAAATTGTCAAGAACAAGGCCAGACTGGTTGTTCAAGGGTTTGCACAGGAGGAAGGAATCGATTATGATGAGACCTTTGCACCTGTGGCCAGATTAGAAGCAATTAGACTGTTCTTAGCTTATGCTGCCTTTCACAGTCTCAAGGTTTATCAAATGGATGTCAAAAGTGCCTTCCTATATGGAAAAATCAAAGAAGAGGTTTATGTGTGTCAACCACCAGGCTTTGAGGACAATAAACATCCTGATTGGGTGTACAAGCTTGATAAGGCTCTTTATGGGCTGAAGCAAGCACCTAGAGCCTGGTATGAGACACTCTCAACCTTTCTTCTAGAGAACAAGTTCACTAGAGGCACCATTGATAAAACCTTATTCATCAAGACTGTGGGACAACATAAGCTCCTTGTTCAGATTTATGTTGATGATATCATCTTTGCATCCTCTGATCCAAAGTTGTGTGATGAATTTACAAAGCTTATGAAGCTGAGATTTGAAATGAGTGCTATGGGAGAATTACAGTACTTTCTGGGCTTGCAAATCAAACAACTGGATGATGGAATCTTCATCCATCAGTCCAAGTATACCAAAGAGTTGCTGCATAAGTTTGATTTACAATCCTGTAAGCCCTGTTCTACTCCCATGAGCAGCATCACACAACTAGATGTTGATCAGAAAGGTAAAGCGGTTGATGAAACCCTTTACAGATGTATGATTGGGTCCTTGATGTACCTTACAGCTTCTAGACCAGACATCATGTTTTCAACATGTGCTTGTGCTAGATTTCAGGCTGCACCTAAAGAATCCCATTTGATTGCAGTCAAAAGGATCTTTAGATATCTGCAAGGTACCCAATCACTAGGACTTTGGTATTCAGCTGGGCATTCATGCAAATTAGTTGCTTTCTCTGATAGTGACTATGCAGGATGCAAAGTCACCAGAAAATCCACTTCTGGTGGTTGCCAATTCCTAGGCAATTGTTTAGTTTCTTGGCAGAGTAAGAAACAAACATCAATTGCTACATCCACTGCTGAAGCTGAGTATATTGCTGCTGCAAGTTGTACCTCTCAAATACTCTGGCTTCAGAACCAACTTCTGGATTATGGCATTACTGAGACTAAGACTCCATTATTAATGGATAGTGCTTCAGCTCTTTGTATTGTTAAGAATCCAGTCCAGCACTCTAGGACCAAGCATATTGAGATCAGACATCATTTTATCAGGGATTGCTATGAGAAAGGTCTGATTGATCCTAAGTTTGTGCCTAGTGCTGATGAGCTTGCAGACATTTTTACTAAGCCTTTAGATAGTGCCACATTCCAAAATTTGGTACTAAGGCTTGGTATGCTGCAGCTTGAATGATTTGACCTATGCTGGTACTCTTAGTTCACAACTACTGAAGAGCAAAGGTCAAATATAAGTACTGATGAGTAATTTAGTCTTCAGCTCTTTCACCACTACTGAAGACTAAACTGACTCAAAGTACTGATGTACATTATTTATTGAAAAACAACTGATGTAGTGAAGTGGATTACAACTACTGATGTATGATTTTCAATTAAATAAGTACTGAAGAACAAATTTTGGTAATAAGTACTGATGTGTAATCTTACACAAATACTGAACAAATTTGTTCACCAGCTCTGAAGAATATTTCTCCAGCACTTGTGAACATCTGATCACAAGAGCTGAAGGCATAAATATTCACAAGAACTGAAGGGTCAATGAAACAACTGAAAATCAGCCAAAGAGCTGATGAGTAAGTGTGGAGGCTAGTATGAAACAACTGAATTGACGGAAACAGCTGATGAGTCATGTCTCATCAGCCAAAGAGCTGATAACAGCTGATGTTTCATACACAAACAACTGAAGGACAAAACCATGTCTTCAGTAGTTCACAACTACTGATATCAGTAGTTCACAACTACTGAAGGCTAACACCAAGTCCTCAGTTGTTTACAACAACTGAAGCAATACCATGTCTTCAGTAGTTCACAACTACTGATCTCAGTAGTTCACAACTACTGAAGGCTAAAACCAAGTCTTCAGTTGTTACAACGTCTGAAGAAGAATACTAGGTCATCAGTAGTTTATAACTACTGAAGACTGAGTAACTCTTCAGACGTTCACAACATCTGAAGGACAAAACCAAGGTCTCAGTAGTTTCAACTACTGAAGGCTAACACCAAGTCCTCAGATGTTACAACCACTGAAGGTTAAAACCACGTCATCAGCTGTTACAACAACTGATCACTAACACCAAAACCTTCAGTAGTTTCCTTTCAACCTTTGCCCTACCCTATAAATACCTCACCTTCAGAGCATTTACTCCTCACTTGACCTAATCCTTACAAACCTCTGAAATTCCCATACACCATTAATGGCGAACATGCAACTAAAACCTCGACACAACTATGTCGCCCATCTCACCAAGTCGCCATTATGGCCCAAATTTCATCAAGCCGTAGATCTCATGCACGAATCACCTTACAAAACGGCTTTTCTTTTGAATCCCACCTTATACACCGACTCCTTGACGGAGTTTTGGACCAATGTAACCGTCCAAACCGGAGAGCAGAATGCCGAGGTCTCTCTCCGGTCCTCCGTCAACGGCAAACCGGTGGTTATCACTCCAGCTACTCTACGCCAAACCCTAGAGCTAGATGATGCCACTCACCCAACCTCCTATCCCAAAGGTACCCTTGATCTCTCCTTCACATCTCATGACTATCAGGGTAACCTCTCCGCCTCCACCTTGTTGAAGAAACACCTTCCTGACCCCCAACGACTGATTTTTCACATGGTGAATGTATGTCTGGCTCCCAAGACCTCTTCATGGGACCAGATGTCCACAAGGTGGCAACAGGTATTGTATTCTATCCTTGAGAAACAACCTTTAAATTTTTCTGAAATTTTATTTTTGGAACTCAAGGACATGGCCACAAAACCTTTTCCTAACCGTTGGAACTTATATCCACGGTTCATAATGGCCATGATCGAATACCAGCTTCAGGCTGAGGGACTAGTTGGCACTGGGGTCCCTGCCATGGCTGTTCAAGCCGAGGTATACTCCAGGCACAACACCGACCAAACACTCAAACAGGCTGGCCGGCTGCGAAAACCCACGCAGCTGGAACCCACAGCCTCCACCTCCAAATCCAAAGTCCCCACCAAGCCAAAAGCCAAAAAGAAGCCCACAAAGGCTACTCAGGGAGATGAGTCCCCTGAGGATGCCCCTGCCACACAAAGGCAGGATGTGCCTGCTGGTTCGATTCTCCCAGCAGGTACCACGACTCCACCCACCACAACCGCACAGGCTTCCTCTCAACAGGAGCCTGATGCAACCAATTTTGGGGCAACCACATTACTGGGGTCTTCCTCACTTGAGGAGGCTGCCATTGAAGAGCACAGTCCTCCCCATGTGCATACTGCTTCTAGCCCACATACTGAGGAGACTGCCCCACTAAGCCCAACACTGGTAATAGCCAGAGTGCTGACTGATCTGAGCACTCCACCCTCTCCCCAGAAACCTATTACAACTGGGGAGACTCCAACTGAAGAGAGGGTGGGCACAAGTGCTGATCAGAGCCCACAGCACAGAGAATCAGTTCACTCTCCCAGTGTGGCTAGGGAGAGCGAACAATCTGGTGAGGCTGCCACTTCCCCTGCATCAACATCTGAGCAGGGTGAAGCTGGTAACATCTCTAAGACCTCACCAGAGGCAATGGCCGATGATGGATCCAATCTGGAGGCCAGAAGTCCCCAGTACCAAGAACAAGGGGCACATGTCATTACTGAGCCACACTCAGGACATGTTCATCCTGACAATGTCAGGAGGTCAGGTGATTCAGCTTATGCTGATGATGACCTGAGCTTCTTCTTTGATGTAGTTGCTCAAAACACTATCCTTGAGGATGAGATAAGCAGACTCAAAGAGCTGCTTGCTCAGATGACTCAGGATAGAAGTCCATCTGCCACCACTACCCCACAGATGGCACCTTCACCTGAAGGTCTCACATACACTGAGCCACTTCCACAAACTCAGCCACCAGCCCCTGCTTCTGGCACTAGCTCTCAGGGACAGAACCCCCCTGAGCAGCTGGATGCTATCCTCCAAAAATCCCTACCTCTCATCACACCCATGCTTAAAGATATAGTTAACCAAACCCTTGATGAGAGGCTTCCCACATACATACAACCCATGGTGGAGGTTGCCATATCTAAGGCTCTTGCTGATAGTCAAACCCCAACCAATGCACCCAAAAGGGGGAGACATCAGTGCAAGACAAGAGGAAGAGGGGTGAGGAGGAGAAAGAGGCAGAGAAAGAGGTGGTGGTAGAGAGGGAGTTGGCTGAGGAGACCAGTAGGGTGAGGGAGAAGGGGAAGAGGAAAGTGAGGGAGGTAGAGCAGATAGGAGTGGCTGAAATCCAAAAGGATTTCAGTAGCACTGATAAGAATAAGGGAGAGGGAAAGAAGGTGGCTGATCCTGATCTAGCAGCCCTTGTCAAGGAGGCTGATGCTGAGCACAACCGTTCAATGAACAAAGTCATTGAACAGCTGTTCAGGCAAGGCTTTGACAAGGACACTGCTTTGCTAGATCAAGAGATCAGAAATATGGAGAGGAGAGAAATTGACTACCGATGGACTACTCATAGCCAACAGGAAAGACAAAAACTTGAGGCTATGAGTAGGTTCACTTCGAAGTACCTGGGCAGACCAGTCCTTGATGTTAAGGCATGGACCAGGGACAAACTCTTGGCAATAACCACCAAGATTTGTTCAGCTGGTGATTTTACAAAGGGACTGGTCGCAGAGGCCCTATCTGAAGCCGGTGCTGGGAACAGGACACTGCTAGTCAAGCTAACCAAACCAACCCTTATCTCTAGGCTGCTAGCAGTGCCTGCCAACACTCCCACACCAACAACCCAACCACAACCCACAAAACCAACTCCTTTACCACCAAAACCCGCAGCCAATGATCCACCCTTGAAGAAGAAGAGAAGGGTGCTGAGGCTGCAAGATGAAGAAGAGGATGATGAGGAGGATAGTCTGCCACTCTCAGCAGTCATACCTCTACCCAAAGCCAAACCACAAACCATCAATCCCACCTCACAGCAGGACACTGTGAAGGTTAAGTTAGAAGAGGAGGAGCAGCAAAAGAAACATGATGAGGAAATGCTGAAAAGCATTGACAAATGTTATGCTGCTTCGACCTCTATAATAAATATGCAGAGAGAAGCTCTGAGGTTATTCACCCTCAGACAAACCTTTCAATATAAAAGGGAGAGGGTGAGAACTTGGCCTGACCCAAGGGTGGCTCACAGGATAGTCAAGAAGGACATGCCTGTGAGATACAAAAGCCAACTAAAGAGAATCGTAGATGAAGAGGTCTCTGTGGCTATGTAATAACACCCTGGGAAATAGTAGATGAATTCGAGAAAGCTTATAGAGCCGGCCAATCACCCTTTTCAATGCTAGATAATAGGGTGGTTAGGAAGGGTCTGGTCTATAAGAAGCTTGAGAATTTTCATCGGAATGAGCTCACTTTGTTGTTAGAGGGTATACACCCTGATGAGTTTGCATATAGGCAAATCACAACACTTGAGCTCAAAAATGGAAAACAGGTCAAGTATCTCTCAGAGCTGTACGGTCGGGAGGGGTTATTCGAAGGTGAGCCTGAAGACCTGTCCAAAGAAGAACAATTGATCTTTCTTCAGGCTTACTGTAGAGAATCCTACCGGCTTGTACGTGGGAGGTAGATCTCATGGATGGGGCAACAGCTCTGTGTCCAATTCCCCAAGACAGAGCTCCCATCCATACTTAGCCAAACAAACACTTGAGACTACCTCTCTGGCCAGTGCTTATCTGGGTCAACTTCTAATCTGATCTAGAAGGAAATAGACCAATCTTTATGCCATCAATAAGTGGGACATCCAATAATTAGAGGTTTTGGCTGCATTGGTTCAGGGGGAGTTTGTTGGACCAAAAGAACCAATGAGCCAAGATCAGGAAAACCTCTAAGTCCCACATGACATCACAACAACAACTGAAGACTCTTATCAGCTGTTCTGACAAAGTCTGAAGAATCAACAGCTGAAGTTCAAAGATCTGAAGTACAACAGCTGAAGATCCCAAAGTACTGAAGACTTCAAGTACTGAAGACAAGTGCTGAAGATCAAAGTCTGAAGAACTGAAGAACTGATGAACAACTGCTGATGCACAAAGTCTGAAGACAACGACTGAAGACATCAGCTGATGACAACTACTGAAGTCATCAGTTGATGAAACATCTGAAGACCAAAGTCTGAAGACCAAGTGCTGAAGTTTCAGAGTTTGTCACAACAGCTGAAGAAGTCTTCTTCAGTTGTTGTGATGGTTTTTCCTTTTCAGTAGTTTATTTACTTTCAGTAGTTGTACAACAACTGAAGAGCATGTTCTTCAGTTGTTATAGTATCAGTAGTTATAAACGACTGAAGAGTTTGTTCTTCAGTCGTTGTAGGATTTCAGTAGTTTACTTTTGTCAGCACTTAGGAACTTTTGTAAGAAGATGTCAGTTGTTGACATCTTCAGTAGTTTTATGTTTTGTCAGTTGTAATTTGAATATTCAGTGATGTCAGAAAAAGGACATCACGCCCATCCTTTTGCCGCCTATAAAAGGATGGGTAACCATACTGTTTTAATGGCCGAAACGTGCGAACCAATAGAACATTTATTGTTTTGCAGAAACTCTTCTCTCTATGTTCATGCTTTAATTTGAAATATCTTTTATGTTCTTGCTTTAATTGCTAATTAATGAGCTAAATCCGCTGCAAACATAATCTAATTGATCAACATGAGAGGCTGAGATCCTTGTCAAAAATATTCCATATCACTGCAACTGCATGCTTACATGGCATGGCAGTTAGCTCCCACTTCCTGCATGAACAACTTTTTTCATCAACATTGACCACACATTGGTCCTGTGCAGGCCCACTTACCTGATATTTGGTCATACCATTCCAGATTACTGTGTATTTTACAGCCTCTGCCTTGATTGCTTCAAACAATTTTGTTGCATTTGGAGTCAAAGGCCCATCACACTTTGCTATTACCTTATGCACAGCCACTATCCTTCTCATTAAATACTCCCTGATGAACTCTAAACATGTAATAACAGGTTTGTCCCTACCCCTACTAGCTGCCTATTAAATACTTCACATATATTATTTAAAAGAACATCACTAGTTGACCTTCCTGCATAAGTTTAATAAGGATTATTAGCATTGTTATTAGTGAAACAAGTGAGATAATGCAGTGTTATTTGCATTATTATTAAATAAGGTAAAGAGTAAAATACCACTGAAATGGGATCTAGACCAATGCTTTGCTGGTATTTCTTTCAACCACTCATGTAAACCAGGATCCAGGTTGTGTACATCTTTCATGGCCTTTGTAAAATGGGTTATTATTGTTGCACTTGCACACCTCCACAGCATGTTCTTGTAAAAATTGCCCTTCCACCTTAACTTCATGTTTTCATGTATATGTCTTAAACAAAACCTGTGTTCAGCACTGGGAAACACTGTTTTTAAAGCTGGTATAATGCCCTAGCATATCAATAGATATCAATGTTAGTATGTAATTGTATTGGAATAAATAGATAATTAGATATATAAAAGTTAAACATTTATTTACCTTTTGCCTATCACTAATAAAAGTGAAATTGGAACTGGATGTCAAATCTAGGTCATCACCTAAACATTCTAAAAACCATATCCAAGAGCTTGTAGTTTCAGCCTCTACTAGAGCATAAGCAACAGGGTAAATTCCATTGTTTGAATCTATCCCAATTGCAGTCAAGATTTGTCCAGGGAATGGACCTTTCATAAAACACCCATCTAACCCTAGTAGTTCCCTCCCACAAATCTTAAACCCTGTCTTCAAAGCCCCTATGCATACATATATCCTCTTAAATTGCCTGGTTTCACTAGATAGATTGCATTCTCTTTCAACATCAATTTTAACTGTGGTACCTGGATTTGCCCTGATGAGTTCATCAACATAATCTCTCAACAGTTCATATTGTGCTCTATAATCACCCTCAATCTTTTGGATTGCCATGTTCTTTGCCCTGAACACCTTCTGTCTTGATACTTGAATCTGGAATTTTCTTTGAATTAGCTCTTGGACTGCCTTTAACGGGATGGTTGGGTTTACAGTAATAGTTGGTTCCAATTCTCGGGCAAGGAAACTGACTGTGCACAATCTAACCTCTCTGGTTTGAAGACAACTGTGAGCATTGATGAAGGTCTTCACTATCCATGTTTCTTCTTTGTTATGATTTGTAATGTGCAGTTTCCAAGGACAGGTAGGGCTTATTAAAGGTTTCTTCTTTTTATGTGTCCCAACTTTCTTGTTTGACCCACCAACATTAGAATCTTTGGATCCACTTGCCTCTTGTGAATTTACATCCTTGCCCTCACTTGATGCACCTCCTACTAATGAAGGATTTAACCCCTCACACACCACACGATATCTACTTTTGTCATTTCTTACAATCTTCAGTTGTCTTCTACTAGAAATAGCATAGTTCAAAACCGAATGCTTTACCTCCTCTCTATTTGCAAATGTTTGCCCAACATAGAAAATTTCATCACCTAAGTGGATCTCTTTACTCTTTTTTTTCCTATATTTTCTCAATGCTCTTTTCAAGGGAGGTTCATTATTTTCTTCATCACTTAGGCTATCAAAATCTTCCAAGTCCACTTCAATGTTTTCTTCAATGTCTTCACTCTCCTGCCCCAAAGGTTCTTCATCCCTAATATCATTGTCAACAAATACTCTATATTCCTCTATGTCTACTCCAACATCATCAATTATATTGTCTGTATCTACTATATAATCTGAATCCTCACTTTCAGTACCTTCACTATCATCCTTAAATAGGTCCTCATCTCCTATTGGATGTTCATCTTGAAGGCCACCATGTTCATCTTGATGTTCATCTTCAAGTATATCATCTTCAATCACATCATTTTCAGCCAAATGTTATGACCCTTGTTCAATTGATTCATTCACTAACCCTTCCACAAATGATTCATTAACTAACCCTTCAACAACTGTTTCATTTTGAGTCAAATGTTTAGACCCTTCCACAACTGATTCATTTTGAGCCAAATGTTGTGACCCATCTACAAATGCTTCATTAAATGACCCCTCTACAACTGATTCACCATGCCACTCTAATGCTAGCCTCTTCCTACAAGCTTGGGTGATTTCTTGTGTATTCCTTCTAACCTAAGAAGGTCCTGCTTCAATCAACTCCTCAATTATATCACTACTTTTGACAGGAGATATGAAATATGTCTCCACACTTGTGTTCCCATGCTCAGTGTATACGTCCATTACTTTGAATTTCTCAACATATTTCAAGAAATTGAGCACATCACTATCATTTCCTAGGGCCCTCAAACCAAAGTCTAAATCTTGCTCAGGAATCTTATAATGATAGTAAATTATTTCATCATGAGGATACCCTAATTCTTGAATCATTGCATTTACCTCAATAACAGAAAACTCATCAGAATCCACCAAATCAACATAACCTACCTGTCCGTTGATATACTTTCTACCAGGGGCTTTGGTGAATTTCCCTCCATGATGAAACTTCAGTGTGAACAAACTAGGGTTTCCACCTAAATATGAAATCACAAATATTAAAAACAAGACATATAAACTACAATGGCTACTAAAATAACTAAAATGTGAAACTTAACACTCACCATAGAGTTCATAGGGATTAACATGCTCGCCTTTAGAACGAACATACCAAAGCGTGAGCACCTGCATCAAACGATTGCAATATTCAATGGTTGAAGCTTGAAACTTGATCTTCGAAAATTTTGTACTATCAATTTTAGTTTTGGATGATGAAAGGTCGATCGTTTGGTGTTTTTGGTGAAGTAGAAGAAAGCAGATGATCAAAGTTGAAAAATATCCAAAGGTGGAAGGGTTATAATGGGAGGGAGTGAGAAACTTGAGCTAAAAAGACTAAAATGCCCCTCACGTGAGGGGCACATGTGGGTTGACTAACGGTCACAGTGGACGGCGTTACAAAGGTGGAGCTGATTGTGACAGAATTTTAAACCACAGTGGTTAAATCGGGCGTTTTTAAACTATTGGATGAAAAGCGTTATAACCACTAAACTACAGGGACGAAAAACGTAATTTACTCAAAGTTTTATGATTATTATAAAAAATGGTCCTTTTTTTATTTTTATGTTATTTTAGTAATTAAAAAGTATTCTTAATACCTATTTATATGAATTGCATAATAAAATATGTAAAAACTTGCGTTAATTGACACGTTTGTAAAGTTTATTTTGTTATGTTGACGTTATTTTTTTCTTTCATTTGCTTGATGTTTTCGAGTTCAAAGTCGAAGTGATAGCCGTTAGTATTTTTTTGTATTTGGGTTTTCGTATTCAAGTTCGAGGTGTCCTTTTTTATTTTCATGTTATTTTAGTAATTAAAAAGTATTTTTAACACCTATTTATATGAATTGCATAATAAAATATGTAAAAACTTGCGTTAATTCAACACGTTTGTTAAGTTTATTTTGTTATATTGACGTTATTTCTTTCTTTCGTTTGCTTGATGTTTTTGAGTTCAAAGTTGAAGTGATAGCCGTTAGTATGTTTTTTGTATTTGGGTTTTCGTATTCAAGTTCGAGGTGCACTTACCCGCGCAACGCGCGCGGAATCAATTCTAGTAAATTAAAATACAAACAGTGAAAACAAAACTGAAAAATGTAATGAAAAACATAAATAATCCTTTTATTCGTAAAAATATACATTTAACACACTAACTAGTTCTTAAAAACCCTAGTTGATTAGAATTAGCCTTGTATTTGTGATCAATTTAAATATTGTTTAATGATAAAAATCATTCGTATTCAGGATCATAATAACAGTACGGGACTTTCTAATATAAATCATAGTCGATCATTGGAAGGTGAGTATTTCGGCCCCATTTTAAATACCGTTTCATTTAAAATTGTTTTGGGGGAAAAGCATGATTTAAGGACATGATATATTTTAAATACGATGATTGATCGAGAAAACGAATATATTAATTTAATGGTATAAGTTGGGTCAGTTATATGCGTACATATTACTGAGCCCCTAAATCCTCCAATAATCATTAACCTCGGGGAGGCCACAGACTTATATGGTAGATCTATCGGGTTAGAAGGGCCCGCTCTCAGGACCAGTCGCTTTGGCCAGGTACTGTGAGGGAATATATATGTTTGGACTGTTGTGGGGCAATGACGTGTTTCTTGGTTTGATTATGGACTTATAGCCGAGAGTTATCATATGATCTAGCTAGTCTATGATACTTATATTAATTTCTCTATCATCGTAAAGTTTTTGAAAAATAAATTGTTTTTCTTTTAAAATTCTGAAAAAAAAACCCCGAATGCTCAACAACTTTTTGTTGACCTATTTTTCTCATGCTTTTCAGGTCTGTAAGAGATCTTATTTGGGAATGATACGTAGGGATTTCGGGAGGGTCAAACGGTGTTAGGTGATGACGGAACGTGGGACCTAAATGTCTAAGTGTGGATCTTTTCGTAGGAAAAGATTTTTAAATGAAAACTTGTCTTAACTTTTGTACATATTAGGAATAAGTTTCAGGATTTCGTAATTACAATCATGTTTCTTATAAAAATCGTTTGACTATAGTCGTTGGTAAAATTCCAACTTCAGTTACCGCCCTTCCACGTATTCGGTATAAATCGGTTTTGGGGTGTGACAATCATTTTGATTCATCATTTAATAACACATATACTTAAAAAATATTAGCATTTCTCAACCCGAAATCAAATGGTGTACTTTTAGATTAGTTGTCAAACATTTCAAGTGGTTTCGATTTTTCACAGGTGTACTCAGAATGTTTTCTAGAGTGATTATGTATTATATTGCTTTATCTTATAATAACTAAGAATTACGTATACCATAAATATTAAATGTGGTGAACAAACAATAGATAAGAGGAAATTTTAGTCGAGTAAATTGGACTCCTTCAACTTATAAAAAAAATATTTTATTTATTTAGAACTCAACGAGACATTTTCTCAGTTTAGACAAACAAAGAAGGGAATCCTTTTATCTTAATTTTTAATTGAAATTCCCGTTATATATTTTAACTTCTATGTAATAGTTAATTAATTTTAAGACATGAGTTGTTAGGTCATGACAAGGCTGGTGCAACCAAAACCATTTCACATAGTCATTTTGGTGCTACATTCAAGGGCTTCCGAAGCTAAGCATGAGATCTTCCGAGAGTCTGAAGAACAACAGCTGAAGGCAACAACTGAAGCCAACAGCTGAAGACTATCTTTCGAAGACAAAGTCTGATGAAAGAGCTGAAGACAAAGTCTGAGCTTCCGAAGACAAAGTCTGATGAAAGAGCTGAAGACAAAGTCTGAGCTTCCGAAGACAAAGTCTGATGAAAGAGCTGAAGACAAAGTCTGAGCTTCCGAAGACAAATTCTGATGAAAGAGCTGAAGACAAAGTCTGAGCTTCCGAAGACAAAGTCTGATGAAAGAGCTGAAGACAAAGTCTGCTTCCGAAGACAAAAAAGACTCCAAGCCTCGGAAGAAGCAGTCTTCCAAAGTTTAAGTGGCTTCGGAAGAAGTTATTCTTCCGAAGTACTTTATCCTTCGGAAGACATTGCTATGACCAGCAGATAAAAGTATGGTCCCTGACAGTCCGCTACAGACCTCTGATACAACATGGCATCTTCCTAAAGAGCCATGTTGTTGACCATACTTTACTCTACTGTTCACCTTTTTATGATAGTACATGTTACCAACTTTAGTTGGTGACAAAAGGTAAGTCAGGGACATGTCCTGACTACCAACTCTCAGGCAAAATATCTGAAAGACTTCACCTAGAATCTTGTAGTATAGATGTTAGGTTAGAGGTGTCCAGCTGGTATCAAAGTATATCCGGCTGTAGGTAGTATTATATATATCTTCTCCTTGTAACTCTTTAGATAAGCGATTTGAGTCCAAGAGTCTTGTAATCCTTTGAGTTGAGAAGCAATATATAAAAGTACCTTGAAAATTTACATCATGTGTTCATTTACTTACAGTTACTTGTTATATTGTGATCAACTCTTTATAAGACTTTTGCTGAGTATTGATTCTAGGTGAGTTTGAGAGAAAAACCATCTGTTGAGTGACCCATAATCGATCCTGCAATTGGTATCAGAGCTCCAGGCTCTTGATTGTGAGATCTTACCATCCAAATCAACCTGTTCTTCACTCCTCACTACAAACCACTCACTCAAACGGCCGCTCTCTCCAAGGCTGATATGGAAACGGGCACCATGACCAAGTCCCCATTGATCACCCCTGAAGACTTTGACACATGGTGTATCAGAATGGAAGGCTTCATCAAGTGTCAAGATTCAAGGATGTGGGACTCCATTGTCAATGGTCCTTTCATACCAAGCACTACTTCTGCCACTGGTAATCGCATCATTCCAAAAGATGTTGATGATTACTCAGAAGAAGATATGAAGAGAATAGAGCTAGATCAAAGGGCTATGACTTCTCTCCAAACTGCTCTCCCTAACTCCGTCTACAGAGGCTTCAAAAAGTGCAAGACTGCTAAAGATTTATGGGAAGCATTGAAGCTGATGTATGAAGGATCCAAGGAAACTATGGACACACTACTGTGTTGTAATCAAGAGAACTTCGGACCTTAAGACTCTTACTCTCACAGAGTTGTATGGTATCCTAAGTGCATTCCAGATGGAGATGAACATGCAGAACTCCTCTGGTCACTCCAATAACCAACTGAGTTCAGCCCTTCATGTGGTTGAAAGGGAAATCATAGAACCACAACATCAGTTGTTGTGTTACCCTGACAACTCACACAGTGGACCCTACATTACTCTACCTGAGACTCCAAAGTCTCAAAAGGTTCAACACAACTCCTTTCAGGATAGTTTTGCCTTTGTCTCTGGAAGTGGACACTCTGGTGATTTTCAATACTGCTTTGATGATCTTGAGTGCTTTAGTCCAGATGATGTGGAGTATATGGACATTGTCCAGCAGATGGCTCTTTTAACTTACAGAGCGAAGAAGTTCTTCAAGAGAACTGGAAGGCAATTCCCTCAAAACCCAGTCAACAGCAGGTTTGGGTTTGATAAGAGCAAAGCAAAGTGTTACAACTGCAACCAACTTGGTCACTTTGCTAGGGAATGCAAGGCTCCCAAGAACAACCCGGGAACCCCACAGGCCTCCACACATCCCACTGCTTCAAAGCATGAAGAGAAGTCAACTGAAACAGCTGCTGTGGCTCAAGAAGTTGACTGGAGCTTCATGGTTCAGGATGTGACTCCCGCTCAAGCACTCATGGCCGGAACAGATGATGATCAGGTATATGAACATCTTTGTACTACTGCCTGTATTGCTAAAGTTAAACTTTATAAGGATTACATTTTGGAAATCAGATCTGAGGTTGAGTCTTTAAATTTGTTAAAATCTGATTTTAAGAGAGCTGAATCTGACTATCAAAAGAAAATTGAAGAGTTAGAGAAAACTGTGTCTCTTTTAAAACATGAAAAGACCAACTATAAGACTCAAATCAAAGATCTGATATCCAAACTATCTGAAGTTCAAGCCTAGTTAGTCACTGCTGAGGCTCAGGCCAGGAAGCAAGCTATTGCTGAGCAAAGCTTCCAAACTATTCTTGCATCATCCTCTCATTCCAAAATGTTTTATCAAAACAAAGAAGGGTTGGGAACCAATGAAATAGCTCCACCACACTCTTATGAGTCTATTAGACTACCTAACCACCAAGGCAAGAAGAAGCAGAGCTAAAGCTGCTAGAAGGACTGCCAAGAAGGTTGCTGAGTCCAAGCTTAAGATTGACCCAAAGCAAAAGGGTGTCTTCATTTCTGTCAGATTTCAAGTGGTAGGTACTTCTGATTCAGGAAAGGAGTGTAATACCAGCACTCCTAGCCTATCAAAGGATCAGAGGTTGAAAGGGAAAGTTGCTGATGAAGAGAAGAAATCCAAGAAACAGCAACTTGCTAGTTCCCAGAAGGCTAACATTGCATGCATAATGTGTGGTCTGCACAATCACATGGCTAAAGATTGTTACTACAATCCAGCAAGCACACATTATGCAAATAATGTTAGAAGAGAAGGAGTCAGAGAAGGTTTCTCAGTTGGACCACTTTAAACGGTCCAAATGATGAAAAAGGGAAAATTGATCTCGGAAGCCAAGTTGCTTTCGGAAGGAAGTACTCCTTCCGAAGGGAAAACGGCTTCGGATGCCAAACCTTTTAAGGTTCAGAAGAACAAGAAGGATCCCTTGAAACCATCTCAGAAGAAGACTATTTCGAAAGAAAAGGTGGTGAAGGCTTCTTCCGAAAAGAAAGAAGCTTCGGAAGAAGGACATGCTGCAAAAGCTTCAACAAGCTCATCCTCAAAGATCAACCAAGGGATGGATTGGAAGATCAAGGAAGATGTTGCAGCCCAAACCTCTTCTTCAATGACCTCTATTGAACCCCAATGTATATCTTTCGGTTCAATTATGTCACTATCTTTGGAAGAGCCCAAGACCAGCAAGGCTTGGGCTTCCAAACAAAACTAACCATCTCATCTTATGTGCACGGACATCCATTTGACAAGAACAACAATGTCTGGATTGTAGATAGTGGATGCTCCAGGCACATGACAGGGAACATATCTCTCCTTCAACAATTCCAGAACTATGATGGAGGGCCTGTCCAATTTGGAGGTGAGGCCGGAGGATATATTTCTGGCAGAGGAAGTATATCTAATGGCATAATAAACATTGACAAAGTTCACTTTGTCAAACAGCTTGAACACAATCTGTTAAGTGTTTCTCAATTCTGTGACCAGAAGCATCAGATGTTTTTCACAGAACATGAGTGCGTTATCCTCAAACCAGGGATGACAATTCCTCTGGAATTGGTGCTTCTCAGATCTCCCAGGAAAGGGGATATGTACAAGCTGGATATAAACAATGCTTCTTCTATGGGTGAAGTATCATGCTTTCTTTCCAAAGCTGATATGATGAGTCAACACTATGGCATAAACGCATGTGTCATGTGAATTTTAAAACAATGAATAAATTGGCTAAAAATAACTTGGTACATGGTTTGCCTAAAAAGGAATTTTTCATAAATCCAAATGTGTTAACTCTATCACTACTCCATTACACTTATTGCACATGGATCTCTTTGGTCCTACAAGTATAATAAGCATTGGAAGGAAATCATACTGCCTTATGATTGTTGATGATTTTACAAGATTTACATGGGTATTCTTTTTAAGAAGTAAAGATGAAACTGCTAAAACGTTAAAATCTTTTATTCTTAAAATAGAAAATCAAATTGATCACAAGGTTAAGATCATTAGAAGTGATCAAGGGACTGAGTTTAAGAACCTTGTTCTTGACTCATTCTGTGACTCAAAAGGGATTGCCAGACAATATAGTGCTCCCAGAACTCCTCAACAAAACGGTATTGCTGAGAGGAGATATAGGACACTTATTGAGGCTGCTCGGACCATGTTAGCTGATTCAAAGCTGCCTCTAACATTCTGGGCAGAGGCGGTCAGCACTGCATGCTATGTGCAGAACAGGGTTCTTGTAGTTAAGCCTCATGGAAAAACCCTTATGAGTTATGGAACAAGAGGCCACCGTTCATTGGCTTTCTAAGGTCCTTTGGCTGCAGGTGTACCATACTTAGCACAAAGGACAACTTAGCAAAGTTTGCTGAGAAGTCGGATGATGCTATCTTTTTTGAATACTCTTCTAGCTCCAAAGCTTATAGAGTATACAACATCAAGAATCAACAATTTGAGAAGTCATCCAATATAGTTGTTAATGAGCATACTCCTTGTGTTAGGGGGAATGGACCTGATTATATCTTTGATTTAAAATTGTTTCCAAACTATTCTAAACAATCTTGTGAGAATGTTTCAGCTAGAACAGGTGCTCAAGGTGATGCTGATGCTGATGCTGATGCTGATGCTGATCAATTATTTGAGCTTCCCAGACCTCTTCCAAATTCTTCAAGAGCTGAAAGGCAACAAGCTTCAACCATTCACAGATCTGATAGTGTGACTATCTCCAGGAATAGTGAAGCTTCAACAAGTGAATCACCTGGTGAACCCGAAAGCTCCTCAGGTGATCCATTACAACACCAAGTTGAGGGAAGTGGTATTCTGAAGGAACAGGCAACTGTTAATACTACTTCACAACCAACCATTGATGATGTTTCTCAATCATTCAATCAGTCCTCATTGAATGACTTTGAAACACCAGTTGGACAGAGTGATCCAGTTCCTGATCAGAACATGTCCAACCTGGACTTATCTCTACAACTGGAAGTGATTCCTCGCCTTAGGATTCACAACACTCATCCAACTGAGAACATCATAGGGAATGTCTCTGAGGGTGTGAGAACAAGAGGGCAAACTCATCATGGGAATGTCTGCTTGTACTCATGCTTCTTGTCTCAGATGGAACCAAGGAAGGTGGAAGATGCCTTAAAGGATAGTAGTTGGGTTGAATCGATGCAGGAGGAGCTGCTTCAATTCAAAAGACAAAAGGTCTGGAATCTATGCCCACTACCATCTGGTCAAGTACCCATAGGCACTAAATGGGTGTTCAGGAACAAGAAAGATGATAGAGGCTTGATTATCAAGAACAAGGCAAGACTAGTAGTTCAAGGGTACACCCAGGAGGAAGGAATTGATTATACTGATGTCTTTGCACCTGTTGCAAGACTTGAGGCAGTTAGGATCTTCCTTGCTTATGCTGCATCCAAGAACTTTACAGTCTACCAACTTGATGTCAAGTGTGCTTTTCTATATGGGGATATAGATAGGGAAATCTATGTATGTCAACCTCCAGGATTTGAAGACCCACAGCACCCCAACTATGTGTGCAAACTGGATAAAGCTCTATATGGGCTGCACCAAGCACCTAGGCTGTGGTATGAGACCTTGTCTCAGTTTCTCCTAAAGAATGGCTACACCAGAGGTACCATTGACAATACTCTTTTCATCAGAAAGAGTGGAGAAGACATATTGCTCGTTCAAGTCTATGTTGATGACATCATATTTGGTTCTTCAAATGACCAAATGTACAAGGACTTTGAGAGCATTATGAAGCAAAATTTGAAATGAGTTCCATGGGAAAAATGGACTTTTTCCTTGGAATTCTGGTGAAACAGATGAAGGAAGGGTTCTTCATAAGTCA
The DNA here is from genome assembly GCA_024085815.1 of Flaveria linearis. Lineage (NCBI taxonomy): Eukaryota > Viridiplantae > Streptophyta > Magnoliopsida > Asterales > Asteraceae > Flaveria > Flaveria linearis. Next base: position 9,721,708 of record CM044015.1, read on the forward strand.
ATCTAAGTATGTCTCAGACATCTTAGATAGATTTGAAATGAAGGACTGTAAACCAGCTAAGACACCTATACCCAGAAATCATAATCTTTGCCCTGACCTTGAGGGGAGGATACTGATTAACATCAGTATAGAGCAATCATTGGTTCTCTGATGTATCTCACTGCTAGTAGACCAGATATCATGTTTGCCACATGCATTTATGCAAGATATCAGGCTGCTCCTAAGGTGTCTCACCTAGCTGCTGTTAAGAGAATCCTCAGATACCTCAAAGGAGCACCTAAACTAGGACTCTGGTATCCAAGAAATAGTGATTTCAATCTCTATGGATACTCTGACAGTGACTATGGTGGTTGCAACATTGACAAGAAATCAACATCAGGAGGATGTCAATTTCTTGGTGGAAGGATTATCTCATGGCAATGCAAGAAACAATCCTGTGTCTCTACATCAACTGCTGAAGCTGAATACATTGCTGCTGCTAGCTGCTGTGCTTAACTGCTATGGATTCAAAATCAGATGTTAGACTATGGATTCAACTTCATGACTACTCCTATCCATATTGACAACAATAGTGCTATCTCCATTACTGAGAATCCGGTGAAGCACTCCAAGACAAAGCACATTGATATCAGGTATCATTTCATTAGAGATATTCATGAGAAGAATTTGATCAAGTTAATCAAAGTTGACTCAAATGAACAATATGCTGATTTGTTCACAAAGGCATTTGATGAACAAAGATTTAAGTATCTCATATTAGCTATTGGGATGATAAATATTGATTAACTACCTCTTTTGAAAAGCTTTTTAAATGTGTAATGTCTTGTGTCAATACAATTTAAGCCCTGTTACAAAAGATCTTTAAATTATTCTAAGTGTAAATTCCTTCCGAAGAGGAATTAACTCTCGGAAGATATTCTTCCGAAGCCAAAATTCCTCAATGGAAATTTTCTTCTCGGAAGAGTTTTTGGTCTCGGAAGAAGCGATTGATTTTACATCAGATCTACTTCCGAAGCTTATATAACTCTCCATTCGGAAAGACAATTTCACCTTCGGAAGCAATGCCTTGCTTCGGAAGAGAAATTGCCTTCGGAAGACAAATTACCTTCGGAAATGTTTTACATTCGGAAGTAAAGGTTTTACTCTGTAACGGATATCTTTTTGGGCCCACTCTGTAAAAAGTAAAGATTTTGTTCATGATGGTCAGATTATTTAAAATTATCCTTTGCCGCCACTATCATTTCTCCGCCGTAAACCACCATACCACTCACAGTAATCCCAAACAGTTACCCTATTACCGCCACTACCACAATTCATCCCCTTTAAATAATCTTGACTGATCAATTTCATCTTCTTTTACCAATTTACTGCCCTAACTATTCCCTTCTCTGTCAAACCTGCAATTTCACCCAAATTCAAGCTTACCTTCTCTTCAATGGCGCTAAACCCTCAGCACAGCCAAGTCGCATTACTTGATTCGTCAAGAGATGCTGACTTCACCCAAATCATCACCTTTCTTACCGAATCCACATGCCTCACTGCACTAACAGTTAACCCCACCGTATACTCCAACCATATGTCCGAATTCTGGAGTAACGGTCAAACTGCAGTTCTGAATAGGGTTCGAGTACTGAGAACCCGCATTTGTGGCCAAGAGTTGGTCATCACAGAACAACTCATCAGGGAGCATCTCGAGCTTCACGATGATGGGGCTCCTACTGAGTTCCCCAAAGAAGACTTGGAAGGAACCTATATCCTCATGGGATATGGAAGGGATGTGAGCAGGTCTACCGTCTACAAGTTTAACTTCTCTTACCATTGGAAGTTCCTGCTGCACATTATCCTGCACTGAGGAGGTTGGGATCAAATCCCATATGAACTAGGATGCCTAGTTCATGGGCTGGTGAAAGGTCTACGCTTCAACTACTCACGATTTGTGTTGACCAACCTTATCGGCAATCTGAGCAGGGATACATTCTTCAAGTATCCCAGATTTATTCAACACATAATCAACTGTGAGTTGGAACCGAGCAAGCTTGTCTGTGCAGCTGCTCTTACTGTTCCACAAGTAAGACCTACCATCTTCAAAACATTGAAGAAGGTTTTCATCAACTTCACTGGACGGTACACTCCATTACCTCCAGAGATGACTGAGCGCATAGCTCCTGGTGACATCCCTGTTATCCCCACAGGTGATGAACCCACACCAGCAACCTCCACCATAATGCCAACAAAACCTTCTTTACTCATCAGAATCACTTACCAGAGACGCCCCAAACGAACCCTTGTTTAATCTACTCTGATTGAACAAGCTCTCATAGTTCAAACCAAAAGGGCTAGAGTGGAATCATGGGCTCCCACTCAGTCGGAGGTCACACCATCCTTCACATTTGACCTCAATGTGGGTTTTGAGCCTCTTCAGTCTCAAACCCAAGAGCCCGAACCTCAAGCCTTAAGCCCACAGGGTGAGTCTTTACACTCCCCTGTGCAACCTTCTAGGGACAGCCCCACCATAGGCTCAATGCCTGTAGACATTGTTCTAAGTCCCGGGTTAGTAGGTTTAACTTCCCTATCTTTCACTGACCTTTTACTCCGTACTGATGAAGAGATTACATCTCTCCATGGCCATGAAGTTGATCTACAATACCCTCTCACAGATCAACAGAGACAAGAGAGATCCCTATCTCTAGCCCCTATCAGCAGCTAATTACTGAGGTGAGTCACACTGATGTGGAGGGGACTCATGTAGGCTCAGCTGCCACTACTCAGAGTCTCTCATTGAGCTCTCAGGACAGTGGTAACATCACTAGGACTGAGTCTACGGCAACTTTGCCCATTGACATCTTTGAAAGAGATGACTTTGAGCAAAGGTATCCAGGGTGCCAAGAAGTCACATCTGGTGGTGAGACTGAGCATACTAGGTATGTTATCTCATCTCCCCGTGATTCTTCTCATGAAGATGAGGGAAGTATGCAACTAACACTTCAGTACTTGCTTTCTAAGGTCTCTAACCTGGAATCACAGGTGAGGATCTTAGAATCAAGGACTGCCACTCAGCAACTTGAGATTAACAACCTCAAGGCTAAACTAGCTGAGAAACAGACGGATAGGTCTGTTAGGCATGTACCTGTTCAGGTCTCAATGACTTCTTCCTCTAGCTCATCTAGCTCTCAAGATGATGCTATCAAAAAGGGGGAGAAAGTTCAGAGATAAACAACCACAGACCCAATCCTTTTCTTCACAACTCATCACACTACCTGAGTCATCTCAATCATTCCTAGAGATTGACTCAATGATGCTTCATGATCTCTATAGACTTTTCACAAAGTTTGTATTGAGATCCTCCTTAGAGCAGCCCAGCCCTGACACCACACTCATATATTTTGGGGCTGAGGAGCTTCAAAGACTGACTGCACCTTCTACCACTGTGGAAGAAGTTGGTCAACCTAAGGTCCACATGGAACCTGAGATTAACTTCGAAGGGAAATGGGGACTGATGGCCTAGCAACTAAAACAGATGGGACAGAACTTGTAGCAGTCACATCTTCCGAAGCTCAGCCTGAAGCTTCCGAAGCTGACATTGAAGCCTCGAAAGAACAAGAAAAGTCTTCCGAGGCCGAAATAAAAGTTGCGAAAGGCTTATTCCAGATGTCCGAGGAACTGACCATCACAGATGTTATTGCTGAAATAGCATCTGAGGTGAGCAGGGAGGACATTTCTGATATTCCTCCAACCCAAACACCAGTTGAACTTCTCTCTCAATCTGAACCCTCTATCCAAGAACCACCATAGTCAAGCTCTGTCAAAGACAAAGGCAAAAGGAAATTGACTACGGAAGAGCTTCAGGAGGAGGAGAGGATTGAGAAGCTCAAGAAGAAAGGTAGGTTTCCTACTGAGAAACTGCTAGCTACTATTTCTAAGGCAGCTGCAGTCAATCAGGAAGAGATCAACACCAAGAGAAGAACAGCACTCATTGACCATCTCATCAGCCTAGGAGCTGCCAATGAGGAAGTACTCCTGCTACCACTAGAGGAGTTGGTGTCTTTGGAGAGGTCAACCTGGCTAAGGTAAGAAGAAGAAGCCAGGTTGGCCTTGGAGAGGGAAGAAGAAGAGCGAAGAGAAGCAGCTCTGAAGCTGAGAGAGGATAGGATCAAATTCCTACTCTCAAGAGGCTTCAGTCTTCCTGAACTGTCTCCACATGATGATGACATGATCCTGCTGCTCCACAACAAAGAGCAGGACCAAATGGAGAAGGAAAGGAAGAAAGCTGCTAGGGAGAAGATGAAGGAGAGGAAGCGGAGGGAGGAAGAGAAGAGGGTCACTGCCACCAAGAAGTCCAATAACAAATCCTGGATGAAAGACTATCTACGGGCTCATGGCTTCTCTGGTAGGCAGGTGGGACCTATGTCCGAAAGGACACTCCAGCGGATAGTCAGTAAAATTAAAGCTGACATCCGTTTGGGGAAAAGGAAGGAGATGTACAGGAGGGTACAGGGAATGGTCTTCACCCCAGCCACTCAACCACACCCAACCACTAAACCACAACCCACACCAGAAGAACCAATCCCATTTCCCATTAAAACCGAACCCACTGATGAAACCTTCACCCCTGAACCCACAACTCTACCCAAACCTACCACGTCACCTCAACCACCCAAACTATCCATCCTAAAACCCAAAACACAACCCAAAACCACTAAACCTAAGCCTACCCAACAAAAACCAAGACCATCCCCTCAACCTCCTCAACATCTCTCCTATGAGGAAATAAAGGAGTTCAAGACAAGGCTCATCAACTGCACCACTTTGAGCAGCATCTCCTGTGAGGGAGACCTTATCAACATTACCTATGTTGATAACTCTTCAAGCACCCTCACCCTAGGCCAATTTCTTGAGTTGCCTAGAGACACCTTGGGCCAGGCTGCAAGACTTCTTGGTCTCAACTCCGATACCCTCAATGCTGAGGAGAAGAGGCTAAGAAGGAGACTGGTGACTCTACTGGATATAAGGAAAGAGGACAGGATTTCTAGTCAATCTCCTGGACCTAGGAATGCTATAATCCAGTGGAGGTTCGATGAACCTTCTCACAACTTTGTTGTGGAAAGGGAGAATGGTGAAACCAACAGGCTTAATGCCACTTCTCTATTGCATCTCAGCAGATTTGACCTTGCTGAGCTTGCAGAGAAGCCATTCTCCAATCCCTCCAAGTCTGAGATTGCTGCACACATCAAAATCATATTAGCGGTCTCCACTTGGCCGAACTAAGTAGAAGAGCCAAGATTGAAGAAGAGTTAAAGTTGAAAAGAGCGGAAGACAAGGAAAGACCAACCACCAAAGGCACAGCCTTTCTACAGATGGTGGAAGGTCCTGAATTGGAACCAATAGTTAGATGGGAATATGACTATAGTTCCCATCAACTAACTCTTTTCAGAGGGCCACAACAAAGGGTACATATAATCCAAGGTGACAGAGTAGAGGTTTTGTCTACCAAGGATTTGTATAAGATTCTCAGCACCATATCAGGAAAGAATGAAGACACTGATAAACACTTACTATCAATGGTGCTGAGAGTTTTGAGAAGAAGAGGGAAGTGAAGTTTTGGTAGCATCAGCCTAGGGGGAGTTTGTTGGGTCATGACAAGGCTGGTGCAACCAAAACCACTTCACATAGTCATTTTGGTGCTATATTCAAGGGCTTCCGAAGCTAAGCATGAGATCTTCCGAGAGTCTGAAGAACAACAGCTGAAGGCAACAACTGAAGCCAACAACTGAAGACTATCTTCCGAAGACAAAGTCTGATGAAAGAGCTGAAGACAAAGTCTGAGCTTCCGAAGACAAAGTCTGATGAAAGGGCTGAAGACAAAGTCTGAGCTTCCGAAGACAAAGTCTGATGAAAGAGCTGAAGATAAAGTCTGAGCTTCCGAAGACAAAGTCTGATGAAAGAGCTGAAGACAAAGTCTGAGCTTCCGAAGACAAAGTCTGATGAAAGAGCTGAAGACAAAGTCTGCTTCCGAAGACAAAGAAGACTCCAAGCCTCGGAAGAAGTAGTCTTCCGAAGTTTAAGTGGCTTCGGAAGAAGTTATCCTTCCGAATTACTTTATCCTTCGGAAGACATTGCTATGACCAGCAGATAAAAGTATGGTCCCTGACAGTCCGCTGCAGACCTCTGATACAACATGACATCTTCCTAAAGAGCCATGTTGTTGACCATACTTTACTCTACTGTTCACCTTTTTATGATAGTACATGTTACCAACTTTAGTTGGTGACAAAAGGTAAGTCAGGGACATGTCCTGACTACCAACTCTCAGGCAAAATGTCTGAAAGACTTCACCTAGAATCTTGTAGTATAGATGTTAGGTAGAGGTGTCCAGCTGGTATCAAAGTATATCCAGCTGTAGGTAGTATTATATATATATTCTCCTTGTAACTCTTTAGATAAGCGATTTGAGTCCAAGAGTCTTGTAATCCTTTGAGTTGAGAAGTAATATATAAAAGTACCTTGAAAATTTACATCCTGTGTTCATTTACTTACAGTTACTTGTTATATTGTGATCAACTCTTTATAAGACTTTTGCTGAGTATTGATTCTAGATGAGTTTGAGAGAAAAACCATCTGTTGAGTGACCCATAATTGATCCTGCATGAGTAAAGATAAAATAATTTACATATTAATTGAATTAAAAAAACATTCACGTATGCATTAAAGTATTGAAAATTGATTCATTTTCCATGTGATTAAATTCAAAACTAAATGTTAAAATGATTTGAAAAAATCATGCATACGTAAATTGTTAAACGTATGTGAAATATAATATATACATGAATTCTTTCATTTCTTTGTAATAACCAACATATGCTTAGGTTGTTTCATATGGGAAAATTGGTTCCATCCATAAGTTATATATTCCCTTTGTTTTATTTTATGGGCCGTGACTAAATGAAATTGTAAGTTAAGAATTATATATGTAGAATATTCGAAGGTATGTGGAACATACATATTGAATAAAGTATTCAAAACTAATATGATTATTTTCAACATAATTAAAAAAAAATCAGAGTGTGGTCTGTTCCAATCGATATGCATCACAATTAAGCATTTCTTTATTATTGGTTCATTTCATGCCACATGATTATTTGAATTTCAAATAATAACTATTGATTTAAGGTCTTGTTTGGCTCAGAGATTTTAAGGGATCTAGGATTGAAAATAAAATGTTTGGTTCGTCACTATAAAATCTACAATTAAAAATCTTTCATTCAAATGTTGAATTCTCACTTTCTTACTTAAATGTGATGAAATCATAAGCATTTCGATGAAATCATAAGCATTCCAATGAAATGTTTAAAATTACCGTTAAAACCCACTCAAATGACATGAGCAAGAAGAGTTCAAAATCTAGGCAAAAACTTTAAAAATAAAAAATAAACTCTAAATAAAGATATCAAATGCAACATTGAAATCAAATTGTGTTTTTAATTAATCCCATGAGACATATAACATTTTCTTAAAAAAATTCCCATAAATTAGAATTGTTCGAAAGTCCCAGTAGAAGGATAAAGATCTAACAAAAAACGATCTTGGGTGATGAATATCGTGTTCCGTATATATCAAACCAGAAAGTGATGGAGAAGATGAAGATGAATTCACCATATCGCACCAAAAGATCGGGTTCTAGATGATGTTTGTGACGAAGAAGATGAAGATGAATTCACAACAACAAAGATGATGATTTTGGTGGCAGGAAGCGATGGTTTCAAAAGATGATGGATTGGACTTGAAAAAGAAGAAAAGGGAAGGGTATATTTGTCAATTTGGAATTTAAATATTCTAATTCCTTTGATAAAATTACAACCAAACAAGGAATGATATTTTTAAAACATTCCTTCAAATTGCAAATCTAAATAGAATTTCAATTCCATTTAAAAATATTCAACCAAACTGGCCTTAGATGTTGAAAAGAATAATCTAAAGTGTTATTTGTACAAACTTTCCAACTAATGTTGCTAAATCTGATAAAAAAACATTTGGTTTGGTTTTGATACATATTTACTTCAAATAGTGAATCGGTTTGGTTTGATTTTTGTAACTGCAAAATATTACTCATAATTGCATCATAAACCTTTTTTTTTTGTCTGTTTGAATCTAAGTTTACTGTAAAAAAAATTTTACTTAGGGTTACTTTTTATTAGGGGTGCGCATAGTCGATTTGGTTTGATTTTAGCCTAAAACCAAAACCAAAAATCGATATTTCGGTTTCTTAAAACCGTACGGTATTGGTTTTCGGTTTTGGTTTGGTTTTGTTTTTTTTATTTTGTTTTTGGACTTCAAGTTATTTTTTTCAAATTGGTTCAAAGTAATGAATTTAAGCTAAAACTTTGGGCTTACGTCATTTTATTAATTTTAAACATAATATGTATATTCTTATAAATTTCTTAACATTAAATTAGTTACAATTAATAAAATACAATAACAAAAAATTCAATAAAACAGTTTAATCAACCAAACAAAAATGTTTAAATATTTTTCTAGTAACCTAAATATCTATCTATTTTAGATAGCATAACTTAAATAAATAATTTATAAATTAGTCAAGTTTATAAGTGTATGAATACACCTCTCAATTTACAAGTTCAGTTTTATGGTTTCGGTTCGGTTTTTTCGGTTTCTTTTACAAGCATAACCGAACCGAAAAAACGGTTTTTAAAAAATCATCAAACCAAACCATCGGTTTTTTATTGGTTTCGGTTATTTCGGTTCGGTTGCGTCGGTTTTTTTTATTGCAGTTCGATTATTTTGATTTTTTTCACACCCCTACTTTTTATGATTTTATCAACCGGCAACAACCCAAGTGAATGAAGTGATTATAGTTTCGGTTTAGTAATCCCTTATTATGGAGGTTTGTAATTGAAACTTAATAAAATGGACCGCTTGTTAAAAGTTTATAACTAGAACCATCGGTTATTCCTAATCTTAAATTTCACTTTCTTGGTTATGATAATACAGATAATTTCCAATATGTGAAATTGGTATCAAATGACTATCAAGATTTTTTTATAAAATACGTAATCTACTTTTATGAACCATATAGATTTGTAATTTGTAGAATTTAAACCATTAATTTTTGTAATAAGACTATATCATTAGAATATTGGGCCAAATTACTATCAAGTATTTGGCAATAGTATAATCAATGTGTTTCTTTAAATAAAAATAACAATTACATGGAAGTGATCATGGTCTGAGGTGCTCATTAAAATAACCATTATTGTTGGCAAAATCTTTTAATTAATAATAACACATTAACTACATCATGTCTTAAGTTAAAGTGATGTTGTTAGAGGAACATAGAAAACGAAATGCTAACAAAAACAATGGGCCACCTCCCAAAAACTATGGGCGTCTCTATCACCAACTTGTCTAATTTTGAAAAAGTCACTAATTAATTTTCAAATATTTCTTCATTATATGCTTCTTTATCTCTTTTAACCAATTATAATATCATCATATAATTAGAACTCTATTTGTTGTAATACACCACTTGTCATGATCGGATCTTAAAGTCGTGTGAACCGTATTTAGCATTTTTCAAACATAAGAAAAGAGTTACAACACAAATAGAATTTGTTAGAAATAGTAAGAAGGTTGTAGATTAAGGATGACATTTCGATGATTAATCGGTTGTTTAATAATTTCTAAATGATTAAGTGTTGAATTAATAAGATGTCTGAACCATTAAGTGTTGAATATTAAGAGATCTGAACCATTAAGAGTTAGTATGTCGCTTAGCTATTAAAAACAAATGTATGGTCAATACAGATAAAAGGTCTTTAACCATTCAGTATTAGACATTTTAACCATTCAACATTAGTATAATGCCTAACCATTAAGAGACAAGTGTCTGAATCTGAACCATTCAGACATTTACTCGCGAAACAAACAGTCTGAAGCATTAAGAGCTGAATCATTCAGACATCTAAACCATTAACAGGTTGATTCAGATGTTATCAAACACCCTAAGTCAGTATCATATCGAGTTTTCGTTGTTTTATTGTTTTATGTCGTTGATTTTTATTGATATCATTAATTAATGAAATGGTTTCTTCTCGAAATAGAAAAGAATGTATAACTTAAATATAAAGCAGGTAGTTATTTTAACATTAATGGTTAGTTAATGTATATATATTGTAGATATAAGTTAGATGGTGAGTGATAGAATCATGTGATGATGGAATCCAAAGAATCATGTCTTGTTTTATTTTTCAAAGATGACGAGGATTGCATTATAATATTAGACTAGTTGATTTTAATATTTGAACACGTACGTAACAAGTTATTCGCTCTCTCTGTAGCACATTCAAAAGTTAAAAAGTATAATTAACTACATAATTATTTATCAATATTTTCTGTTCTAAATCCATAAATTCAATTCAAAAGCACAAAATAACTTTGTTTATAAGTCTCGACTACAAGGTGGACGAGCACTCGTGGGTCGACAAGTGGGTAGTTGTGGTTTCCGCAAGTACACCGCCATGGAACCCATGCAGATTGTGGTTATGGATTGCTCATGGACTGTTAATAGCCGTAAAAGTTTTTGGCATTGTAAGTTGTTTCGATATTCATTTTAAACTTTGATATGATCTTGCGGAATAAGTTGCAAGTTTTAAAAAAATTGAGGATCCTTGTTTGAAGGATGAGTAGTTAAATTTGATATGTTATGTATTTTTTTAGTTATTTATGTTTTTTATTAATAAAAATTATATATGTTCTTTTTATTTTAATGCTCTAATATTTTAAAATATTAGTCATGTAATTTATTTTTAATTAACAAATTATATTTGATGTTTTTTAATATATAATTTACTTTTTCTTCATGGGTTGAGTCCGTTAAGAAAATAAGTGATGTAATAAACAAAAGGTAGTAGAATCTTCAAATGATATGACAACTACGATCGAATGATAATGGGAGTCGGAGGTTTAAGAAATGAGTGCATATTCTATCCTAAAAGATTAACGATTCATTTTAATAAATGGTTCTTTTGAAAGAAAAACCTTTAGCTTTCATTACAATACATCAAAACATAAAAGTTTATAGCAGAAGATATATACCCCGTAATGTCTATAAATCCTCGACGATGAGTCTACACATCATGCGTGCATATGATCAATGTGATGATGTTCTTTGCCTTTGATTTTGTCTTCAAATTATTAGGGGGTGTGGCCCTCACTTCTAATTACTACGCGATGAGAGTGCAGACCTTTTTCGCATACATATTTGTTTAATCGAAGAGGCATCCCGCAAATATGTGTAAGTGACCATGAAGGTGGTGGTAGAGATCCCAAACTTGATTGGGAGTGTCAAAACATGAAGATCTCATTGAAATACTTCAAGAACAATACAAAGTTTACAAGTGAATTCGAAGAAACCAGAACAACCCTCAAACGATAACAACCGGGACGAACACACACCAAGACAACACACTGACTGATACAGATCAGTGGATAACAAAACAAACAGAAACATTTGGGGTTCGACGACGAGTCGAAACCCTAATCTGATGAACGAAGAAAATCTCTTGAGAACCTTCGAGAGACGAGCTACAGAAAAGTGTGGTGATAAATGAGGAGTTCTGATGACCCGCCTGATATGTTTTCTATATAAGCCCCAGCTAAGCTCCAGCTATGATCCACGAATAGAAGCCCATTCAGCCCATTCGGCCCAGCAGCTCAAAAACAAACATAACAAACTAGTTAGGTACAAACAACAAAAAATAACAACTTAGACAGGAAATGGAAATGAATATATACATTTATTATTGTATGTACATATATTTATTATTGTATGTACATATATTTTCAACACCCCCCCTCAGTTCCATTTCCAAACATATTCAGCAGATGCAAACGATCACACAAAACCGAATGCTGATTAGTCGGCAATCCTTTTGTGAAGATGTCTGCAAGCTGCTCAGCTGAGTCAACAGACACAGTTTGAATGAACCCAGCTGTGATTTTTTCCCGAAGAAAAAACAGATCAATTTCAAAATGTTTTGTCCGATCATGAAAAACCGGATTCGCAGCAATAGACCGAGCTGCAGAATTATCACAATACAACGAAACAGGAAGGACAACTGGTACCAGCATCTCCCTTAGAACATTTTGAATCCACAAAAGTTCACAGGTGGCGGCACACATTGCCCGATACTCGGCCTCAGCAGAAGACCGAGAAACAGTCCCTTGTTTCTTGCTTTTCCAAGACACAAGAGAGTTTCCTAAGGTAATACAATAACCAGTAACTGACCGCCTAGACTGAAGGCATTTGCCCCAGTCTGAATCAGCATAGGCCGTAAGACTAAAATGTCTACCTTTACTAAAAAACAACCCCTTTCCAGGAGCACTTTTGAGGTATCGAAGAAGCCTCATAGCCAACTGTAATGCGCCTTAGTAGGCTTATGCATAAACTGACTAAGAAACTGAACTGAATACGAGATATCAGGGCGAGTGTGGGAAAGATAAATCAATTTCCCAATTAACTTCTGGAATTCAGTAACATTTTCTAACACAGAAGTATCTTTTTGACAAAAATTTACAACAGCAAAATGTTGATCTATCGGAGTGGCAACAGGTTTACATCCTGTCAACCCAAACTCTTGCAACAGATCAATGCAATACTTTCGTTGAGACAGACAGATTCCAGTTGCTGACCTGAGAACCTCTATCCCAAGAAAATATTTAACAGTCCAAGATCCTTTATAAGGAACTTCGACTGCAGAAGCTTTTTTACACGGGTAATTTCGTCTATACTATTTCCAGTTACCACTATATCATCCACATACACAAGTAAAACTATAAACACAGAATCAGAATTTTTAACAAACAACGAATAATCACACTTGCTTTGCACAAAACCCAAATCACACAACACACCAACAAGCTTTTCATTCCACATTCGCGGAGCTTGCTTCAAACCATATAAAGACCTTTTTAATTTGCATACTTTATTATTGTTTTTCGAGAAATAACCCTCAGGTAATGTCATATACACTTCCTCATTTAAGTCCCCATATAAAACGCATTATTAATATCTAGTTGATACAGAGGCCAATCATTTTCAACAGCTAAACTAATGACAATTCGGACTGTGACCATTTTAACAACTGGGGAGAATGTTTCATCAAAATCTATGCCTCATCATGATGGAGAGGCTGCTGACTTCCTACCTCCTCTTCATTGGTTGAGGGAGGATTAGGCAACTGAGCAGGCCTGATCTCTCTATTATTCCTCCCTTCATCATCGGGTATTTCACCACTAGAACCTCGGGTTAGATTTAGGTCAGGAATATCAAAAAAATTAACAGATGATTGAAGTGTGGTATCATTTAGTAAGTGAGCAGGTTTGGACTCAGGTGTATTAAATGGGAAAATGGTCTCATAGAACTTTACATCTCTAGAGAACAAAATGTGTTTAGAGTCCAAACTTAGCAATTTATATCCTTTTTTTTGATTTGAGTATCCCAAAAAGACACATTTTTCAGCATGACTCCCAAACTTATCAGAATTATTTAAAATAGTACTGTAACACAGACAACCAAAGGTTCTAAGATGGTCAAGGGAGGGCTTAAATCCAAAAACCATTTCATAGGGGGTTTTTCCTTCTAGGATTGATGAGGGAGTCCTGTTAATTAGATAAGCAGCAGTTAAAACACATTCGGACCAATAGCAAAGAGGAACATTAGACTGAAACAAGAGAGTTCTAGCAACATTTAAGAGATGTCTATGCTTTCTCTCGGTAATACCGTTTTGTTGAGGGGTATAAGAGCAGGAAGTTTGGTGTAAGACACCATTTTTTTGCAAAACTCATGCATTTTGTGATTTACAAATTCTTTTCCATTATCACTGCGGAAAACTTTAACAATTGCATTAAACTGTGTTTTCATTAAACTGAAGAAGTTTTCTATATTAGAAAAAACCTCATCCTTATGTTTTAAGAGATAAATCCAGACTGCTCTAGATAGGTCATCTACGATAGTCAAAAAGTATTTATATCCTTCACTGCTCTGAACTTTATATGGTCCCCATACATCAAGGTGAACAAGATCCCCAATTGCTGAGGATTTATGTTCACTTATGGGAAAAGGGGATCTATGCTGTTTTGCTTTATGACACACGTCACATGGTTCAGGGTTAGAGTTAACGCCAAGATGAAAGTCTTTTTTAAGAACCTCTAAGACCTTATGGGATGGATGCCCTAGTCTGATGTGCCATTGATTATTTTGATTACGAGAATTAAGACACACCTTATTACATGCAGGAGGCACACCAAACAGGTATAGTCCATCAACCTGATTACCAGTCACCAGGGTCCTCTTTGTGAGAGAATCCTGGATATAACATTTATGTTCATCAAACGCAACATGTAATTTGTTGTCAGAGGCAAGTTTAAACACAGACATCAAATTTACACAGTAATCTGGGACCACAAACACATCATTAAGAGTGACTTCATTACTTAGTTTTAGACTCCCAATTTTAGTCACTTTTGCATTTGTTCCATTTGGATGTTTTACAGTGATGTTCAGACCAGAAACATCAATTTGGTTGAACAATTCAGAATCACTTTTGATCATGTGTTGATTGGCCCCAGAGTCTACAATCCATCCAGTTTGAATGGACTCAAAGAAGGACTTAGAATTGAGACCGAAACTAGATGACAGGACAACAGGGGTAGTACCTCCTAAGTTGTTGCTAGTACTGGGATCAGACGACTTTCATTTAGAAGACTAAGCAACCTTGAGACCTGGTCAGGAGTGAGAGAGGTAGTAGTAGCTAAAGAGGACTGGCCAGGTTTATTTTGGTTAGAGTTATTTTGATTAGGTTTATTTGTAGTTACATTTCCTGGTCTAGGTCTGTTTCCTTGTGGGTATCCCACTAATTCAAAACACTTATCGACCATGTGTCCGATTTTGTTGCAATGGGTGCATTTCAGGTTAGGGTTTGGGCCTCGGTTTGGCTTTCTTTTATTATCAACAACATTGTTTGTTTTTGAAACAAAACCAACAGTTTGCCCTTTTGATACATTATTTGTTCCCCTATGAGACTCTTCTCGAGATATAATTGCAAATGCTGTTTTAATAGTGGGAAGGGATCTCGAGTTAACAAATTTGTTCTTACGGGTTGGTATACTTCGTCCAAACCCATAAGAAATTGCATTAGCTTTATTAATTGACTAAAATCATTGAACTCTTTTGAGGCATTACACGAACAAGAAGGTAATTGCACCATTGCATCAAATTGTTTCCACATGGTATTTAATCTATGATAATATTCAGACACAGTAGATCCACTTTGGGACACAGAGTTTATTTTTTGATATAGTCCAAAGACAACCGATCCATCAACCTTATCATAGGTTTCCTTTAATCAGCCCAGACTTCTGAGGCTAATTTAGAGTAAACCTGTCCAACATATAACTCTTCGGCAACAAATTTAACAGCCAAGTAAGGACAATAGAATTACACCGTTCCCATTGATTTGCTAAAACATCATTAGTTGTGGATTTCTTGCATTTTCCATCAATAAAACCCAGTTTGTTCTTGACTTGCAAAGCTAGTTTCATAGAGTTAGCCCAAACAGTGTAATTCTCTGTCCCCTTAAGTTTGACTGTGATTATATTCAAGTTACTTGAATCACTAGGGTGCAGGTATAAGGGTCACTGGCATCCAGTTTACTGACCAGAGTCTCAGGGATAACAATAGTAGTATCTACAACAGGGGTAGTGGGCTCAGCCATTTAAACACACAGACGTAGTATGCAATTCACACAAGCAGGCGCACAAAGATCAACCAAGTCAGAGCCAGGTTTTCACACCATTCAGGATGGCAGATCAAGGATTAACAAGGTTGATGATGCAAGCACTCAAAATACAGGCACACACGTGATGCACACAGAGCGCTTTAAGAGCGACAAGAAACAATCAAGATAAACGATATCACTAATAACCAGATGCTGGTACTCCTAACCCAGCCAAACCAGACCTAGAAACTAAGAAAATAAAGAGATAAGGCGACTGAAGAGGAAGGATCTCACCGAGGGGGTGACCCAAGTTAGGGTTCGCCTTTATGTTCAAGTCCGTAACCTTCACTTAGGGTTACAGGACTTGAGAGATATAGCCGATCTTTAACAGGAACAGCCAGATGCACAGAATATTGCCACGAACTGAACCTAGGGTTTTTAATTTTGAAACCCTAGATCTTGAACAACGATAGATGAGTGGAAGGCACCAGAATCGAAACAGACAGTGGTCTCATCAGAGCCTCAGTGGCTCTGATACCATGTCAAAACATGAAGATCTCATTGAAATACTTCAAGAACAATACAAAGTTTACAAGTGAATTCGAAGAAACCAGAACAACCCTCAAACGATAACAACCGGGACGAACACACCACCAAGACAACACACTGACTGATACAGATCAGTGGATAACAAAACAAACAGAAACATTTGGGGTTCGACGACGAGTCGAAACCCTAATCTGATGAACGAAGAAAATCTCTTGAGAACCTTCGAGAGACGAGCTACAGAAAAGTGTGGTGATAAATGAGGAGTTCTGATGACCCGCCTGATATGTTTTCTATATAAGCCCCAGCTAAGCTCCAGCTATGATCCACGAATAGAAGCCCATTCAGCCCATTCGGCCCAGCAGCTCAAAAACAAACATAACAAACTAGTTAGGTACAAACAACAAAAATAACAACTTAGACAGGAAATGGAAATGAATATATACATTTATTATTGTATGTACATATATTTATTATTGTATGTACATATATTTTCAACAGGAGTTACTGAAAGCTGAAACATTTGGGACGTGCATTTGGATAAAGGGACCGAGTATGATATTGGTTTTATAAATTTCATGGATTTGAGGAAAGTATTAGATTTGATGATATCCGCTCAATTATCCGAATAGTTTACTAGAATATATTTAGGTATTATTTAATCTAAATACATCAAATAAATAACATGTAGGTTTTTAGAAACTTGAAATCACTAAGATTAAAGAAAAATCATATTGTAGTTAAATATTTCATATCTTATGTCAGCTTTTGAAGTGTGTTTAAAATTGAGTTTTGGGTACTGATCATTCTTATAGGCATACATGATAACGCAAAGCCCTATATGTATCAACTAGTGGTATGGGTATGGGTATGGGTACGAGACATTGTTTTGATTATCAGGTAGGACATTAAGATTGCTAAAGCATGTCCGGTACATGACACATTGTCATCCTAACCGGCTCATGTGAGCACAATAGCAAAAAGACCCAATCGAAAAACATTTGACTGGTCATACTAAGACCTACATATATGTCGCATGCAAAGTTATTATGAACGCATCCAATGGAGGGACTTTTTGGCGTTTGAATCCAAGGCGGCGTCTAAATAGAGGAGAGTGAGAAAGAGATGGTGTGTGGACGTCCAGAATTCCATAGATGAGCGGACAATAAATATTAGGGAAATAATGAAAGAGAAAGAAATAGAGGTGGTGAAAGGACAGTATCCAAATATGTCCTACTCAAATATATATCTATTATGTAAAATGCTAACCATAAAAACAAAAATATAAGTTAAATGAATAAAAATCAAACATTTGTTGATTTTATATACTAACTGTTGATGAGCAACATGATGAAAGATCGGATAAGTTTTGAGTTGTGTAGAATGACTCAAAACTAATTATTCTCTTTCATTTGTTAACATGAAAAAATAATAAATTTTTACATTATTTGACAACATGTCATAGTCGTCGATAATGATTTGTTTATTTTATTTGAAAAAAAATTGTCATGAACACAAATAACTCAATAATAACTACATTCACAGTTCTATGAAGTAAGATATAATTGGTAAGATCTCACTAGCTCCTATCGATATCTTTTATAAAAATCATACTTTTTAAAGGGGTTCTATACTTCTATATGTACATGGTAATCAAATCAAAGTGTGGGAGCTCCCCACAAAATGTGGGGAAAGATCGCGTACATCTTTCCTTAAATGGAACGGACCCTCCCTGGACCCTACGAAAGCGTGGGAGCTCTTTGCAGCACCAGGTACGCCCTTTTAATCAAATCAAACTTATAAGTTTAGTTAATGACTAGACATTGAAAATAAATTGGAAGTTTCTTGATTCAGTAATGGAACAAATGGAGTTTCCAATCCTCAAGCCTATGGCGCACATAGATATTGGGAATTTTATCAGCTGCTAGATCATTTATTCTGATTAATAACAGTATAACCAATGAATTACATGTAACTCGGGGTCTCCGCTAGGGGATCCCCTCTCTCCTTTTCCTTTTATTATAGCTATGAATGCGTTATCAATCTCTATATCCCCTCTCTCCTTTTTTCTTGTATATAAATATAGAATTCGTCCTATTTAAAAATAATAATTTCGTCACTGCTCCCCGTTTACGAAAATATTTAAGCTCTGGCACTACCTACATACATTTGGTGATAAAAAAAACCAGTGTCGATTGTCACCTATCTCTTCACGTCGGCTTGAGAATGTTCGTGAAACTCTTTGTGGATGCTCTAAATGTTGATCCCATAACATCTATCTATTGTTGTTATGGTTCAATAATTGGAGAGGAGATTAATTTCAAAACAAAATTTAATCTGATCCACATACTTAGATACCATGGACGTTAGCGCATCGTATAGCAACCCACCTCTCCTTGTCATCTTAGCTATATAAAACACGGGACACGTATGGGCCATACCTCAAGCACGGAGATCATCGCCACATGTGGGTCCCATCACCCACACTCTTCTTTTTTTTTTCTTTTTCTTAACGGCAAATTTATCCTACCTCAAAATTACCATAAATTACCTCATTGCTTGGGATTAAATATAAGACTTTCTTTTTAAGAGACAAAGCTTCTACCTGGTGACCTACATAATTTATGTAAAAATAAAAAAAGAAACATATTTTTATTTTGACTTAACTAATGATTTACGTAGGTACCATATCACTTTAGGATTTAATATACGTATGATTACCCTACCTATTGTGCAAGAGACTTTTTTTTATAGGACGTAAGAGTTTTTGAGTAGTCTCTTAATAATTTTATTAAAAGGTTACTTCTAACTCGGTCAGCGTAAAGTATGTTTGGTTCACATAAAATATATTTTAATAGTTTATAAAGTCTTTTAATACGTAAGTTTTAAAAACATCATCGATTAATTCAGAGGGTACCTCTTATTCAATAAGATCTCTTACCGATTTAGGGACTGTTTGGTAGTTTATAAATGATTAAATGTTGAACCAATAATAGGTTTGAATCATTAAGTGTTGAATTATTAACAGGTCTGAACCATTCAAAGACAAATATCTAACCAATTCAGATAAGAGGTATTAATCATTCAGTATTAGACCTCTTGACCATTCAGCATTAGTATAATGTTTAATCGTTCAGAGACAGATGCCTGAACCATTCAGACATTTGCTCGAGAGACAAACAGTCTCAATCATTAAACGCTGAACCATTCAGACATCTGAATCATTAATAAGTTGTTTTAGATATTATCAAACAGCCCCTTAGCATAAGATTGGCAAACTGCTTAAACTCAAGACTTTAAGATAAAAGAATATTAATCTTACCGGTTACTTTAACAGTCACCATTCACAATTTATGTTCATCGATTCAATCAACGCATCATCACCCTGTGCCCCGTGCAAGAAAACCGTTTTTAACTGTTTAAACCCACAACCTTAAAATTACAAGATACCAACCTTACCAGTACTTCACATCGCGGCCTTCACAGTCCACAATTTATTCAAAATTTTTCTAAATTTAGTATTCAAGTAAATGACTTTACTACCCTCACCTCTCTCTATATATTTCATCACATCCCTTTGATCACTCTCTCATGTTTCATTCCTCTGTTTCTCTCTAGCATCCATTTTTGGGAGATAATTACGATGTTGGGTGTATTCAGCAGCTCAATAGTCTCACCGCCGGAGGAGCTGGTGGCCGCCGGAAGCCGTACACCGTCGCCGAAGACCACCGCGAAGTCGCTCGTCAACCGCTTCGTCGCAAACAACGCCGCCGCGGTGTCGGTGCAGATCGGAGACGATGTTCAATTGGCGTATACTCACCAGAACGAATCAATCAGTCGCCCGAGGTACAGTATACGTTAATTGTTGATTACAATTGCATATGTAATGTGTGGATTGATGATTGTTGATATTTTCGATTGCGTGTTCATGTTAGTGTCTAGAAGTTTGTTGTGAATTGTTGTTGCTGCTCGATTAGTACAAGTTTTGATTCCCGATGTACAAGTCGGTATGATTATGCTGGATGCTAGTAATTTCTATTTACGGAAGTTATGATCTGGTGTAACTTTCGTAGACAATATTTTCAGAATCGGATCGGACGTCGAACCGGACGTCTGGTTTGGTGGTCGGACCGCTCCGATTAAGAACCCAATGCCGTCATAATTATATATATAGTTATATATAAAACTTAAGCATATTTGTATATCTAACACACCTTCAACACCCCGTTTTTACTCAAAAAATAAAAAAAATAAAAAAAAAGAAAATCGGTCCGTACCGGTCCGGTCTCCGGTCCGACCACCGGTTCGACCGTTCAAAACGAATCATACCTGACCGGACCGGCCACCGGACCGATCCCCAGTTGAACCGGTAGGACCTGCCGGTCCGATCCGGTCGTGGCGGTCTATTCCGGTCGTGAAAACACTATTCATAGGCGATTAATCCAAGGGGTAGATAGCAAACTTCGATGATTTGAACTGTTTTTAACGATTAATTAGGTCACTGAGGGTCAATAGTTATTTGATCATTTTTATTCCTCCAGTATGAAACATTAAGGCACCAAGCTAGCACGTCTCCGAAGGAAATCATGTAAATCAGTTGTCTCTGTCAATCCAGAAAGTGAGATTCGAAGGAAACTCATCTAAAATGAGAAAATTCCTTTGCCCAACCTAAAACTTCCTTATTATTATAAAAAAGTCTCACATGTTGGGTTTGAACTCAAAACTTACTCCTATTATAATGAACTCATGAGTTGCTTTATCTTACTCCTATTATAATGAACTCATGAGTTGCTTTATCTCACACTTTTATGAATTCTTGAGGTACTTTACTCAAACGCTTGAACTAATGATCATATATACACTAGAACACTAGAACATAAGATTTTGATATTTTAAGCGATAGGGGCGGTCTACAATCTTTTTGATTAAATTCTAGAGGTAAGCATAAATTGGGCCAACCAGAAAAATCCAACCTAAAAACCTAAGTTCGGACCGACCCGACATAGAGGTGATCCGATCTCGGACCTAAGTTCAGAGCTATTTCGGTTATTAATCTTGGCCGACCCAACCCTTTCTACATACATGTGATCTTGTAATCGTGTACTAAGTTTGAAGCTATTGCAGTCCTTGGTCCGGGCCAGTGCAACCGGTCCATTAAAGGTTTAGCGTATTGCACACCTCTAGCGAATCCTAATCGTAACAAAAGTATTAGTAGAGTCAGAGACGGTTATGAGATTCATTAAAATTAAATCTGTATATATTAATATTTTTATTATATTATATGAAAATACATATATTGTTTGAAACTGAAATCACTGGTATAGATTAATCTATTATTTTGTGGTCTAACTTTTAGGTAACTAGAAAGATTCAATAATCAATCAATTTTACTTTAAATGGTTCTTGATTTATCCTTGATTCCTTTATGCTACCTTTTAGTTGGTGATATGCCATGATTCTTTATGCATCTCATTCTCATCTATGAATCCATCAAACTTGTAACTTTATAAATTAAACAAAATTCTACTATCAACATGGCAGATCTTTCGCGGTCAAAGACGAGATATTTGTTTGTTCGAAGGAGCACTCGACAACTTGGGCAGCCTAAAGCAGCAATACGGGCTTTCCAAGTCAGCCAACGAGGTCGTTTTGGTCATCGAGGCCTACAAGGCTCTTCGTGATCGAGCCCCGTATCCTATAAACCAAGTTGTTGGCCACCTTGTTGGAAATTTTTCCTTTGTTGTGTTTGACAAGTCTACATCTACTTTGTTTGTGGCCACAGTAAGTCATAATTATTCACCTAATCTTTACTGTTAATGATTATCTTTTATAAGATGGTCTAATCTTTGTGATTTGTTTAATATTGAATGGTGTTGGTGGTGATAATGACAGGATCAACATGGTAAGGTTCCTTTGTATTGGGGAATCACAGCTGATGGGTGTGTTGCATTCGCCGATGATGCTGATTTGCTCAAAGCTGGTTGTGGCAAGTCACTTGCGTCTTTCCCTCAAGGTTCGGTTCTATCATTTTTCGTTATGGTGGGTTCGTGTGGTCGGGTAACAAGTCAAAATGAATTCGAGTAGAAACGGACAAAAGTTTAGGGTGTAACATTTTCTTTTAAAAGTAAAAATTATTTTATTTTATACATATTTTCTTTGACGCTACTTTATTTCTTATGAGATCATTTTTAAAAAGTCATTGAAGTTTATATATGTATATTTTTATTGGCCAAGTATAGGATGAGAATTTATAAAACTTTTACAAAAAAAATGATTTATGAAAAGTTATCTAAAATAAATTTCATCTAAATTTTTGTAATTTTTTTCCCAAAATAGAACCTCGCTCGAGTACATGAAACGATGTTGTGCCAAATGTGCCTTTATATAAAAGAACTTATAATGTTGTATGTATTACACGTACACTTGGAACGACATTGATTTGAATCGTTCTTTTTTAGCTAAAAGTTACTCAACCTTGTTTAAGCTAAACCATTCACTTTTAAGCTTTCTAAAAAACAAAGCTAATTGAACGAATGCAGGGTGCTTCTACTCCACGGCAATCGGAGAGCTGAGATGCTACGAAAATCCCAAGAACAAAATCACCGCCATTCCTGCAACCGAGGGAGAGATACTTGGCGCAAAATACATGGTAACATACATGAACTATTAACTCACATCCACTAAACACACATCATTTCTTATTTTCATAGTCGTTATCACCTCTTTTTCGTGGTTTCAAGCGTATACATATCGTGTGGTCCAGATCATAAAACTTGATAAACCAAAGTTGTAATGTGAACCAAATAGTGACATCTTGAATGATATTTTTTGTCAGGTGGAAGCCCCATCGATTCTCTCAGCCACACAGTAAACGTTTCGCTTTCTTGCGCAATCGAACTTGATAGAGGCTTATATCCAGAACCATTGTTAGCTCCACATGTTAGTTCCCCATCTTACTGGAGCAACACCTTTGGTAGGATGATAAATAGATATATGTTGTTTGTTGTTTTTATGGTTTTAGAGGCTGAGGTTGTAGCTTTCAACTTGTATGTTGGGTCTGTGTACAGAGACATCTTGCTTGTGTAATAAAGTTTGGGTAGACTTGAATGTATAATGTATGGTTGTCATCAATTTGCTAAGTGTATGGGTGTAAAGAGAGCATGAGTCGAGCTTGTAAAAACAAGCTCGCCTCGTTTAAAGTAAAAAAGCTCGAGCTGGAGTTCAGCTTATCCGTGGAAATTTTTTCATGGAGGGTGGGAATTTTTAAGGGTCTATGACTAACACTGTATAATAAACTAGCTTACATACTCTATGATAAACTAGCTTATATACTCGTGTAACACACGGGTTATTTAAATTATAATATATTAATGTATTAATAGCATACGTTTAATAAAAATGAATTTATATATTTCTTACGCATAAATTCACATGTAACATATAATCTCGTCACGTTTAAAAAATAAGTTTTGTTTCTTAAAACAAATCTCAGCACTTTCAATGTACTATAAAATATATTTATGAGAATATTATGTTTTTATTTCAATATATATATATATATATATGTATATGTATATGTATATAGAGGGATAAGATCATTTCAGAACTCCTAAATATCTAGAGAACTGCAAAACTAATCTAAGCCCTTAGATCTTTTGATCAACGGGTCTAATCAATAATCGTATTTTGGTAAATAAATGAGTTTTGAGATATATTTTAATACATTAAAAAGGGTATTTAAGACATTTTAGTACGACTTAAATTTGGTAATTATCTTAATTAGGTTTGGGCCCCGCGCGTTGTTGCGGCTATGCGAGTTTTAACGTAACCCTAATTCAAAATCAAAATGAAGGTTTGAAACCATAAAATCAGCAAAATACACAAAGTAAAACACACCAAAACCCCAAATTCATAACACACAATAACATTCAGAAACCAAAACTAAATCAAAGCCCAACACCATAAACAAAATAGACGAAAATCAAAGCGCGACACAGTCCTATATAGAAAAACTGATGAAAATCAAAGCCCCAAAAAAACAAACAAAAGGAAAACCCAAACCTTAACAGGGTATCGATAACGAAAAAAAGAAAGTAGGAACCCGAAGAAAGACAACGCCAACGAATGCTATAATGAACGTAATCGAAACACCATCAAAGAGACGTGTCAAGAAACCAAAAAACTCACAAGAAAAACCCACCCCCGAACCTCAAACCCACAAAACAAACCTATAAAAACACATACAAAACTAAAAAACAAAAACAAAACAAAAACAAAATTCCCACCGACCAAAGGGAATAAATAGAATAGAAATTAATGAGTTGCTTAATTTTCTCTCTATTTGGTTATGTTTATTTTTATAATCAAATCATATATTTTGTAACCAATTGTGGCCAATCTTCATTTTATTTCTTGAACAGATTGTCTATCATCTTCGTACAAGTAGATTTTCTTTATATATCATCATCTTCCTTCCACACTTCTAAAGAAAAAATATGGACGCAACAATTATGGTTTCGGGCTTGCGGCCTTATGAAGTTCATGAGTTTGTTGCTCCAATTGTAGCAATGGCTTCTCGAAAATAATCAAATATGGTACCAACTTAGAATGGAGGTTACAAATATTAAAAAAATGATTGACAATATATGCGATTGGTATGTCTTTTTTTCTTTTGATTCAATTCTTTATTCGTTAGTGTGAACTTTTATATTCAAGACAATAATTGCGGTTGGGGTTTTAGGTTTTTATTACAGTTGAGACATTTCTATTGTTTATAAAATATTTTGAAAATCAACAAAAAAGAAGGCAACAGAAAATTTATGTGGGTTGAAAATTAATTGTTTTGAATAGGTTGAACATGCGCATTTGTAAACATATGTTTTTAATTACCTCCATGTATGCAAACGTAGACTTTGAATCATGATCTTGAGTTAACATAGATTTCTAACATGCAAATGTACGATCAATTCAAAATTTAGACGACCAATATGAAAATTTACATATAGGTAAACATATTATAATTTTGAAAAATGAATGATAATTATCAAGATTACATATATGTAAATAAATGTTGATTTTAAAAAATTGCTCATTAGTTAAAATTTTACATAAACGTAAATATATTATAATTTTTAAAATTAATGACAAGTATCAAGAGTTAGATATGTAATAAACGCTGAAGAAAAGTGATAATTAGTTTGAAAATTTACATACATGTAATATATTATAAGTTTGATAAATGAGTGATGAGTTTCATTATTTATATATACATAAATAAACGTTGTTCTTTGAAGAAAATTGATTATTAGTTTGAAAATGTACATATATGCAAATACAAAAATTCATTTGTTTTGATCCTGGATCAATTTGAACTAAATTTTTTAACATTAATTCAAGATCAATTTGATGTTAAGATATGTAAAAATATAGATATGAGAGATGAGATATGAGATGTGAAGGAGAAGAGAGGAGAGAGAGAGAGGAGAGGGGAGAGGAGGAGAGAAAAAACAAAAATTAATAAAATAAGTAATTAATTGAAGAGAATATTTTTATAAGTTACAATATTATCTTTTTTATTTAATTTTTAATTTTAAATTTAAAACAAATAAATGATCAAGATTAGTTTTTCAAGTTCTCAAAAATAATAGAGTTTTTGAAAGAATCTAACTTATATATATATATATATATATATAGGGGAGGGATCAAATGAAAACCATGTTTATAATTGAAAACCGTGAAAACCACCAATATCCAATCACATAATTTATAATTGATTTAATTTTTTAGTTGTTTAAAGTATATTTAAGTAAATTTTAACCTTATTTTTTGAGGTCATTGTTTATTTTTTAATTAAACTCCAAGGTTGACGATGATAACGAATCGAGGTACGTATACGTAACTTCTATGAGTTAGATGTACGTAACTCTTAGTTGTACACTTGGTAACACGTACTTACAAAAACATAACCCTTACATATGTGTAACTATTAGTTATACACTTTGTAATACGTACTTACATATATGTACCCCTGGTTTTCACGGTTTTCAATTATAAACATGGTTTTCATTTGATCCCTCCCCTATATATATATATATATATATATATATATATGTGGTCAGGATCTTTTCAGGACTACTAAAGATCGTGAGAACTGCAAGAACCAATCTTAGCCATTCATTAATATAATTTTTATTATTTATTTATTGTCTAATAAAGGGTATTATTGTAAATTTAAAATTATTTCATTTATACCTCCCTTATTTACCTCCTTCTATTTTGGAAATTTTAATTTCTATAATTGAGTAGAAATTTCATAAATTATATACAATCTCTTGATCATCCAAACTAAAAAATCAAAATCAAACCCTTTCGAATTGAAACCATCTTCGATCGATTGAAGCCTTTGAGATCCGTATAGTATATAATATATTGTATCTTGAAATCCTGAAATCCTAATTTACGTCAATGAAGATGATGATGTCATGACAAGGCTCAAAGAAGAATATGACAAAAGATGAAGACGAGTCGAAGATGAAGATGATGCTACGATGAAGATGATATTGTTGATGTTGATGCCGATAACAACGGAAAGGGTTTTGGGCTTTAAAATTTTGAAAACAAGAACAACGATGAAGATGATATTATTGATGAAGTTTTCTGCTCAATAATTTTACTTAGGTTTGTTTTGGATGTATTATTTTATTGGTTTTACCTTTGAAACTTTTAACAATTATGACGTAGTATCGTTTACATATATGTGTACAAACTTACGTATACGTAAACCTTATGTAAACTTCATCAGATATACGTAAAACTATATGTAAACTTGGTTACATATATACGTAAACATATGATTAAATTTGTCCTGATATACATAAATGGAATGTTTAGTCTTTGATCATGCATATATAAATCACACTTATATGATTGGTTATTGTTTTTAGTTTGAATTTGTAAATTTGATTACATATATGTAAACTTGATACACTAACTTACATATATTTAACTTGCATACTACTGAAAAATATCTTTCAATATACACTAACTTACATCTATGTAAATTACTTAAGTTTGTACAATATTTTCGTAACTATGTGTATGTAACCTGTTATCATATATGTAAGTTGATCTAAATTATTTATTGTTGATTTATTACATACATCAAGTTTTAAGCTTCTCTTGATTTGTTAAGCTTCCAATCTAGTATTTTTCTATCATATCTGTTTTTTTTAGAATTATGGTTCTAAATCAGTTTACCTAATCATTAAAACATGTACAATAATCATAAACAATTGTTTGTACAATTGAACTTTATGTTGTTTTAGCATCTGTTTTCAATAAATTTTATTTAGATGTTTTATTGTATTTTTCTACTATTTTAATGTAGATTTTTTCTTAAATGGGTGTTGTTTAAGCATGTTTTTTATCCTGAATTGGGTGCTATTTTAGTAGATGTTATTGTTTCTGTAGATTTTGTAATTTAGGTGCTACATTAAGCGTTTTTTTACTTCAGTTCGCCACTTTTATGCTACTAGATTGGGTGTTATTTTACATATATGTAATTTATATAAATTATACAATCTGATAATTAGTCTGAGCAATAATGAATTTTTTGAATCACATAATTTGATGATCAGATGCATACAAATTTTTAGGAATAAATGTGAGAGAATGAGTAGATATGGGATGTTCTATATCTTTAAAGGGTTTCCAAAAAACTAAATGGTTTTAATTTACTAACATACCATTTATGCTTTAATTACATAAATTAATTGATATATTAATTTACGTTATTACCCTTTTAATCTCAACCATTGATTAATATAAACAATGGTTTATAAGAGTTCTGCAAGTTTTTATTTTAGGGGAAGTCCTGAAAAGAACCTAACCCTATATATATATATATATACACACACACACACACACACACACATATATATATACATATATATCACATATACATACATACATATATACATATATATATATATGTAAGGATTCCTATAAGTTTGATGCAGCCAAAACACTCTAAGTCTTCCTGCATGCTGCACAGAAGAACATGAAGTAAAATGCTTCAGAAGTTTTACACTTCACTTCAGAAATATTCTAAGTGTAAAATCTTCCGAAGCCAAGATCAATATCTTCCGAAGCCAAGACCATATCTTCCGAAGCCAGAAATGAAGTCTTCTGAAGCTTCAAAGACAAAGTCTTCCAAAGCCAAAGAACCAAGACAGATTCTTCCGAAGACTTTTATCAGACATGCTTTTAAAGCTGAACCACTTTCCGCTGCCACTCTGGTTGGTCACCAACTTGCATGAGTTGGTGAAAAGGTCCATGCTTTAGGAAAACTGTACATTGAGGTCTTGAGTCTGTGCTTTCTTCTTTATATACCTTTATCCTTTTTGTAATATATTAGGATGTGAGCTATGGCATGTCATAGTCACCTGTCAAAAGGCAATCTACCTTTTGACTTTACATTTGATTTTGTAGTTGTCTAATCTTATGTATCCAGCTGGCTTTCATAGTATGGACGACTGTAGGTTGTAGTATATAGTGTCTCATGTCCTGTAACTTAGAAAGTGTGAAAAATGCTTATGCTTGAATACTTGTAACTTTGAACTTGAGAAGCAATATACAGCATCCTTGAAAACCAACTACTTGTGTTGTTATCTTGTTCTGTTTCTAAGTTTACTTGTGTTCTTTGCATCATTATAACCAGCTCCCTATTTGATCTGTTAAGTGTTCTTATACACTCTCCTCATTGTGTTGTTGTGTTGTAAGTGCTACCCTTCACCGGTTCTGTATTTGGTATCAGAGCATTCCAGGCTCTTGATATAAGATCTCACCATCTTAAGATCCATCACACACACAAAATACCTAACAACTCAAATGGCAGCTCTTTCTAAAGCTGATATGGAAACTGGTACCATGACCAAGACCCCACTAATCACTCCTGAAGACTTCGACACATGGCGCACAAGAATGAAAGGCTTCATCAAGTGTCAAGACTCAAGGATGTAGGACTCAGTTGTTAATGGTCCTTTCATACCAAGCACTACTTCTGCTACTGGTAATCGTATCATCCCAAAAGATGTGGATGATTACTTAGAAGAAGATAGGAAAAGAATATAGCTTGATCAAAGGGCCATGACTTCTCTTCAAACTGCTCTTCCAAACTCCATCTACAGAGGCTTCAAGAAGTGCAAGACAGCTAAAGATTTATGGGAAGCACTGAAGCTCATGTATGAAGGATCCAAGGAAACTAAAGAGAACAAGAAGGATCTCTTAAAGCAGCAGTTTGAGAACTTCACTTTCAAGGCTGGTGAGACCCTGACTCAACAATACTTCAGGTATGTTGAGATAGTGGGCACTCTAGTGGATATTGGAGTAACTCTTGAGAACAGGGACATAGTAAGGAAGTTCATGTCTTTTCTTCCTAAACTATGGACACATTATTGTGTTGTGATCAAGAGAACTTCGGACCTTAAGACTCTTACTCTTACAGAGTTGTATGGTATCCTGAGTGCATTCCAGATGGAGATGAACATGCAAAATTCCTCTGGTAACTCCAATAACCAACTGAGTTCATGTAAGGCCCCGTTCCCAGGCACCTCACGGTTGGTCATTCATCGCACATATAAACATTTCAACGTACATTTACTTTGCAGCGGAATTTAAAATTTCCATTAATAACTAAAACATGTCATTTCATAACTTTACAACATTCGTTTTCTTCTCAAAATACAATGACATGTCAAAATATGGATGCCAACCTCAACAACTGAGTAGTCGCCCTGTGCCATCCTCAGCAACATACCTGCCAACTGGAAACACATCAAAGTCAGCGTTGCTGAGTGAGTTCTAGTTTTATATTAAAAACATACTTTTCTTTCCTTTAAAACCGTTTCTTTACATACATACGATCACACAACATACGTACACGTGGATAATATTATTATTATCTTCATCATTCATTCGTTAGCTTTCATTCGTGTACCGTTCATCGTTAACATTAACGTTCGTTCATAGACTCTTTCTTTCGCTCGTACGTTTCTTTCTTTCTTTCGTACATTCGTTACCTTCGTTCATACGTACATTACGTTCATCCTTACGTTTAATACATTCATTCGTACGTTCATTACTTTCATACATCCTCTAGCTTTCACTTCTATCTAGGTCCGGTCACACTTTACCCTCTTCATGGCACACAGCCATGATTACTGAGGTCGAGTGGCAAGGACCCCGTTTCATGCGTTGCCACTATGTTCCTTCTGTTCATTATCATCATTCGTTCGTTCTTTAGCTTTCATTAAGTTCGTTATCTTTCGTTCGTTTCTTACGTTCTTTCTTTCACAATCATTTCTCTCATTCATCAACTCACGCAATACTCCCAACTCATGTCCGAAGACTGATACCGTGTCGGGGCCTACACACAAACCCCCGACTCATGTCCGAAGACTGACACAGTACCGGAGCATGCGATCCTCTACTCATCCATCTAGATCCTGTCTCATGCAATATCCCCGACTCATGATCGGAAGCTGATGCTGTGTCGGGGCCTGCTCACAAACCCCGGCTCATGTCCGAAGACTGACACAGCACCGGGATACGCGACAGAGATCCCATACGAGTCAATCATAGAGATTGAACTTCATCCGAGTCTGTTGCAACACAAAGTCGCTCACCTCATAACTATGCTTGGCTTTATGCCACACCCCCGAAGTTAAACATAACTCGGGTAACAACACCCCCACCGAAATGGGTAACAACACCCCCACCGAAGTGGGTAACATCACCCCCACTGAAGTGGGTAACTACACCCCCACCGAAGTGGGTAACATCACCCCCACTGAAGTGGGTAACTACACCCCCACCGAAGTGGGTAACATCACCCCCACCGAAGTGGGTAACTATGACATACTACACCCCCACTATGTGGGTACCTGTGACATACTACACCCCCACTATGTGGGTAACTACTATACACCATGTACCACACCGAAGGTCAGTCACTAGACTGGAACCTCTACGTGCACCTTAAAGATTAGCTGAACCTCACGCGGTTGAGCTTGAGGCATTTAGAGCCGTACACTTTGGTACACTTCGCTTGCAAATCTCTCATGTTTTCATTCGTTCATTAATGATTCATTCAATCATAGTATTCCTCTTTTATTATCTTTCACTTTACGTTATTAATACTTTTCTTCGTTCATAAACAATACACGTAAAGATACGGAAAGATAAACATACATCGAAGCAAGGAACATCGGCATTTACAAATCATCAGTATTCACCATCTATTATGGCAACATCATACTTAACATACATACCTCGAGCATATACATGCAACACTATCGTCATCGTGCCCAAAGTAACTTCTAAGCCTTGACAGTCCTCTCACATGTACCAGCGGGAGCTATCACATCATTACTTACCCTTACTCTTTTCCCGAAGGCCAGTAATCAAACTATGTCTCTCCTCGTGCACAACAACTTTACTTGGGCGTTTGGGCACCCTTCAGTCACCTGGCCCGCGTGCGACTGAACACTAAGCGAATGGGCTCCTATGCGACTGAACCCTCAGTCGTACGATTGAACAGCTATGCGAATGAACCTATGTGACTGAGCAAATGCGGATGATCATCTATGCGACTGGACCTCAGTCGCTTGACTCCCGTGCGACTGGATCCCCATGCGACTGGATCCCCAGTCGTACGACTAGACCTCAGTCGTGCGGTTGAGCCTCAGTCGTCCCTCAATCGGCCGATTGGCCCTTCAGTCGCCTAGCCCTAGCTGGGCAGCGACTGGAGTTCATCACGAACAGCAGCCGCGACATTCGGCTTTCAAACCCTTCCAGACCTCGTTTGAGCTCGAATTAGCCCCTCTAATCCATAGGGAAACATACCTCGACCTCATACAAGCCTATCCTAGTCCGGAATCAAGCCCTAAGCGTACCATACACATACACATACGTACATACACGGGTTAAACACCCAAAACCCAAAAAATAATATTCAGATGTGTTCCAGCCCCAAAATCATTCAAAACTTGTAAAAGAGGGGTCTTAGAACTCACTTGTACTCGATGAGTAGCTTCTCAATCAAGCTTTAAAAGAGATGGTTGCACTACACCACCTGTAGATAAGTTAACACTCAAAGGAGTTAATTTCTGCCTAATTTCGCTGCTAGATTCGCTGCTAGATTCGCTGATAGATTCTCTGCTAGATTCGCTGCTAGATTCTCTGGCATCTTTGCTGCCAGTTTCGCCCAACTTTCGCTGGATGACAATGTCAGCGAATCTACCAGAGAATCTATAGATTCGCTGATAGATTCTCTGCTAGATTCTCTGCTAGGTTCTCTGCTAAATTCTCTGGACGAATACATAGGTTCGCTGGATAAATACTTAGGTTCGCTGAACGAGCTGAAAATTACGAACCAACCCATTTTTAACCCAAAACTTCGATCTTTTACACCCAAACCTTGGGTTATCATCCAGGAACCTATACCTAAGCTTTTTACATGTTTTCTTACATAAAAACGTGAGTTTTTGGGCGATTCTTACCACTTTAAAAAACCCAAAAACTAGAATCCGGGTTTTCACCAAAAAGGAACAATTAGATGATGTTTCTTACCTGGATTCTTGTTGTTTGGAAGCCCACAAACACCAATCTTCAATCTCTTGATCAACCGAGCCTCAAATCGACGCTTTCTCTCTCTACACTCTCTCTCTAAAAAAACTGGGTGTTGAGTGCAAATGAGAGTTGCTCAGCTGATCCGTCTATATATACATCGGGCGTTCCCGGGACCTTAAACTCGTCAAGCTCATGACTCGAAT
This sequence comes from Flaveria linearis, assembly GCA_024085815.1. NCBI lineage: Eukaryota > Viridiplantae > Streptophyta > Magnoliopsida > Asterales > Asteraceae > Flaveria > Flaveria linearis. The sequence goes on from CM044015.1 coordinate 9,754,877, forward strand.
GGTTAAACCGGTCTAACACCAATAACCATCCTATTTTTATTAAATGGTCTCGTCTAAGCCCATTATTATTATTTGACTTGCTTAGTCAATTTTCCGGGTGTTACAGTTCAGCTCTTCATATGGATGAAAGGGAAAGCATCGAACCACAACATCAATTTCTATGCTACCCTGACAACTCACAAAAGGGGCCTTTCATCACCTTCCCAGAGACACCAAGAGAAAGCTACACTCAAGGAAGTCCATTTCAAGAGACAAGTTCTTCTCATTCCTTTGTCTCAGCTGATGAAACCTCTGGCAACTTTCTCTTCACTCTTGAAGACCTGGAGTGTATCCATCCAGATGATCTGGAGTATATGGAGATAGTTCAGCAAATGGCTCTTCTCACTCACAGGGCCAAGAAGTTCTACAAGAAGACTGGGAGAAAGTTTTCAAGCAATACATCCAGTGGAAAGTTTAGGCTGGACAAAAGCAAAGTAAAGTGCTACAACTATAACCAGATGGGGCACTTTGCAAGAGAGTGTAAGGCACCAAGAACAAATGGTGGCCAAACACAAACCAGACCAAACTACACCGAGAAAGCTCACCAGAATGAGAAGCCAAAGCAGCAAGTTACTGTTGCTGTTGAAGAAGGACGCTTTGACTAGAGCTTTCAGATAGAAGATGCATATCCAAACCAAGCTCTTATGGCAGACCATGATGAAACCAAGGTATTGGAAAATCTTTGCGCTTTTGAATTCATTGCTAAAGTTAATAGATACAGGTCATATAACTTAGAGCTGAGATCTGACCTTGAGTCCTTAAACATCTTAAAAGCTGATTTTAAAAGAGCTGAAAATGATTATAAACTCAAAATAGAAGATTTAGAGAAAACCATTTCAACTCTTAAACATGAGCTAACAAATCACAGGACTCGGATCAAAGATTTCATAGCTAAGTTAACTGAATGCCAGGCTGAGCTTGTGATTAACAAAGCTAAGGCAGAAAACTGTGTTCTTGAAGAGGAAACCTTCAAGAACTTAATATCCTCATCCTTGCATGCAAAAGTGTATTATCAAAATAAGCAGGGATTGGGATCTAGTGAGATAGCTCCTCCACACACCATCTTGTCTGTAAGATCTCCTAGGTGTGGAACTTATGAAGATGAGCTTCCCCTTATAGATCCTTTGACTTAACAGGATGAAGAGGAGATGGTGAAGAATGACTCTGGTTTGAGTGAAGAAAAGCATTCTAAGAAGGGTCACCATTCCTCCGAGGAGAGTAAAGCTGTTGGGATGACCAAGTCAAGAAGAAAGAACTTGATCAGGAAAGCCAAAAGAAAATCAAAGAAGGCTCAAGAGATCAAGGCCACTTTTGACTCTAAGCAGAAATAAGTTTTTATCTCTGCAGGGTTTGAAGTGGTTAAGACTAATGACATGAACTCTGGTTCATGTGCAACTCATCTCAGCAACAAGAAGAAGACTGATCAGTTGTGTGTTACTGCTACACAGCCTGGACCATCCAACTCCAAGAACAGTTCTCAACCCAAAAGAACTGTCTCAGCTCAAAGGTGAAGGTGGAGAAGGGATGTGACCAAAGTCAGTCCTCTTCTATGAAGACGACTCTTAGGAAGAAGAAACTAAAGTGTGTCATGTGTGAAAGTACTTCTCATTTGGCCAATGATTGTCCATATAATCCAAAAGGTACTCTTCACATGATGAACAAAGAGACTTTCAAGAGTTCCAAGAAGAACTTAGCTTTGGAAGGAAAATCTGTTTCCTTCGGAAGTTCCAAAATGAAGAAGAAGGCAAGTGGAAAACTGCCTTCGGAAGAAAAATTGGTCTCGGAAGTAAGAAATGCTTCCGAGGTACTGAAGCTTGCTGCATAAGAAATGCTTCCGAGGTACTGAAGCTTGCTGCAGTAAAGGCAAGTTCTTCTGAAGGTCCAGTCATCAAAACTTCAGAAGTTTCAAGAACTTCTGAAGTATTGAAGGTCAAGTTCAAACTTCCAAAGGTGGTGTGGAAGTCAAAGAAAGGCCAAATGACTAAAGGTTCTTCATCAACAACAGCACAAGATCCTCAAAGCACAACCATAGGATCAATTACTGTTGCATTGTCTTCAACTATTTTAAATGAGCCCAAGACCAATGAAGCTTGGGTTTCCAAATGTAACTAGCTATCTCTTTGTGCAGGAACAGCTAAAGACAGACAAAAATGTGTGGATCATTGACAGTGGTTGTTCCAGGCACATGACAGGTAATAGGTCACTACTCCAAAAGTTTGAAAGAATTGATGGAGGACCAGTTGCTTTTGGAGGAGATGTAGGTGGTTACATTACTGGAAGGGGCAAGGTCACAAATGGTAAGCTCAGCATTGAAAAGGTAAACTTTGTCAAGGAGCTTGGATACAATCTTTTGAGTGTATCTCAATTTTGTGATCAGAATCATAACATGTTGTTTACAGAGTATGAGTGCATTGTTCTCAAACACGGGGTGGTCATTCCTCATGAGCACATCCTACTCAGAGCACCCAGGAAAGGGAACATGTACAAGATGGATTTGTAAGAAACATCTCCCTCAGGAGAAGTTTCATGCTTTCTATCTAAAGCAAATAGTGATGAGTCTTTTCTTTGGCATAAAAGAATGTGCCATGTAAACTTTAATAACATGAATAATTAAGAATGATTTGGTAACTAGAATACCAAAAAGAGAGTTTACAAGTGATGATCATTGTGTTGCATGCCTGAAAGGGAAGTAACACAAGGTATCTCACAAGCCTAAGGAAAGAAACTCCATCACTAATCCCCTGCATTTGTTACATATGGATCTCTTTGGCCCCACCAGTGTAATGAGTTTAGGAAGGACTTCTTATTGTTTAGTGATCACAGATGATTTTACAATATTCACTTGGGTCTTCTTTCTTAGAACTAAAGATGAGACCCCTGGGTTTCTAAAGAATTTCATCTTAAAGATTGAGAATCAATGTGATCACAAGGTCAAAACCATAAGATGTGATCAAGGAACTGAGTTCAAAAATCAAATACTTGATACATTTTGTGATGAAAAGGGTATTACAAGACAATATACTGCACCCAGGACTCCTCAGCAAAATGGTGTTGCTGAGAGGAGAAATAGCACACTAATTGAAGCTGCAAAAACTATGTTGTCTGACTCTAAACTGCCCATCACCTTCTGGGAAGAGGCAGTCAACACTGCCTGCTATGTGCAAAATAGAGTTTTAGTAGTTAAGACACATGGTAAGACTCCTTATAAACTTTGGCATAAGAGGAAACCTTTTATTGGTTTTCTCAGGTCATTTGGGTGTCCTTGCACCATCTTGAATACCAAAGATCATATTGCCAAGTTTGCTGAGAAATCAGATGATGGACACTTCATTGGATACTCTTCTCAAGCTAAAGCTTATAGAGTATACAATCTCAGAACTAGAGTAGTTGAGGAGTCAGCCAATGTGACTTTTAATGAACACACTCCCAGTGTGAAAGGTTCTGGTCCGGATTGGTTGTTGATCTTGATTTAGTTACCAACTGTTTTAACAAATCTTGTGAGCATGTTTCAGGGTCCACATATATTGCCTACAGGTGATTCTGATCCTACATTTGAGCTAAGAAGACCTTCAAGCTGCATATATTCAGCTCCAATGGTAACTAATTCTGCAAATTAAGCTTCTACTAGCACATCAATGACAAATCCTGCTGATACATCTGAGTTGCCTCATCTTCCAGTTTTGAGGCACAAAACTCAAATGTAGGAACTTCAAATGTTGGAGAACATGGTGGTGGTGACAGTGATCAGGAATTTCTTGATGCTGAGAACCATCCCAATGAAGAAAATCTCAATGATGTCACACACTCATTGGATCAAGTTAATCTTGATAAGGGTACTGCTGTAGAGGGTGAATCCTCCTTGCCAGATCAAAATTTCTCCAATTTAGATCTGTCTAAACAACTTGCTGTGATCCCTCAACTAAGGATCCACAAGTCTCACCCTTCTACAAACATCATTGAAGATGTTGGTACAAGTGTAAGAACAAGAGGACAGTCTCATAATGCCAACATTGTCTTCACTCTTGTTTCTTGTCCCAAATAGAGCCAAATGTAACATCACGTATTTTCGTTAACTTAAAAGTTAACTTTGTCAAATCTTAAAAGGACCTTTTATGTCAATTTTGAAACTTAAGGTTTGTTATACTTAATAATTAATTTGGTGATTAACAAATTAATTTAATGAATAATAATAATATTATAAGTGTTATAATGTTTACTTAATATTCTAAATTTTAAAGTAAAAATAATCTTAAAAATAATTGTTATTATAATAATAATGATGATATTATTATCACTATTATTATAATAATATTAATATAATAATAATAATGTTAATGGTAATAATACTGATAAAAATAATAATAAGGATGATTATTATTACTATTATTGATAGTAATACTAATAATAATAATGTTAATAATAACATTAATAATAATGATAATATAGGTTTTAATATATTAAAGCTAATAATTAATAATATTTTTTACATAAAATAACAACAATTTAGAACTTCAAGGGCTAAATTGTAATTAATTATAACTTAATCAAAACTATAAAACTCAAATGGAAACTCTTGGAATTCATAGAGACCATTTGTGTAAATCTTTTAAAACCCAAACCATCGCCCCCCCCCCCCCCCAACTTCTCTCCTCGTTCCCGTTTTTCCGGCCGTCACCGGCCACACGCCGGCGAGCACCGGTGACACATCAAATCACCGCAAAACTCAGCTTTTAAAATTGAAAACATGTTTTACAGCTGTCGCGAACACATGGGTGCGTCTAATTGGGATTTAGTTACTGATTGAATGCTCAAAGAACTTGAAACCAAACACCATCATAACTCGAAACCGTTTACACTCAAAACCATAATAATAATCAAATTAATCAAATAGAAACGTTCGTGTAATCATTAAAAAGATGAATGTGTAGTTAATTTGAGTTAAACACTCAATTAATCTCTTAATCATAACCGAAACATTCGAATCAAACTCGAAACCCATTCGGGATGAAAACGTTTGATTTGACGCTACATGACAGAGGGGTATCATTCCATTCGATTCCTTTAAGCTCTCTCTACTCTCAATTGCTTGAAAAAGACATCAAAACTTCGATTTCAAATCCTCTGTTCTTCGCGAGTGGGTCCGAAGCTGTACCGAGCTCAATCGCATCAATTCTTTCGCAATCGAGTAAGTTTAATCTACACACACTCGATTATACTTGGGGATTAAAATCCCTAAGTTTAATTCGGCTAAAACACACGAATTGTTGGTCAATTGGATCGAATTGAAACTAGGGTTTATGCGATTTGGGGATTTGTTTAAACAAAATGTATTAAAAATTTAAAACCAACATAGCACAGATCATGGGCTCTGGCCCAGCGGTAAACACACATGCTATGCAACAACCAACCCGGGTTCGACCCCGGTCCACTGCAATTTTTAAACAACCATTTTTAATCATTTTTAAACTCCAGGAATTATTAAAATATTATAAAAAAAATCATTTTAATACTACTTCAAGATTGAATTATTTTTTGGAAACATTTCAGAAATTATAGTTGACCCTTATTTTATTTTATTTTATTTTTATTTTAAAAAAATAGATGTCAAATGCTAAAAAAATATATAATTTATTTACAAGTTTAAATAGTTACAAAATTATTATTTTAAAATCTTTATTTAATTTCTAGAAATTCTAAATCATATAAATTCCTAGTTCTATATTTTTTGAAAGGTTTTAATATTATGAAATCTTTATAAGAGTTACTCAAAAGTTTAAAAACATTATAAATTAAACCTAAAAACTCTTAAGCTGTTTGCAAGACATTTAAATAATTAATCATCCAATTAATTATGTTGATCTAGTTTTAAATAATTAACTTTTAGATTAATTACTTCCTTTCGTATTCTATACCTATTACTTAATCCATTATTATTAATATTTACGTAATACTTATTGTTTAATTTCACTAATGGTTATTATTATTTCAATCTTAATTATTTAATAAATTTATTCATCTTTATGGAAATAAAATATAAATGGATATATTATTTTATTTACACTAATTATCAAAACCCCAAAATTCCATTTGAAACCCTAATTCACGTTAAAACGTTAATCTTATTATTGACTTTACTCTTGCAACATATACGTTTAGGTGCCTGTAAAGGAAAACGTGGGAATATCGTTTGATCTTTATTATCATTTTATATTACGTACATCATGTGAGTATTTCCATACTCCTTTTCTTATTTTCACACTTTGGGTGAAACATGTTAACTTATATCATTGCACTTGTAAACTTATTCGAGACTTGTAAACTTTATGGCAATTCATCATGTAAAGTTGTGGTTAGTTGAACTTTTGTGGTTACAATGTTATGTCGTTATATGTACAATCATTAACTATTGCTAGCCTGGCGACGTCATAGATCTATGGGCCTGACAAGCCTGCTTGGTTGATCCAAGTACACTTAGCTAATCGTATATACTTTTAACGTTTGAGACTTGTAAAACTTTGTCAAGGTTTGATTGTTGCATTGTTCATAACATCCCTAATCACTTTATTCACTAACTTATGACTTGAATTGCCATCTTTTATATTTTATGTATTGAAAACTATAGAATGCTCACCAACATATTTATGTTGACCTTTTATTTTTAACATGTTTCAGGAATAACTCAAGTATGCGTTCTACTCTTTGAAGCATATCTCACTTAGGATTGGACTTAGAGAAATAAACAATGATCTTGTTACGTTCAACCTTGTATTCATGATGTATCTTTGTTTGAGCCTTTTACTTGTAATGTTACAATTGAATCTTATGATTAATATATTTGGATTATTAATAGCGTTATGTGGCTGTGAACAATCGTAACTCTCACACCTCGACGATTCCACCGTCAAGGTTGGGGTGTGACAGATTGGTATCAGAGCCCATAACTATAGAGATTTAGGTTATTAGAAATGGTGACCTAGGCTATAGTTGCATGAACCTCATAGAAAGATCCTTATACTCTTGTGCTTACTTATTGTTTACATGCTACATAATGCTATGCCTTTTGTGCAACTTGATGCCTTAGCATAGGATTGCCTTATGTATGCTTAAAACTTAGTTACTTGTCTCCCTAAACTTAACTTTGACTCTTTGACTCTCCCCGATAAATGAACTTCCTAAACTTATTCTTAACGACATGTGGGATCTACATTTATCGTCGTGTGTTCAATTCCTTAGACTCTATGTCTAATCTATGAAAATCTTATCAAGGTTTTGATTTCATAAACCAAATAAATTTGTGTGACACATAGACACCTGTATTCTGGATTTCCTGGCAAAAGGCCTTCGGGCTAAGGCAAGCATATCGTATAAATCTCATTGCGAGACCAGTTATGCTTACCTGGGGATTTCTGGGATGAGTGATAAACTATGGTCAATAAACACAAGTCTCTAAGGCAAATGGGTCAATTTACCTTGACGTGTCAACGATTCCAAATGGTAATGCGTTACCAAATAGAACCATCCTCTTTGGATCTTAAAAATCTTTGATTCCTTGAACTGGTTTCTTCTCATTCTTATCATACATAATGTTCCTGTGACATTGAACTCGTCTTACCTTTCAACTTCTACGTTTAAACATCGTTACAAGTTAGGCGTTTCATGTAGCTATTTCTATACCTTGATCAACGTGTACATGACTCTTGTTATACCTCAAAGATATTGGAAATCTAAACCGAATGGTCTTTAAAACTTTAAATCGTTACTTATGGTTTTCATATCCCCTTAAAAATGTGTCCCATAACTAAAGACATGCAATGCTGTAAGGTGGAATTCCTACATCTCGGGATACTTTGTCTAGGCAAAGTGTAAATAGTGATCTGATTCGACAATTGAATCAGTTTACTTGACTTGAAACCCTTGAGATGAGTGATCACTTATAAGTACGCGCGTCTTCAATACGGTTATGGTTGATCTCATAATTTGAGAATTCCTTTCGATTGTGAATCGAATGTTCACATCTCATTGTGATATCGAATCATTCTTGTCCTTGATTTCGTCTTCCCAATTTAAACCATCCAAGATTTGAACACTATCAAAACAAATTCTGTTACCTCGAACTTTGACCTTACAATTTGTAAACATGATTTCCCTTTTATTGCATTGATGTAACTTGAAATTTTCTGAATTTCTAATTGATATTCTCTTCCTTTCTTTGTTAAGTCGAACTTCATACCGTTTGCACCGTGGGAGATGCAAGAGTTGCAAGTCAACTTATGATTAAGAACACTCGTATCTTCTAAATAATTCTATCTCACCAAAACAGGGGTGACTCCCTTACCTTGGTGATGATTCTTTATTCGTTTTGATAAATGATTTCCAATTGTGTGTTTTATGAAATTTCATCCTCTGGATTGGGATGATTTCTTTATCTTGAGGATTGACTTCAATTATTATTGTTGGAACTTGCATTTCACAAATGACATGATCTCACCAAAATAGAATTGAAACCCGTACTTTGGTGACAAATGTCAAACCTCGATTGTTTTCTTGTGATAATGAAACTCGATCAACAAGATAGGTGTGAATTCCATACCTTGATGATAATTCATCTTCATGGATTGTATTTTCTCAAATGAAACGACCTTATCAAAGTAGGAGTGAATTCTGGATTTTGATGAAGAAGTTCATTCGGTTATATTTTGTTTTTATAAAACTTCATCGTTAAGATATGAGTGATTTCCCTTACCTTAATGGTGAGTTACCTCGTCTTATTTCTGTGAATTCTCAACAATGAGTTGGGATCGAACTTTTGATTTGGTAAGTTAGGGGTCATACCTTGGGAATACACCATCAAGTTAGGAGTGAAAACCACACCTTGATGACTATTCTCATTTCTTGATCTCCCACTTACCAAGGTTGTAATCAAGTGACAAGAAACATGCAGTAACTCGAAGGGTGAAACAATGTTAGTGTTTGACCTATCAAGCCAAAGCATGATCTCTGAACTTGAAAGGAGACCTGATCGCTCTAGGCTAATTATGTTTTCGATCTTGGAGCATTTAAAATTCTTAAATCGATTTCTTTTCCCTTTATACTCATGTTTGATTTGACCTAGTTATATGGAACCATTTATTCCTTACTTATCAACTTTCATTTTGAGATATCATCAACAAATGATTGTGTGATGGTAGTCTTCTTAAACAATCTTTCTGCTAAATAAAGACATTATCAACCTGTGATTATGTCTTTCTAGTCATACGAATGTTCTCGACTGTACTTATGGGTTTTGATGATTTACGTATGCAATCTGCATTTGGAAATTTGTTATCTTGCAAAACATGGTTACAAATACCTTTCTTATTATTTGTATCAATTCTTGAATCGCTTTGAATCCTTAACCTTGGAAATATTTAAAACTCTATCTTGATTTCGAGCAACAAGACTCGTTATTATCCTCATTACGATGTGGATATAATGGTTCATAAACCTTCGTAACTTGTAGTCATGGGTTTGGCATAAAGGAAAAGACGAAACTCGGTATGTGTCCAAGTGTCTTATCTTCACATATGACAAAACCTAACATTCGTGTTTCCGTGAATCTCCTGTTTAACTCTTCATTCATTAAATGCTTCTTATTTTAAATATCATGATGACAATTGGAGCATTATAGACCGATTGGCTAAAAATTCAATTTGATTTATGTGAGATAACGTGTCGAGAAATTGACCTATATCTGTTTCAAATAATCGTTTACCATGGTATGTCGTTAAAACATCTATCGTCATTTTGGATGACCGATTCATTTTTCTGCTTTTAATACTGTTCCTAATCATTGTCGTGAACTCATTCTAAAATTTCCGCATACCGTATTATACTCAGACCGATGGTTGGTCAAGGGAGAAATACATATTCACAAGATATGCGTTAAGATCGTTTCATTATATATAAGGACGTTTGGGATCCTAAAATCCTGACGATTAACCTTTCTTATCATTGTTGGTCTTTTATTGATTTCTAGATATCATTTTACTACAAAATTATATTCTAGAAGTTGTAACTTATAAATCTAAGGTACCACGGAACTCGTCATTGTTTTCAAACGTTATAACTTAAAACGTCTTGTGATTCACTGGAAGAGTTCAAGATGGCATATATTATGTCAAGAATCTTGTAAGATTTCATAAAGTGAAACATCTCATCTGTAATCAAACGCCCATCACTGGCCGTTGTACGCTTACCTTTCATTTCAATTCCTTTGTTCATTCAAGTTTCATTCTTAATTTCGGGACGAAATTCTTTTAAGTTGGGGAGACTGTAACATCTCGTATTTTCGTTAACTTAAAAGTTAACTTTGTCAAATCTTAAAAGGACCTTTTATGTCAATTTTAAAACTTAAGGTTTGTTATACTTAATAATTAATTGGTGATTAACAAATTAATTTAATGAATAATAATAATATTATAAGTGTTATAATGTTTACTTATTATTCTAAATTTTAAAGTAATAATAATCTTAAAATAATTGTTATAATAATAATAATAATGATATTATTATCACTATTAATAATAAATTAATATTAATAATAATAATGTTAATGGTAATAATACTGATAATAATAATAATGATGATGATATTATTATTACTATTAGTGATAGTAATACTAATAATAATAATGTTAATAATAACATTAATAATAATGATAATATAGGTTTTAATATATTAAAGCTAATAATTAATAATATTTTTTCAAAAATAACAACAATTTAGAACTTCAAGGGCTAAATTATAACTAATTATAACTTAATCAAAACTATAAAAGTCAAATGGAAACTCTTGGAATTCACAGGGACCATTTGTGTAAATCTTTTAAAACCCAAACCATCGCCCCCCCCCACCCCACCTCTCTCCTTGTTCCCGTTTTCCGGCCGTCGCCGGCCACACGCCGGCCGAGCGCCGGTGACACATCAAATCGCCGCAAAACTTAGCTTTTAAAATGGCAAACGCGTTTTACAGCTGTCGCGAACACATGGGTGCGTCTAATTGGGATTTAATTACCGATTGATTGCTCAAAGAACTTGAAACCGAATACCATCATAACTCGAAACCGTTTACACTCAAAACCAAAATAATAATCAAATTAATCAAATAGAAACGTTCGTGTAATCATTAAAAAGATGAATGTGTAGTTTAATTCGAGTTAAACACTTAATTAATCTCTTAATCATAACCGAAACATTCGAATCAAACTCGAAACCCATTCGGGATGAAAACGTTTGATTCGAAGCTACATAATAGAGGGGTATCATTCCATTCGATTCCTTTAAGCTCTCTGTACTCTCAATTGCTTGAAAAAGACATCAAAACTTCGATTTCAAATCCTCTGTTCTTCGCGAGTGGGTCCGAAGCTGTACCGAGCTCAATCGCATCAATTCTTTCGCAATCGAGTAAGTTTAATCTACACACACTCGATTATACTTGGGGATTAAAATCCCCAAGTTTAATTCGGCTAAAACACACGAATTGTTGGTCAATTTGGATCGAATTGAAACTAGGGTTTATGCGATTTGGGGATTTGTTTAAACAAAATGTTTTAAAAATTTAAAACCAAACATAGCACAGATCATGAGCTCTGGCCCAGCGGTAAAACACACATGCTATGCAACAACCAACCCGGGTTCGACCCCGGTCCACTGCAATTTTTTAAACAACCATTTTTAATCATTTTTAAACTCCAGGAATTATTAAAATATTATAAAAATCATTTTAATACTAATTCAAGATTGAATTATTATTTTTGGAAACATTTCAGAAATTATAGGTTGACCCTTATTTTATTTTATTTTATTTTTATTTTAAAAAAAGAGATGTCAAATGCTATAAAAAATATAATTTATTTACAAGTTTAAATAGTTACAAAATTATTATTTTAAAATCTTTATTTAATTCTAGAAATTCTAAATCATATAAATTCCTAGTTCTATATTTTTTGAAAGGTTTTAATATTATGAAATCTTTATAAGAGTTACTCAAAAGTTTAAAAACATTATAAATCAAACCTAAAAACTCTTAAGCTGTTGCAAGACATTTAAATAATTAATCATCCAATTAATTATGTTGATCGAGTTTTAAATAATTAACTTTTAGATTAATTACTTTCTTTCGTATTCTATACTCATTACTTAATCCATTATTATTAATATTTACGTAATACTTATTGTTTAATTTCACTAATGGTTATTATTATTTCAATCTTAATTATTTAATAAATTTATTCATCTTTATGAAAATAAAATATAAATGGATATATTATTTTATTTACCCTAATTATCAAAACCCAAAATTCCATTTGAAACCCTAGTTCACGTTAAAACGTTAATCTTATTATTGACTTTACTCTTGCAACATATACGTTTAGGTGCCTGTAAAGGAAAACGTGGGAATATTGTTTGATCTTTATTATCATTTTATATTACGTACATCATGTGAGTATTTCCATACCCTTTTCTTATTTTCACACTTTGGGGTGAAACATGTTGACTTATATCATTGCACTTGTAAACTTATTCGAGACTTGTAAACTTTATGGCAATTCATCATGTAAAGTTGTGGTTAGTTGAACTTTTGTGGTTACCATGTTATGGCGTTATATGTACAATTATTAACTATTGCTAGCCTGGCGACGTCATAGATCTATGGGCCTGACAAGCCTGCTTGGTTGATCCAAGTACACTTAGCTAATCGTATATACTTTTACGTTTGAGACTTGTAAAACTTTGTCAAGGTTTGATTGTTGCATTGTTCATAACATCCCTAATCACTTTATTCACTAATTATGACTTGAATTGTCATCTTTTATATATTCTATGTATTGAAAACTATAGAATGCTCACCAACATATTTATGTTGACCTTTTATTTTAACATGTTTCATGAATAACTCAAGTATGCGTTTACTCTTTGAAGCATATCTCACTTAGGATTGGACTTAGAGAAATAAATAATGATCTTGTTACGTTCAACCTTGTATTCAATATGTATCTTTGTTTGAGCCTTTTACTTGTAATGTTACAATTGAATCTTATGATTAATATATTTGGATTTATTAATAGCGTTATGTGGCTGTGAACAATCGTAACTCTCACACCTCGACGATTCCGCTGTCAAGGTTGGGGTGTGACAGATTGGTATCAGAGTCCATAACTATAGGGATTTAGGTTATTAGAAATGGTGACCTAGGCTATAGTTGCATGAACCTCATAGAAAGATCCTTATACTCTTGTGCTTACTTATTGTTTACATACTACATAATGCTATGCCTTTTGTGCAACTTGATGCCTTAGCATAGGATTGCCTTATGTATGCTTAAAACTTAGTTACTTGTCTCCCTAAACTTAACTTTGACTCTTTGACTCTCCCCGATAAATGAACTTCCTAAACTTATTCTCAACGACATGTGGGATCTACATTTATCGTCGTGGGTTCAATTCCTTAGACTCTATGTCTAATCTATGAAAATCTCATCAAGGTTTTGATTTCATAAACCAAAGAAATTTGTGTGACACATAGACACCTGTATTCTGGATTTCCTGGCAAAAGGCCTTCGGGCTAAGGCAAGCATATCGTATAAATCTCATTGCGAGACCAGTTATGCTTACCTGGGGATTTCTGGGATGAGTGATAAACTATGGTCAATAAACACAAGTCTCTAAGGCAAATGGGTCAATTTACCTTGACGTGTCAACGATTCCAAATGGTAATGCGTTACCAAATAGAACCATCCTCTTTGGATCTTAAAAATCTTTGATTCCTTGAACTGGTTTCTTCTCATTCTTATCATACATAATGTTCCTGTGACATTGAACTCGTCTTACCTTTCAACTTCTACGTTTAAACATCGTTACACGTTAGGCGTTTCATGTAGCTATTTCTATACCTTGATCAACGTGTACATGACTCTTGTTATACCTCAAAGATATTGGGAATCTAAACCGAATGGTCTTTAAAACTTTAAATCGTTACTTATGGTTTTTAAATCCCCTTAAAAATGTGTCCCATAACTAAAGACATGCAATGCTGTAAGGTGGAATTCCTACATCTCGGGATACTTGTCTAGGCAAAGTGTAAATAGTGATCTGATTCGATAATTGAATCCGTTTACTTGACTTGAAACCCTTGAGATGAGTGATCACTTATAAGTACGCGTGTCTTCAATAAGGTTATGGTTGATCTCATAATTTGAGAAGTCCATTTCCTTTCGATTGTGAATCGAATGTTCACATCTCATTGTGATATCGAATCATTCTTGTCCTTGATTTCGTCTTCCCGATTTAAACCATCCAAGATTTGAACACTATCAAAACAATTCTGTTACCTCGAACTTTGACCTTACAATTTGTAAACATGATTTCCCTTTTATTGCATTGATGTAACTTAAAATTTTCTGAATTTCTAATTGATATTCTCTTCCTTTCTTTGTTAAGTCGAACTTCATACCGTTTGCACCGTGGGAGATGCAAGAGTTGCAAGTCAATTTATGATTAAGAACACTTGTATCTTCTAAATAATTCTGTCTCACTAAAACAGGGGTGACTCCCTTACCTTGGTGATGATTCTTTATTCGTTTCGATAAATGATTTTCATTGTGTGTTTTATGAAATTTCATCCTCTGGATTGGGATGATTTATTTATCTTGAGGATTGACTTCAATTATTATTGTTGGAACTTGCATTTCACTAATGACATGATCTCACCAAAATAGGATTGAAACCCGTACTTTGGTGACAAATGTCAAACCTCGATTGTTTTTTTGTGATAATGAAACTCAATCATCAAGAAAATTATTTTTTTTGGGCAAAAGAAAACTGCTTTTCAGAGGTAGGACCGACACACGGATTTCAAAGTTTATCCTTTTTCATTTATTTTGTCTCAAATCCAATTTATACAAATACCCAACGCTTACCCCTCTTTCTTCTACCTGCTCCAAATCCACACCTTACCTCAAACCTAATCTCTCTCAAACCGCATCTGTTCTTCAACTTTCTTCACCCTTAAGTTTTTCTAAATGGCCAACATTCAAAACAGAAACAACCTTGAATTCTCCATGCAACTCCATAAGCAACACAATCAGGTCGCTTTGTTGCAATCTGAGAAAGATGATAGTTTCTCAGGTTTGTCGTTTTCTGGCTCTATCCAACTACTACACCTCCCTCACCATTGATCCTACTCTTTATGAAGATCATCTGTTTGACTTTTAAAGGACATGTCAAGAGGTTATCATGGATGGGGAGAAGGCACTGTCTGACACAGTGCAAGGGAGGACATTCTTTATCACTCCAGCCATTATCAACACCTATCTTTAGCTGTATGATGAAGAAGGTGAACTGTCTTTCCCAAGGAAGCTGTTAACTATTTCTTTGAGCAGATGTGCTATGAGGGAGATTTCTTTGTAAAGACCTTCAGGAAAGGGAAGATCTCATCCCAGTGGAAATGCCTACTCCATGTAATGATTCATAGCTTGTCTAACAAGCATGGTGGGTGGGACCAGATTCCTGAGGATCTCTCCTTTATAGTTCATGGAATGGTGCAAGGGGTCAAGTTCAGGTACTTTTAATTTGTTATATAAACTTGCTTGCTAACTTGGACTCCTTAGAATACTATATGTTTCCTAGATATGTTCAACACATTCTCAATTGTGAACTTGGCTCACAGTTGAGGGAAACAAATAATATTCTTATTTGGGACAGATGAAGCCAGACATCTTTAAGATTATGAAGAAGCCAACTATAGGTTTCTCAGGGGTAGAAACAGACCTTGTCCCCAAAATGTTAGAGCTCATTGCTCAAGGTGACAACCTAGCAACACAAGCTGGTGTTAAACCCACACCTATTATCTCTTTACCCTAAAAAAGATCCCATATACCCACACTTACCAAAGAAAATCCAAACGAACCCCTGCTCAAGTTATTGAGCCTGTGCAGGCCCCTATACACTCACCCATACAAGAAGAAGTGGATACTAGAGCTCCCACTTCTCCTGAGGAGAAAACCACTCCCATCTCTTCAAGAATCAGTGCTGATGTTCCTCATGACCAGCCTGATGAGCTCATATGCCCAACTGCCTTAAGCCTTCACTCTGTGTAACGCCCGGAAATTTCGATTTGGAGTGTCATGCGATTGGAGCGTCCAATCGCATGGGAGTCATGCGACTGGAGTCCCATACGCATGGAAGTCATGCGATTGAAGCTCAACCGCACGACTGGAGCTCAATCGTACGACTGGAGTGTCCAATCGCATGGAGCTTGGACGACTGAAGGTCCAATCGCATGGAGAGCTCGGGCGACTGGACAGTAGTATTTAGGAAGAGGGCAGCCCTTACTCTCTCCCACACACACAAACATCAGCCATAGAGAGAAAGAAGAAGGAGAAAGTTCGGTTCAAGCGGGTTCGTGAGCCAAATCGACGTGTAGCGGGTCAAATCGAAGCTCTAACCGAGGAGGCTACTAAGGTGAGTTCTAGGACCCCTCATTTACTTGTTTTCAAACGATTTTGGGGCTGGAACACATATAAACCTGTTTTTGAAATGTATAAGTTTGACCCATTTGGGTGTAAATGTATGTAATGTTTAGAGTGCAATTTTGAACTTGTATGTGCTTGTATGATACCCTAGTATGATTCCCTAAGGTCTAGGAGGGGTAATTTGGGCTGGAAATGAGTTTGGAAGAGTTTGAAGGCCGTATGTCGCTGCTGCTGTTCGGGATGAACTCCAGTCGCTGCCCAGTTAGGGTTAGGCGACTGAAGGGCCAATCGGCCGACTGAGGAACGACTGATGTTCAATCGCACGACTGAGGCTCAATCGCACGACTGGGAGTTCAGTCGCATGACTGGGAGTTCAGTCGCATTGGTTCAGTTAGGGCTGTAAACGAGTCGAGCCGAGCCAGGATGGGCTCGAGTTCGAGCTCGAAGCTTATCGAGCCGAGCCGAGCCGGCTCGAAAATTTCTAACGAGCTCAAAACACCGGCTCGAGTTCGCCTCGTGAAAAGCTCGAGCCAGCTCGTGGCTCGTTCAAGCCGGCTCGATTTATTTTTTTTATTTTATTTTTTCACATTAATTTATATAAAAACACAAAAAATATATATTAGAGTTTTTATCTTTTGTTGGGTACTCCGTACTAAGGGAAACAAATATCATTATTTTGAATATAAATAATTTACTGTTAAGTTATATATTTTTTAAATAAAATACTTAATGTTTATAAAAATAATCCATTTTTATTTAAGAAAACCTTTTTAAAATCCTAATATAAAAATAATAATAATAGTAGTAGTAGTAATAATAATGATTATTATTATTATACAATATAAATATATATATACACATATATTATATGCATCGAGTCACGAGCCGAGCCAACGAGCCGAGCCACGAGCCGAGCTCGAACCGAGCTAACCCTGGCTCGAGTTCGGCTCGCTTAGAATTCGAGCCGAGCCGAGCCGGCTCGTTTAGATTCGAGCTTTTTTCGAGCCGAGCTTTTTTCGAGCTTTTCTCGAGCGAACTTCGAGCAAACTTCAAGCCACGAACTTTTTGTACAGCTCTAGGTTCAGTCGCATAGTTGTTCAGTCACACGACTGAGGGTTAGTCGCATAGAATCCCATTCGTATAGTGTTCATTCGCACGATAGGAGGTCCATTCGCACGATTGTATGCCCATTCGCATAGTTGCCCAATCGCATGATCCAGTCGCATGGAGGCCATGCGACTGAAGTATGTCCAATCGCCCAAATAGGGCTGTTGCGTACGAGGAGAGAGATAGTATTGCATGTGTATGCATGATGTATGTATGATAAGTATGATGTAGCCCTATATGATGGTAACGATTGATGATTTGTAAATATCAATGTTCCTTGTTTCGATGCATGTTTATCTTTCCGTATCTTTACGGGTATTGTTTATGAATGAATGAAAGTATTATGTAACGTAACCGAAAGATAATAAAAGAGGAATGTAATGAATGAATGCATCATTAATGAACGAATGAAAACGTGAGAGACCTACAAGCGAAGTGTACCAAAGTGCACGGCTCTAAATGCCTTAAGTTCAACCACGTGTGGTTCAGCTAATCTTTAAGGGTGCACGTAGAGGTTCCAGTCTTGTGACTGGCCTTCGGTGTGGTACATGGTGTATAGTAGTTACCCACATAGTTAGGGGTGTAGTATGTCATAGTTACCCACATAGTTGGGGGTGTAGTATGCCATAGTTACCCATATAGTTGGGGGTGTAGTACGTTATAGTTACCCACATAGTTGGGGGTGTAGTACGTCACAGTTACCCACATAGTTGGGGGTGTAGTACGTCACAGTTACCCACATAGTTGGGAGTGTAGTATATGATGGTTACCCGAGTTACGCATAACTTCGGGGGTGTAGTGTGCAGTTGTTTATAGCGGTTACCATTTAGAATCTTTATCGCTTACCCCGGTGCTAGTTCCAGGCTATGTGCCGTGTGGAAGCCGTTTATGAACCTCGGCCCAGCACCAGGAAACTGGAGGGTTAAGTTTGGGTTTTTAACGGAAAGGAAAGACATAATAAAGGACGAATGAAGGAGAGTAAGAACGTATGAATGAACGGAAGTTAAAGTACGAATGTTATGACGAAGATAACAAATATTATCTGTGTGTACGTATGATATGTGATCGCATGAATGTAATGAACGGTTTTAGCAAAAGAAAAGTATGATTTATTATAAAACTAGAACTCACTCAGCAACGCTGACTTTTATGTGTTTCCAGTTGGCAGGTAGTGTTACTGAGGATGGCACGAGGCGGCTACTTAGCTCTTTTGGGATGGCATTCTTTTGTTTTATGTTTTTGTATTGTAATACAAACAAACGATAATTGTAATGAGTGTTGTATTACTTTGCAAAAGCATTTATATTGAAAATGAAAAGTTATTTTATTGATTCCGCTGTGAGATAAATGTACATTTAAAATGTTTTATGTGCGACGAATGACCAACTGTGAGGTGCCCGGGAACAGGGCCTTACAAGTTGATATCAGAGCCAAAGTTTAAGTGAAACGGGTAATTTTCAAAATAAACCTTAACTTAAACTGAAAATGGGACGGAAAGGGAAGGGATGCCAATCTGAGTAGCTGCGTGCCATCAGGTATTTTCTTAAAGTTAACTGGTATTATGTGCGCATATTATGTGTTTCTATGTTGCTGGTAGATTTAGATACTAATATAGTCAGGACAGGTAATGCTCGGGGTATGAAGAGTAAATTAAGTGGCTAATCGTAACTGATCACTGTAATTAGGGACTTACTATACTTGACATGAACTGAGCTATTCCCTTGAATGACCATGTTGGTGTTTGAATCTTTCAGTGTATTATAGAGGATGGCTGGTGGTAGACCTTCTAAGGCTTCACGTGGTGGAGGTGGTGGCGGATGTGGCGCTGAACCACGGGTCACCAGAGGAAGACCTAGAGTTGAGAAGGTGGTTCATGAGGAACCCGAAACCCCTCATCCGGAAGGCGGTGATGAGAGTGCTAACCTGAGAGCCTCGATGAGAGAGGCGGTTGTGGAAGAAGTGCACCAGGTCATGCAGACGATCTTACCGTCTGTGGTGACTGAAGTAATAAAGGCCGTTAGGGATGAGGAGAGACAGGAAAGGGGTAGACCTTCAGGCGGAAGGAGACGGATTGAGAGTGAAACTGTTTTCTTTGATGACGAAGAGGGAGAAGAGAAGGAAGAGCCTGCGCCGGAGGCGGCACGAGGTTGTAACTACGGGGCATTTCAACGATGCAAGCCCCAACGTTTGATGGTAATGGCACTGCTGCTGCTGCTCACCGATGGGTGAGGGAAATGGAAGCCGTGCTGAACATCAGCAAGTGCCGGGAGGATCAGAAAGTGAAGTTTGCCGCCCACTCTTTTGTGGACTCAGCTTTATGCTGGTGGGATAACATAGTCCAAGTTGAGGGTAGCCGGGCTATCGGAAGGATGAGATGGTCAGAGTTGAAAAGGCTGGTGATTAAGGAGTATTGTCCTCACCGTGAGATGGATAAGGTGGAAAGGGAGTTCCTGCAGTTGGAAGCGGGGATGATAACACATCAGCAGTACACCACCAAATTCAACGAGATGGCACAGCTGGTGTCGGATCAAGTGACACCTCTTTCGTGGAAAATCAAAAGGTATATTCAGGGCTTGCCGGCGGATATCCGTAGGCACATGATCGTTGCCCGACCAAGCACGTATAGGTCGGCGGTAGATCTAGCGGGAAGGTTGTACGACGAGCGGGAGGCGATGGTGAAAACGGGCAAGGTAGAGGAGCGAGCCTATGTTAAGAAGGGGAAGGGAAGGCGAGATAGTGATGGTGGAATGGTGACTGAAGGTAAGGTGATGAGGATCAAGGATCGAGAGAGGATAACAAGAAAGGGTGAGGAATGCAAGAAGTGTGGTAAGGGTCATGAAGGGGAGTGCAAATGGGGACTGAACGTTTGTTTTCAGTGTGGGAAGGAAGGTCACAGGGCAAGGGATTGCCACATGGATTCTCCGGAAGGAGACTTAGCCCTATGTCTCTATCCACTATGGATGAGCAAATCAGGGTAATCAAGCAGAAGATCAAGAGTGGAGAGCTTGTTGACTTACACACTCCTCCAAGTCAAGCTCCACCTGAAGTAGAGGTTAAGTTTGAACAACATGAGACAACACAAACTGAACCTCCTGCTTCATCTTCTGATCCACAGCAGGGTCAAAGGTCAACCTCTTCATCTATTGACCCACAGCAAGGTCAAAGGCCAGCCTCATCATCTGACCCAAAATAGGGTCAAACTCCCTCTCCTTCTGAACCTTTGAGGGAGGAACACCTAACTGAGGAAGACATAGCTGGTCAACAAGGTGCTGCAAGCCAGTCTTCTCAGTTAAAGACTGCAAAGAGGAAGAAGAGGATGGCTTCTAAATCAAAGTTAAAGAAGAAGAAGAAGTCAAAATCAACCTCCTCTGATACTCAGGGTGAATCAAAACATCCTAAGGAAGTGCAAGAAGAGGAAGCCCAATCACCTTCAATTCAAATGGCTCCTCTTGCATCAGGAAGACCCATCTTATCCTGGACTTATTCAACTAATCCATAAAGGTGGCATGTAGTCAGAGATCAAGGTGAAGAGAATGTCTACTCTTAGGAAGACCTCTTCAATTTACCTCTGCATGATCTTTTTGACATGAGAAGATACATCTTAAGTCTGAGTGATCCTGACCCTCTAATGAAGAAAGGAATGGTCATGATCATGTTGAGGACTGTGAACAGCTGAATATCTTTAAGTGTTTTGGTAGCATCAACCTAGGGGGAGTTTGTAAGGATTCCTATAAGTCTGATGCAGCCAAAACACTCTAAGTCTTCCTGCATGCTGCACAGAAGAACATGAAGTAGAAATGCTTCGGAAGTTTTACACTTCACTTCAGAAATATTCTAAGTGTAAAATCTTCCGAAGCCAAGACCAATATCTTTCGAAGCCAAGACCAATATCTTCCGAAGCCAGAAATGAAGTCTTCCGAAGCTTCAAAGACAAAGTCTTCCGAAGCCAAAGAACCAAGACAGATTCTTCCGAAGACTTTTATCAGACATGCTTTTATCTGATGTATTTTTTCTATAAAGCTAAACCACTTTCCGCTGCCACTCTGGTTGGTCACCAACTTGCATGAGTTGGTGAAAAGGTCTATGCTTTAGGAAAACTGTACATTGAGGTCTTGAGTCTGTGCTTTCTTCTTTATATACCTTTATCCTTTTTGTAATATATTAGGATGTGAGCTATGGCATGTCATAGTCACCTGTCAAAAGGCAATCTACCTTTTGACTCTACATTTGATTTTGTAGTTGTCTAATCTTATGTATCCAGCTGGCTTTCATAGTATGGCCGACTGTAGGTTGTAGTATATAGTGTCTCAAGTCCTGTAACTTAGAAAGTGTGAAAAATGCTTATGCTTGAATACTTGTAACTTTGAACTTGAGAAGCAATATACGACATCCTTGAAAACCAACTACTTGTGTTGTTATCTTGTTCTGTTTCTAAGTTTACTTGTGTTCTTTGCATCATTATAACCAGTTCCCTATTTGATCTGTTAAGTGTTCTTATACACTCTCCTCATTGTGTTGTTGTGTTGTAAGTATTACCCTTCACCGGTCCTGTATTTGGTATCAGAGCACTCCAGGCTCTTGATATAAGATCTCACCATCTTAAGATCCCTCACACACACACAAAATACTAAACAACTCAAATGGCAGCTCTTTCTAAAGCTGATATGGAAACTGGTACCATGACCAAGTCCCCACTGATCACTCCGGAAGACTTCGACACATGGTGCATAAGAATGGAAGGCTTCATCAAGTGTCAAGACTCAAGACTTCGACACATGGTGCACATGGTACATACATACATACATACATATATATATATATACACACACACACACACACATATATATATATACACATATACATATACATATATATATACATATATATACATATATATATATATATATCAAAATTCAAAATTTGTTTATTGTTATTTCTTTACTCTTTTTATAAATCTCACTACTTTTTTAGTTAAAAGAATTGTGTTAAAAATCTCATCCCTTTTAAAAACATTTGAGTTTTAGATCTAGTAAACTCTTTACACAAATATATTAAAAAAATAAGTTGTAACAATTATAAGTAGTATACAATATAAAATTTAAACAATTTAAAATAGTACGACAATAGATTCAAAAACCCTCTCCGGTAATATATACTAAAAAAATTCAAATATTATAATTTCTAACAAAAAGTTTAACTAAACTAAAATTATCAACAATTTAAAAAGTTTGAAAGCCCCGAAAAAAGTTTCAAAATATGTTTTTATTTTATAAATATTTTTCTGATTATAAATTAATTTATTTGATTTTTTTAATTTGTTTTCAAAACATTTTTCTGTTAAGTAGTAAAGTTTGTCAAGATATTCCAAAATAGGTTGCGAGATTTTAGGAATTCTTTTTTTTGTCAATGGCTTAATTAGTAAAAGAAAAATCAAGTATGTTTTACTGATCTAAATAATTATTTATGTGATTTGTAAAGTCCAAAATAAATTTAACCGAGAAAAATAAAGAGTAAAATGTTATTTTCGTCCCTAACTTTTTGTTAATTTTGTCATTTCAGTTCAATTTTTTTGTCATTCCAGTCATTGTATTTTACCAAATGTTATCATTTTCATGAACTCCACTAAATCCGTTAAAATCTCAGTTAGACGTGGGGGTATTTTAGTCTTTCTCAATACGCTAATTATCCAATTAAAACAAATTAATCAATTAATATTCAATTAAAACTAAAAAACGTGAAGTGACTAGAGAGACAGAAAGCTTTGATTTAAAAGTTTCGATTAACTCTAACTCATGTTGTTCGATTGAGGTCTGCTGTGAGATTTCAAGAAATCTTCATATTTTGTTCTAACGTGTGCTTTTATTCAATTAAGGGCTGCTTTAGGATTGAGATCTGCTAATGTCACGCTTTGTTTGATTGAGTTATGTTGTTGTCACGTTCGTATTATCACGTTTGTTTGAACGTGGCAACAACAGAACTCAATCAAACAAAATATGACAACAGTAGATCTCAATCAAACAACGGTGCACGTTCGAATAAAACGTGAAGATCAATTGAAATGACATAGCAAACCTCAATCGAACAACATGAGTTTGAGTTAATCGAAACTTTTAATCGAAGCGTCCGGTCTCACTAGTCGCTTCATATGTTTTTTTAGTTTTGATTGAATATGAAATGATTAATTTGTTATAATTGGATAATTAGGGTGTTGAAAAAGACTAGAATACCCACATATTTAACGGAGATTTAACGGAATAGTGAAGTGAATGAAAATGACAACATTTGCTAAATTACAGTAACTGAAATGATAAAAAAAAGTTTTTAAATTGAAATGACAAATTCAGCAAAACATCAAGGACGAAAATTAAATTTTACTCAATAAAGAAAGAAAACACCATAGAATACAAAGTGGACATAAAATGCTCGTATATTACGTGAAGTTTCCCAAAATTTAATCTTTTATTATATGTGTGTATATATCTATATTATATATAAAGCATATGAAAGGGGTATTTTAAGATACCATAAAATTAAGAACACTTACTATATTCAATGCATAAGATACAATCACTTTTAAGGGTAAAATAGTGTTTATAACATTATTTACACATTACCCCTTATAAATAGTTACATAATAACCTTACACTTACTAATATTTGCATAAAATTTTATATTATCTAACCATACACCAAAAAAACTTAACATGTTTTAATATTTCGACTCTATCTTTTAATCTATCACATTTAAAAAAGTTTTGAGACTACAACTTAACTTGTTTTTATTTTTAAACATTTTGGTGAAAACTTTTTGCTAAAACGATCTGTATTTTATAAGGTACAATAAGTTAATGCGTATATACAAGTTGTCATGCAGAACTCATTTATTTGGTGTTTTAAATTTTAATTAGCTTAGAAAAAACATAATAAACTTTTGTAAAACTAATACAAGAATAACAAAATATTAAATGCACCTGTCAAATGTAAAATGTCGTTCCGCTGCATTGCGCGGGCACCCTTCTAGTATATATATATATATACACACCCACAGAAATTTTTAAGAGGTTTTGGCTAACACTTTGTAATAAAGATTTTCTGTTTAATTCGGATTTGATAGGGTCGGGTCATATTAAGATAAAAAGAAAATCAAACTAAATTTCACATATCCAACAAAAGGAGGTCACATATCATTACAAAAGTATGAAAATGCAATATATCTAAAGTTATTTTATATAAGATTTTATTTTTTAAAATCTTTCCATTACCTAGCCGGAATTGAAGATGGGGGGTTAGGCAGTGGCGGAGCATGTTGGTGGCGAGGAGGTTGATCAAAAAAGGTCATCGATGCCCAATGGCTGATGGCGGACAAGTGACCGGAAAAGGTTAAAGGTTGTTGGACAAAAGCAGGAAGCTTAATAAACTGGGTTTTGTTCATCTGAAAGTCACCTACTAATCTTTATTTCCCTATGTGCCTTGTATCCGTGTTTCCATCTATTTTTTTTCTTTTGGTTAATGATTTGATTAACAAAATAAAAAAAACATTTAAACATTAGATCAATATTTATAAGTTTGGACTCCAAATATTAGGTTTATAAGCTGGGTTTCAAAGATTTGACATAATTTAAAAAGATTGGTTTCAAAGAGGGCAATTGTAAAATTTTATTCGAGATTTGAGGTGTGTATATATAACATTATTTATTTTTTTAGGGTGGGTGGCTGACCCCCTTAAGCATGCCTAAGTCCGCTCATGGTTATAGCTTGAAATTGACTCATTTAGAGTTTTATTTCTAAAGCTTGAGCTCAGTTTGTGAAAATAATTTTAAGCTTAGGTTTAGCATGTTTATTATTTATTTAATTATTATATTTTATATATGTATAATTATATATACATATATTTATATTTAAATATATAATTTATAAATGTAGCTTAATATATATTATTTAATTAGTTTTTTCTTTATTTTGTAGAATGACAATGATTAAGTAAATGTATTTCTGATATGTCAAATAAAATTATACAAACAAAAGATTTATCTAAACTCGCTAGCTTAATTAAGCTTAATATGTGAAATTCAATTTGAGCTTATTTAATCTCAACTCGATTCAAACTTTTAGCGAGTCAATCTTGGATCACTCATGAGCGGCTAGGCTCATTCCTACCCCTACCTATGCATGTATAGTGGTGCAAAATGGATGGTGTTTGTGGTTGACGAGTTGAGCCTGAACAGACAAACCAGAAACTAGTGTCACCTGTATGAATCTTTTAGGTTGAAATTTTATTTCAAAGTTTATTGTATTCTTATTTGTTAATACTTTTAAATTACAAATTTTGTCAAATATACAAAATGTTCAAAAAGTTTATTGTGTTTAAGTTAACTCATTTCTCTTTTGATAATACTTTTGACGTTGAATATGAGGTCGAATTTAATTTATGACAGAATATATATTGATAAATTTATAAAAATAAACACGTAAACCATAGACGCAGCGGGTCGACCATAACACAATCCACCTTTTATTTAAAGGTGTTTATGAGCCGACAATAATTTTACGCCGGGTTGTTTAAACTAAATCTAAACCCATAAATATTAAATAAGTTTCACTTGTGTTTTATGTTGCGCAAGAAACTCACATTTCTACTTTTGTGGTCCAGTAACCAATTTGTTATTCGTCAATGAGTCATGAGTAGTGACACTCGCAATTTGCAATCTTTTCTATAGTATTATTAGTTTTGTTTATTATTTTTCGTAAAATGATCCTGCAAATTTTCTAAAACATTGACAACATAGGCTATGTTTGGGATTGCTTATTTTGTTGAAAAGGACTTTTGAGTCTCATTGCTTATTTTGTTGAAAAGGACTTTGAGTAAAAAGACTTATTAACTTATAGTTTTTCAAAAGTAGTTTTTTAAAAAGTGTTTGGATTAACTTATAAACTAAAAAGTCAATAAGTTGTTTTCTGAAAAGTGTTTGATTTAGCTTCTTAATGTAAAATGACCAAAAAGAACATTCCATTAAAAGTTAATAAGCTGTTTTCTAAGAAATGTTTGGGATTGCTTATTTATAAGTTAATACGCTGTTTTCTATTTCCGTCTTGCAAATTGAAAAAGATTATGATATATATAAAATAAAATTCGTTTGCGCAATTTATAAAGATAATGTCATACAAGTAGAAATCTTCATGAGATTGATAAAACAACACCAAATTGCATGATGTTATGAAGCTAATGTCATACTACATTCATCTCCGTGAGTCCATTAAATCTTGCGTAATTATATCTCTTATCGCTGCCATATACGTATCATCATGATCTGAACAATTTGTAGTTGAAAGTTCTTCATTAAGTTCATTTGTAGTACCACCTTATCTAGGATTATAAGATTCTTGTTGGGCGATATTAAATGCTTCATCAAAACTACCGGTTTCTCTAATAAAATTATGGATCGCCATTGATGCTATCACAATACTCAGTTGGTGTTTGTATGTATAGTTTACATGCATATCTCTTAATAACGCCCATCTAGCTTTCCACACTCCAAAAGTTCGTTCAATAATGTTTCTTAATGATGAGTGGTAATAGTTAAATGTCTCCTTTGGTCCCCGAGGAGCACACATATCACTACTTTGTCCACGTCGAAATTTCGGTATATGATAACGAATGGTTTGACCTTTGTATGGAGCAAGATAACCTTTAGTATTTGGATTTCTAGCATCAACAACATAATATCTATCTACAAATAAAACAAACAATATATAGGTTTTTCAAACATGTATAACAAATAAAAAATGCATGTACAACGGATCATTATACTAACCACCAGTTGTATGTGGAAACTGAATTTTCAGCCTTCGTAAGTCTTCATTGAATATTCTCGTGTCATGTGCACTCCCCTCCCATCCGTCCCATACAAATTTAAAGCACATGTTAAAATCACACACAACCATTATATTTTGTGTCGCATATCCATTTCGATCAATGTACTTTGGTTGGTCCATCATTCGAACTGATGCCCTCACATGTGTCCCATCAATAGAGTCAATACAATCCTACAAATATAAAAAGATTAAATAATTAATTTTGTTAAATTGGAACATTGAAAACACGTAACATTAGATAATACGTTGAACATTGGATAATATCGAGGATTATCCAATATATACGCGGGTACATCACCATTATGGGTTTTTCATGCTGTCCTATTTGTTTTTAGTTTGTTTTTTATCAAGGTTTTTCCAGTTTTTTCATACATGATTTTTTCTATATTATCCCAACCAAGTTTATTAAAGTGAGTACTTGGTTTATTCCATCTTTTAAGTTCAAGCAAGCATGCATCAATAAACTCCTTGAATGTAACATCATCCCACAAAAATTTGATTTAGTCCTTTTAGTTGATGTTTCATAATCCATTGAGCTAACTGTTAAAAAACATAAATGTTTACTTGTTTCTATCTTTACTTGTATTACAATGATAACTATTAACTAGCATATAAAATCAAATAATAAAAAAGTATCACCATTCAATGTTGCAACCAAAAAGTGAAAACAACCAAAGAAGTGGATAACAATACTAAACAAAAAATCTCACTAGTAATAAAATCATTCTAAATAATTATCTTTAGCAAATCTCAGCCCACACAAAAATCTCAACAAATCTCAGCCCAAACAAAAAGTCATTCTAAACAAAAAAATCATTCTAACAACAACAACTAGTAAATAACTATGAGAGCAGAACCCAACAAATGAAAACAACAACCAACAACAAATTTTGAAGTTATTTCATAACACCTCAAGTGATAACAATACTAAAGAATTACCTTCACTAGAAACAAATCCAAGAATAGATCGATAAGGAACCAAATCCAGCAGCAACCAAATCCAAACAACAACAATTACCTTCAACAAATTTCAAGAATAGATCGATTAGGAACCCAAACAACAAATCTCAGCTCAATAATTGAAGTCATACCTTTATAACAGATCGATGAAGGCGATTATAGAGGTGATTCTTGATGCTGATCGATATATAATGACGAAGGGGGTGATTGATCGGTAGGTAAAGGGAGTTATGGCGAGGTGGGTAGAAGCGATTAATGATGATGATAGGGCGTATGGTGGCGACAACCATGGCAGGGGAGTCATGACAGGGGCTGCCGTTGGAGGGGAGTCATAGCAGTGGATTATCGGAGGAGATGGTGATGGAAATGACAGTTCGGTTAGGATCGTAGTGTCAAGGAGTGATTCCCAAACTCTCGTGCGGCACTTAGTCACCGTACTAAGTCAGCCTTGATCTCGACTAGATCACCAAGTTAGCAGTGATTCAATGATTTGTAGAGATTGTAAGAAGGATCACAAGAAAGCTTGAAAGAAAAATCACTTGGATTACTTGAGAACTTATATACAAGGAAGCTTGATTACAACACTTTGTAAGGTGGTTTAGAATGAAACTAACACCACCTATTTATACTTGTCTTAAGGATCTAGATTATTCCTAATCTAGAAATATCTTAGTACTAAATATCTTAGATATTTGTAAGTATCTAGGATATTTACAAGGAATGTTCTAGGCTAATCTTTAGACTAATCAACTAGATTTTTCTATGATTAAATCTAGATACATCTTGAGATATTTTTGGTGGGTAATTCTTTTGAATCTTTGAAGTCTTGAAAACTTGCTGGAAAATTCCGGAATCCCGACCAGTGTGGCATGAAATATAAGCGGTGCGTGACATTCTCCCCCACCTAAGCTCGCGACGTCCTTGTCGTGCTTCCTTTGTGGTACTTCTTGATCTCGTCTCTGAACTGCCATAGTGTATCCTCTGGTTCCCAGCTGGTCTCACTGTCAGGCATGTTTTTCCACTTGATCAAATACTCCTTGTAGCTTGGCACGCCCCTCTTACGGATAGTACGGTCTGATAGAATTTCAGCAATTTCTCGATCAAAAGATGTTACTACAGCGGTTGGAGCTTGTTTGGATACTCCTCTCTCTAAGTCTTCCATGTCTTCATGGTATGGCTTAAGAAGACTCACATGGAAGACATGGTGTATTTTTAACTTGGCCAGTAGTTAGAGACGGTAAGAAACTTTGCCTACTCGTGCGATTACGGGGAAGGGCCTTCGTACTTCCTTACTAGTCCCTTATGCACACTTCGTAAGGACTTGAATTGTTGTGGCAACAGTTTTATCATGACCTGGTCCCCCAACTTGGAACTCGACGTGCCTCCTCTTATTGTCTGCCCATTTCTTCATCCTCTTAGCCGCCTTATTAAGTGAAGCTCGTGCCAAGTCCGCCTGCTCATGCCACTCTCTAATTTCCTTGTAAGCAGCAGGGATCCTTCCATTATAAGAGGCGGCCAAAGCATTTGGAGTTAGTGGTTGCCGTCCCATAACTATCTTGAAAAGACTCTTACTGGTTGCCTCACTTCATTGCATATTGTAAGAGAATTATGACACGTCGAGAAGTTTTGCCCATTCATGTTGGTCGGCACTCACATAATGTCGAAGGTACATCTCTAGTAAAGCGTTGACCCGTTCAGTTTGTCCATCGGTTTGAGGATGGAAGCTGGTTGAGTAATTCAAATCAGTCCCTGCAATTTTGAATAACTCTGACCAAAATTTTCCTGTGAAGCGCGGGTGCGATCACTCACAATGACTTGTGGAATGCCCCAATACTTCACCACATGCTTGAAGAATAACCTTGCTGTCTCGGATGCAGTTGCATCGGCTGGGGCGGGAATGGATGTTCCATACTTAGAAAATAGGTCCACGGCCACGATTATGCTCCCATTTCCCTCTGACTTCGGTAGACAAGTCATGAAGTACATAGAGACACTCTCCCATGGGCCATTGGGTGTCGGTAATGGTTCTAGCAATCCCCCGGGCAGGTGCCTCTCATTCTTGTCTTGTTGACAGACTAAGCATGTTCTTACATATGCTTCAACGTCATCCTTCATTTGGGGTCAGTAAAAGATACCTTCGATAAGTGATAATGTCCATTTTATTCCAGGATGACCGCCCATCCTGAGTCATGACATTCCTTGTAACATCCGGTTTCTAAATCCGGACTTGTAATTATATTATAGTTCTGATTAATTAATTAAGTTGAGTTTGTTTGATTGATTAAGTATTCAGTCGCATGGGTTATATGCGAATGAACTTCAGTCGCACCCCTTACGTGCGATTGAGACTCAATCGTACGAATAGTAGGTGAATGAACTTCAATCGCACGATTCAGTCGTGCGAATGGTTCAATCGTGCGATTGGAAGTAAGGCGGTTAAGTTGTAAGTATGGATAAGCAAGGCGGTGTATAAGGGTAAAAACAGACTTTTGTCTGTATTATCTTCAATCTTTTGTTTGTTCTACACCCAAAACCCCTGTTCTTGCCAACTGCCTAGGCGAAACCCCGTTTTGGTAAGTTTTGAACATCACGGATTAATCCGGAGATGTTATAAGCTGTGGGTATGATTAAATTTGATCCAACAACCCGTTTTAATCAGTAAATTAGTCTGGTTCATTCTGAATTTAAAATCCAAGAATTCAAATCCAAGTTTTGTGAAGTTTTGATAAAATAATGGTCTGAAACCATTGTAAACGATGTGTATAGGATCTGTTTTGAATATGGTATGATTTGGATGGTTAAAACTCAAATTTTGAGTAAGTTTGGATAAAAAACGTCAAGAACACAGCTGCTGATTCGTTTCAGGCGAATGGGCTCAATCTCATGGCTCAATCGCACGAATGAGAGTTTAATCGGGCGATTGAGTGTGAATGGAGGTTCAATCGTGCGGTTGGAACTCAGTCGCCTGGATAGAAGGCCGAATGAAAACGAGTGAACACTGGGTACGAATGAGAACTCAATCGTGCGAATGAACGGTTAATCGTACGACTGAAGGTTCAGTCGCATGGTTCATTCGCATAGGTCCAGTCGTATGATTGCTCATTCGCATAAGTGTTCAATCGCATGAGGACCTGTTTGAGAATAAGTTTATTGAATCAGGGTTTATTGCCTTAGATATACCTTGATTAGAGGAAGGACTAGTTATCTTGGGTACGTGGATTGTGTAGACTGTGGTGAGGAAGTTGATAAGGTGAGTTCTAAGCCCTTTTTAAATGTTTGGTTTAACATTCGGGCTAGCACACATATAATGATAAATGATTTGAATATTTTAGTACCAGAATTGTGATAGTAATGATGGATATGTTTCTAACAGTTTGTTAAGCTGTTAGAGGGAAAGTGGGGGTAATAATGACTACCTGAACATTGTTAATCATTACAGGATGGTAATGATTGCAATGGGTCAGGTAGAGTGTAAAGATAGTCATCTGAACGTTGTTAATCATTGTGTAATGGTAATGATTCCAATGGGTCGGATGGGGTGTGATGGTTAATGAAAATATGTTAAAAACTGGTACTAAAAGAAAGAATGTGTAAAGTGTAAATGAATGTGATAATATTGGCAATAGATAAAAGAAGTGTTTTTGAAATGGTAATGTGATGTAAATCTCAACAGGCCAGTTAGGGTAAGATGCCTGGGTGTAAACTGTACAGTTTGATAGGAGTGATGACGATCACTCAGCTTTGTGAACATCTTGTGGTGACGACCCTAGATGATTATTTGGCATCCTACTGGATGAGAGATAGTAACCGGTAGTTGCTGGATGTGGGCAACCGATGTTACTGCGTATGGTGAACTGGTAGTTGCTAGATGTGGGCAACCGACATTCGATGGGACAGGTCCAGTGGGACTGAATAATGATAAAAGTTGAATGTATAATATTGCCAATAAAAAGATAGTTGTGATGTGTATGAAAATGTTGTTAATGTTTTAATGAAAAATTAGAACTCACCAGTTTATCTGATATTTTGAGTATATTGTGTGTGCTAGGTAAGGAAGGATCCTCTAATAATAGAGGAAAGCAAGTATGAGATGATGAGGACGCTATCCCGGAGCTACTGCTGGCATAGGATTTAGGATTGTTAATAATGTAAACAGGGCAATGTATAACTAAATACAATCTTATGTAAAATGTTTCAGAAAGTTGGGTAATATATATATATAACAATGTTTAACGTCTTCCGCTGTAAATAGAAAGCTCTGATTTGTGTTTTAAGATATTAATCCAACTACGTGACGTGCCTCCGGTGCCCTGCCGGGTTTGGGGTGTCACACCTTCATAATCATTCGTCTTAGTTGGGCCCATCTAGGTACAAAGAGCCGGTCTCTGGTGGTAAATAACAAGTTTCCTTTTAACCAAAACCTCCTAGTCTTCCCGTCACGAGCTAAGGAGATCAGGTGTTTGGCAAAAGAATCTTGTTCTAAACCTTCTTTGATTTTGTCTTGGATGTCAAATGAAGGCCTTATGATTGCAGCAAGCTCGGCCTTACGACTTAAGGCATCGGCCACGACGTTAGCTCCCCCCGGTTTGTATTCCAAGACATAACCGAATTCGGCAAGGAAATCTTTCCACCTAGATTGCTTTGGGCTTAACTTCTTTTGTGTTTGAAAATAGCTAGTGGCAACATTGTCAGTTTTAATAACAAACATGGACCCAAGAAGATTGTCACACCCCGACCGACGGCGGAATCATCGGAGCGGACGAGGGAATGATTGATTGTTCATAACACATGATTGTCTAATAGTGAAAATAATATTAAATCAGATTACAGGATAACATGAGTTTAACAGTTACAATACAACAGTTAAAGTCACAAATAGTATTCGTCTTTTGTTTTGACTAAGTCCAGGTCTTAAATGAGCATGTAGAAGTCCACTAACTTGCTTAACCTGAAATCATGTGAAAAGTAACGAGTCAGCTAAAATTTAGCCGGTGAGTAATCACAGTTTTGATTATACTATAGATTGATTGAGAATAATTCAATTCACAAGGTAACGTTAAGACTTATAATGCAATGGTGAAACATATAGATAAACGACATAATATAAACCCCTTGACTTGACACTTGCATATAATAGACTCCACACATACACCATAGATTAACTATTGCCTCTGGCACAATCACCACTCGACTATTCATATGGGGTGGGTTATCCAAACCAGTAGATCTACATTGTTACCAGGATTGATTGATTGAATTAGGGTTTTACTGTCGTCCAGTTTATCATAGAATGTTCACATAATTGCAAGTAATAACATAACCAGTCTTGAATTGAATTTAGAACGAAATAACAATAGAATATCATGATTGAATATTGTATCACATGATTTCCCCCAAAGGAGAAATGATATAAAAAGGGGATATGAATACTCACTTGATTGATGAGATTTGATTTTGAACGTGATAGGTTAAACACCAACGATTTTCCTTATGATTATCCTAAGGAACGGTGTCTCGAATTAGAATAATAATGTGAAAATTTGGGAATAGATTAGGGTTTCCATTTGGTTTTGGAATGGTAGTTTAAATAAACTAATTTATTTAGTTAAAAATGTTTGAAATAATTAAAATGAATTTATTGAAAATGATTATGTTTAAAATTTAAAATAAACGTATCAGTTTACGTATCTGTTAGATTTATTGTTATCGTGTGGAAAAATAAACAAATAATTAATTTTATTTAATTAATTATATGATAATTAATTAAAATATTTAATTATTTAAATAACTTAAAAGAAATGAAATATAAAATTTTTGTATTTAATTATGATTTAAGCAATAATAAATATTACTTAAATAATTTAAAAGTAATTTAGTGTCGAATAATAATTTAAATAAATTAAATTATTGCAAGTCCACTTTCGTATAAATAATTTTTGTATTATTTGTAATTTTATTTATTAAATCATTTAATAAAATGGATAAAATATTAAAATAAATTTTAGAAAACTAGTTAGTTGTTTAAAAAATTTTAATGTTTATAAAAACATTTTTATAATTTTTGGGTATTTTTCTGGAATTTTTAAAAGCTTAAAAATGCCCAAAAGAATAAATGGAGGTGCCCGGGGTCGAACCCGGGACCTCTTGGATTGCAAGTGGAGATGGAACCGGTGGGCTAAGGCACACAGCCGCGAAAGGAAATGGTTTCCTTTTATTTTTAAATAACAGCAGCAAACCATTTCAAATCGGATTGAGCCCTAGTTCGATCCTCACTCCAATTGGGGTTCAATTCGGTTTTGGTTGCTCCCGAATTCATGGGCTTTTATTCCCCATCAAAACCGAGTGTGTGGGTGTGTGTAATTAATCGTATAATGATCAAATCGAGTTTTACCCAGTGAAGAACAGGTCGCGGCCTTGTGATGGTCGATTGATGATCAAATCACAACCATAATCAAATTAAACTTAGGGGAAGTTTTGAATGATGATATAGATGAAAACCCCCATGTTAATTTCGATTAAATTGATCGGAGATGGGTTTTACAAGGTGTTGCAGGCCGCGAAAAGGAAGAGGATGAAATGGTGTTTCAAGCTCGTTTTTGATGAAATTTAATGTGCTATTCGATTAGGTGGGTTTATATGAGTATTTAGGTGCGTTTATTTTGATTAATTATTGAGTTTAGTGGCGGATTTGGTGGGTGGTCGGCCGCGATAGTGGGGAACCGGGTGCGGGTGGGGTTCGATCGCACTATCCACTCGAGTAAAGGGGTCATAGATTCGAATATCCCACACGATGTTGTCGGGAGTTTTTAATTGTTCAAAAACCGTGTTAGTTGGGTGTTTGGGGTCGCCGGAGACTCGCCGGAGAGGTTGGCCGGCGGTGAAGGTGGTTCGAGGGGTGGGGGGAATGGGTTTAAAAAGAAATTACACTTTTGGTCCCTGTGGTTTATAACAATTGTCAAAATAAAACTAAAGTTTTGTTTTAGTTTAAATAAATTACAATCTAGCTCCCCGAAGTTTGTAATGTTATTATTGTATGTACAACTTATTATCTATAAGTTAAAGTTATAAAACCTATATTTTCATTATTATTATTATTATTATTATTATTATTATTATTATTATTATTATTATTATTATTATTATTATTATTAATGCTATTATTATTATTATTATTATTATTATTATTATATTTTTTTACCGAAAATACGCGATGTTACAAAGATAATGCCGCCATGTCCGGAGGCAATGAATAATGGTTGTCATCTCTTTTTCTTGTACCGTGTATTTCTTCTCGGTTTCGTTTAGTTTGCAGCTTTTGAATGCGATTGGGTGTCCCTCCTGCATAAGTACTCCCCCAATTACAAAGTCCGAGGCATCAGTATGCAACTCGAAAGGCTTGGTAATGTCCGGTAAATGTAAAACTGGTTTTGTTATGACAGCCTTTTTTAATTGCTTAAAGGACTGTTGGCACCGTGCATCCCAATCCCAAGTTTTGTTTTTCTTTAGTAGATCGGTTAGTGGGGCGGCTTTTGTAGAATAGCCCTTGATGAAGCACCGGTAATAATTGACCAACCCGAGGAATGATCGTAGCTCAGGTACTTTGGTTGGTGCCTCCCATTCTTGGATTGCCCAAACTTTTGCGTCATCCATCATAAGTTGCCCCTCCTTGATTTTATGGCCTAAAAACTCAACCTCCACTTGAGCAAATGAACATTTTTCTTGCTTAACATATAACTCGTTTTCTCGTAATACTTGGAGTACTTGCCGCAGATGGGCGATATGTTCATTTATTGTGCGTCTGTATATGACAATATCGTCCAAGTATACGACTATAAATTTATCAAGGAAGGGGTGGAAGAGTTTGTTTATTAGAGTACAAAAGTGGCTGGAGCGTTAGTTAGACCGAACGACATTACCAAGAATTCTTATGATCCATACCTTGTGACGCAGGTTGTCTTGGCTTCGTCTCCTTTGCCAATCCTTACTTGATAGTACCCTGATCGTAGATCTAGCTTTGAAAAGTATTTCGCCCCTCCAAGTCGATCAAACAAGTCGGAGATTAGTGGAATCGGGTACTTGTTTTTCACCGTGATCTTGTTTAGTGCCCGGTAATCGATGCACATGCGAAGCGACCCATCTTTCTTTTTCTAGAATAGTACCGATGCACCATATGGGGCTTTAGACGGACGGATATATCCAGCATCCAACAACTCTTTTAGTTGTTTTTGTAGCTCCTCTAGTTCTGGTAGAGACATGCGGTACGGGGCCCTTGCCGGGGGCTTGGATCCTGGTTCCAAGACGATCTCGTGGTCAACTTCTCTTCGTGGAAGGAGTTTCTTGGGTAACTCGGTTGGCATGACATCCTTGTATTCTTCAAGTACGTCCTGGATTACTTTCGGTACAACTTCCCTGGCAATTATCTTGTCGTCCACCCTTGTTACTGCTAAGTAACATGGATCCTTCTTGTTGTATCCCTTCTTGAATTGTTTGGCTGAAAGGGTCTTAGGCCCACTCCTTGACCCCCGCTCCGTG
The DNA here is from genome assembly GCA_024085815.1 of Flaveria linearis. Classification (NCBI taxonomy): domain Eukaryota; kingdom Viridiplantae; phylum Streptophyta; class Magnoliopsida; order Asterales; family Asteraceae; genus Flaveria; species Flaveria linearis. Next base: position 9,791,896 of record CM044015.1, read on the forward strand.
CTTACCATACAGGTCCTTCCCTCGTCAAGGATACACAAGGAATTAGCAAAGGGCATAGGGAAGGCTTGTACCTTATCGAAGAACTCCATGCCAAGAACTACTTTGAAATCATCCATCTCTACTATTATGAAGTTGATCCTCCCCGACCATTCTCCAATCTTTACTTGAACATCCTTTGCCTCCCCGTGTATTGGTGTGGCATTGGTGTTAACAGTCTTTATTGTACCATTGCCTTTAACAAAATTAACACCGAGTCGTTGAGCTTCTCTGACGGTCATGAAGTTATGAGAAGCTCTTATATCTACAAGGGTCCGTACTTGATTACCCTTGACGTTGGCATGCACGTATTATAGGCCTTTACTCGGCGTTGTTAGAGCCTCTACTCTTGCTTTGATTGCACTTAGTACTTGCATTGACCCCATGCAAACGTCTCCTCATTCATCATGGCAACCTTCCTCCCTTGCGATCATAGCATATAGGCTTGATTTCTTTGGGCAGTCCCGAGCTTTGTGCGGCCCATCACATATGAAACACTTATAATCTGTCGTAAGTTGTTTGTTTTCTCGGGACTTCCAATTAGGTTGTGGCTTACGTGCAACATTTCCTTTTGTTTGGGCTGATTTATCTCCCCCACCTTTCTCGTGGTTACTCCTACGGTCCTTGGGTTTAAAGGCCGTTTGGTTGTAGTCGATCAGTCCTTCAGTTACAGCGATGGCCGAAGAGAGATCCTGAACACTACGTCGTTCCAACTCCGTCTTGGCCCATGGTTGTAACCCGTCGAGAAAGTAGAATAGGGAGTCCTTATCAGACATATCCGGAATCTCAAGGACAAGAGTAGTAAACTATTTGATGTAGTCCTTGAGGGTGCCAGTTTGTTTTGGTTTACATAAATGGCTCCTTGCTTCATTTTCAGCGTTTTCCGGATAGAATTGTTTCTTTAATTCCTTAATGAAGTCAGCCCAAGTGTTGAGGGTGCTCATGCATCTTTCGCTCTCTCCATGCTTACGTCGCCACCAAAATTCCGCGGTGTCCTTCAAGTAAAGCGTGGCTGTCTTGATCTTGGTAGCATCGTCGGAGATGTTCACACCATCGAAGTATCGTTCCATCTCCCATAGAAAGTTGTCTACAGCCCTCGCCTCGCGCTTGACAACAAAGGGTGTTGGTTTAGGGACTTCGAACCTTGGTGCGAAGTTGACGATGTTGCCTCCTGCTGTGGCCATGACTTTGCTGTAATCATTCACCTTTGCTTCCAAGCCGATAAGGCTGCGATGTGTGTCAACTGAAAGCTCATCCATGTCTTTTTGAACTTGTTTGATTGCATCCTTGATAGCCTCTCTAACTACATTGTTTACTATGATCTTTACTTCTCCACGAAGTACCTTAATAGCAGCCCTAAAGTCTTCCCTAAGTTCGGGGAAGTCAGTCTCCAAGCTTTCTATTCGTTGTAGCTGGTTATCAACTTGGGTTCCAAGACTTGTCATTACTGATTCCAATTCAGCAACTCGTCTTTCTAAGGTCTTGTCCTTTGACACCCCATGACTCTTCTTGCTTCCATGGGAAGTTCCTTCCTGACCGCGATTCTCTTCTCTTTCGGCCGCGCTTGTGACCACCATCTTCTCCGATTCAGTCGCCATCCCAATGAATCGACGTGCTCTGATACCACTTGTCACGGAGTGATTCCAAATTCTCGTGCGACACTTAGTCACCGTACTAAGTCAGCCTTGATCTCGACTAGATCACCAAGTTAGCAGCGATTCAACGACTTGTAGAGATTGTAAGAAGGATCACAAGAAAACTTGAAAGAAAGATCACTTGTATTACTTGAGAACTTGTATACAAGGAAGCTTGATTACAACACTTTGTGAGGTGGTTTGAAATGAAACTATCACCACCTTTTTATACTTGTCTTAAGGATCTAGATTATTCCTAATCTAGAAATATCTTTGTACTAAATATCTTGAATATTTGTAAGTAAGTATCTAAGATATTTATAAGGAATGTTCTAGGCTAATCTTTAGACTAATCAACTAGATTTTTCTATGATTAAATCTAGATACATCTTGAGATATTTTTGGTGGGTAATTCTTTTGAATCTTTGAAGTCTTGAGAACTTGCTGGAAAATTCCGAAATCCCGACCATTGTGGCTTGAAATATAAGCGGTGCGTGACAGTCAATGTTCTCAGAACCGGATCGGACGTCGAACCGGACGCCTTACTGGTTTGGAGGTCGGACCGGTCGGACCGGTCGGACCGGATGGACCGGATTTAACTATATTTTAATTATATTTATATATGTAATTAAATATAAGTAATTTATATATGATTTATACATATATTTTATAGTTATATATAAAACTTAACTATATTTGTATATCTTACGTACTAATTTATGGTTTAACACCTCGTTTTTACCTACTAAAAGCAAAAAAAAAAAAAAAAAAATAGAAAACCGGTCAAAACCGGTCCGGTTCGCCGGTCCAACCGCCGGTTCGGTTCGGACCGGCCGGTTCAAATGGCCAAAAACGATCCACCCTCGACCGGACCGGACCAGCCACCGATTCGCGGTCGAACCGGTCGGACCGGCCGGTCCGATCCGGTCCTAACAACATTGGTGACAGTAGGGTGGCGATAGGGCAGGGGAGCCATCAGAGCAGGGAAGGCGACATCTGAGGAAGATGGAGTTATGGCGATGGAGATGGAAACGGTTGGGAAGACAACAACAAGATTAGGGAGGGTAAAAGCTTGGGAAGAGGGTATTAATGTCAAAAGGAGTTTTCATAATTTTAGAAGTTACCCCCTTTAACTTCTTAAATTCTACTTTTTTACTCTATTTCAAAAGTCGTTTTAAAAGTCATTTTACTCTACCCAAACACTATTTTCTACTTATTAACTTTTCAAAAATTAATAAGTTAAAAATAGGGTAAAAAAGTAATCACAAACACCCACATGGTTATCGTAATAGTGAGTGTTTATAAAATTAAAGAAATCTTAGTTTCCTAATCTAAGTTTAATAACTAAAATTAACTCACAGATTTTGCACTTAATTATAACAAAAAAAGTTTGAAAAGTTGATATCATCGTTTATTACTTATAACTATTATTCATTCGTAACTTTAGTTGTATTTTATCTTAAATATCATTTTGTAAATAATAAAATTTTAACATATTTAATATTTATTTATATTCAACCCGTGTAATACACGAGTTTATTAAATCTAGTATTATATATTAATTACATAATTTGAATCTGGGTTGGACCCGACCCGAAACCCAGTCAAACCCGGTCTGGGTTCTGTTGACCATCACCTGAACCAGATTCAACCCGACCCGGTTTGAATTCTAAACCCTGTTTGTGCCCCCTTTGAGCCTCTACCTCGCCTCACATCCTTTATCGGCTACCAAATCGAACAACAAACAACAGGTTTCATCTCTAAATTCTTCAATTCATCACATGAAATCGCTCTTATTATACTCAAATTACTTGTAATTTCAGATATTTCTCTGAATTTCGCTCCATTGGATTCTCTGTGGCTTTGATTGAAGTTGCTTCAAGTCGCTAAATAGTGTACGAGGTAATTTGGTGTACAATGAGTTTAGTTACTGGTGTTAGGTGTGAATAATTTCTTTATTCTTTGGTTCGTTTTTGATTATTCACGCTTTCTACTGCACAATTCCAACATTTGTGTGTGTTATATCAGTCTGTTGTATGCGTGGAAAGAATTAGTGTGGGATTAATTTGCATTCCTGTGTGTTTGTTTACTATGGTCTGCCTGGTTAAAAGGAAATCGATAGTTTCATTTGATTGTATGGATGTTAGTGTCTGATTGAAGAGAGGGGATCAGATTTTATGTTTGTTACCTGCAATCTGAAATAGAACTTACTTTCCTATTGGATCATAGTCGTCGAAAAGGCACGCAAGGCGCGAAGGGTGAGCCTTGGGCCTAGGCGCAAGGCGCTTAAAAGGGTTGTTGTTTTTTTACCTTTTTAAGCAAGGTGAATAGTATAAAGTTACCATTTTTAGGTGTTTTAGACATGTTCTAGGCTTGTTTTGGGTTAGTTTAGATTGTTTTAGGTTGATTCCTCGCATGTTTAGGGCTAGTGTAATTGTTTCAGACTTGTTTAGACTTTGGATGTTTTTTGGTAATTTGGCCGTAAAACGCTTGAGTTGCCTTTTAAGTTTATAGTTTTATCTTTTTGTTTGCTTCCTTTTGTATCAACCATTATATTAAGACAAGGGTCTCTTGTGAGTATCATGTATTCCAAGGGATGTGAATGTCACAATGTCTTCTTCGTATAATGGAAACCAGTTTTAGAGTATATATATGTGCACACGTATTTCACGAATGATTTTTGCCATTGTTATCGATGTTGGAACTGATTATAAGGTAGGGCCTTATTTATTTTAATGTTAATTCTCTATTTATGTCATATCTTAGATTGGTAAGAACTTGATTTGAGGTAAATAAGGTAAATATCATCAAGGTTTAACCTTCCATGTGATGTTGATAGTTGTAGCTTGGTAACTTGGTTTGGTTAGTTCTTATGGTTGATGAGGGTTCTTGTCTTCTTGATCTATGTTTACTATTAAAGAACTTGTTTAATTCCATTTATGCTAGCACTCTAGCCGTATGATAATATAAAGCAGGTACTTTATATAAGTCTGCAACTTCATATCTTAACTCTTACCACAACATGCTGACAATGTTGACAGAGGTTTTTTCTGTAACAAAAGATTTCCGAGAATTGATTGATCCTTTATTTGCCAAGCAACATGAATAATTTCCTATTCCACGTTGTTGTGCAAATTGTAGCTTGCGTCTGTGGATCATGACCGCAGTTGTTATATATATGCTTGTCAATAATCCTTATCACTTTCCAATGCGTGTTCACAAATTATTTAACCGTCTTACAAACTTTGTATTACTTGTATGAATTCTTGAATTGGGATCTCATAGTAGCCAAAGTCACATGGTTTACTGCATGCAAAAGTGTCATGCAATAGATGATCGTCATGAGATGTTTATATGTGCAGTTATTTCATAGAGTTATCTTATTGAACTGATTGTTAGACCCATTTACTTTCTGATGAAATAGACAACAACAACAAACCATACCGAGTATATCCTATCCATAGCAAAGCTATTAGTGGGGTCTGGGAGGGTGGGATGTAGACAAACCGTACCTCTATTCTTAGGGATAGAGAGGCTCTTTCCAGAGAGACCCCCGACTCAAGAACAAACCATGGGCAAGCATACAGCAAAAGTAATATAGCATGGGACACAGATGACAGAACAAACCGTCAAATGATCTTTCAGATTGTAATATATGTCAAATGGACCTTGACAAACTTGAGCTAGTATTGTATGTCTGGAACCACTATGAGGGCTTGAGTTACAGATGGAGGAAGGAAACTAATAATAAAAGAAACTCATGTCTGTGACTGTGTGTGTATGTTAGCATTTTCTGCTTTCGATTATGTACATGTTCTTTGACTATTATAAGCATAATTTTCTTATACTTCCTCATCGAGGTTGCCTAGTATCTTTCACTGTCTTATATTTAGGTTTTAGGCTTGGAGGTGGAATGTTTAGCAGGAAAGATGAATACAGTAGAGCAAAATTATGAAAAATATTAATTTCTGGTAGTTGGGGACATAAAAGGAGAAAACTATCTGAAATCCATGTTTGCTGAAGAGAAATTTATCCCAGCAACGTACATACCAAGTATTCTAGCTTACTTTAATAAGATTTGCTTAATTGCTTGTATTGCAGCAGCTGAATAAGTAATTGACATGATGTGATTGGATTATGGATTTTCTTGTTTTATGGCTTCCATAGTCTTTTATGGAAGATATTAAATTTTTAGGGTGTATATTTTATAGTATGATTTCTATAACCATAAATATATGTGGTACATAAAGATTTTCACTGGTGTAGACATGTAATTGGTTGTTATTTGATATGTATTTCTGTACCTGTGTATCCCCAAATTGAGTGTGAACTGTGATTTTGATTTGGATTTCATTAGCACCTTATTCAGCTTCTATCATTCTGATTACTGTTCAGGGTTTTATCTTGATATCTTTCAGGAAAAACCATTTGAGATCAAATGGCAATCTGTTCAAGTCTCACCTCCATAGATCTTATCAGATTCAACTCCAATCCCACAACAAAGTTTTCAAGCATATCTTCAAGATCATCATCACTCAAGTTTTCCAAAATCACAGCTGTACAAGACACCAATGGAGGACGCAGACGATTAATAGACATCATCCGGCTTGTTCCAGACGTTTCAAGAAACTACTTCAAAAGCCCTTCTAGAAGAACGCTTTTTGGCGGTATATCACTTCTTGGTGGGTTTTATGTTGCACAGACGATATCACTGTCGTTTGGAGCTTTAGCCGTGAACGATGTTATTGCTGCTGTTGTTTGTGTTCTTCTTACCGAGTATGTGACCCGGTTTTATTACAGCAGACCTAAGGTGACATTCCCCATTGCTCTTCTTAATAACTTCAAGATGGGTTTCACTTATGGTCTTTTTATTGATGCCTTTAAGCTTGCAAGTTGATTATTCAAATGATTTGTATGCATTCAATTGATTTAAGTGCTGGTTGTTTTGGAAGAGAAAGAAACAGTATTATACTGTGTGATACACATATTCATCAAGAGATGTATATATATATTAAATTTATTTACGGAAACAAATGTCCTTTTGATAACCTTTAGATTTGGATATATTTTTCATAAATGATGAGTAGATAAACTATCATCACTATTATTATTTAGTAACAATATATTTCGAAAATTAGTACAACACAAGTAAATAAGTACATCACTTATAGTTAAATTGCCAAATTTTCCTTTAATGTATAAATATAGTAAGTATTAAGTTGAAAAACTTACAAGAGTGGATGATAAAGGGTAATTGAGGCTAGAATACGAAACTTAATGAATATACTGATTCACTTTTTTAAGTTTGTCATGTTAAACCCTAATACAATAATGCATAGGATGAATGAAATATTATTATGGAATGAATTTTGAGTGCATATGTATATAAACACACTCAAAATTCTAAGTTAGGATTACGATATATACGTTTAGGCTTTACTGATAAGATAGAAAAAACAGGTTTCATTACTCACTCGTATGGGTCTTGAAGATGTTTCATTAGAAAGGGATGCAAAGTAACTTTTGAAGAATCACAAGCTGAGGTAATATACCTAGATTTCTATCGGAGGTCCACACATCGTAGAAACAAAACAAACGAATGTGTCAGGTGGTGGAATCTATTAAGAAGATTTAATTTGTTGTTTAAATAAGAAAAGAGAGAGAATGAACATGAGATTGGGGATCATGCTCGGAGAAACAAGAAGAATATATCAGCGGTGTGGAGAACAACATCTTTATGGGTACCGGCATCTACATTGATGAACTCAACGTATCAAATTTTGGTGGACGAAGTGAAATGTTGTGGCGGACGATGTAAAGGAAGTGAGGAGTAAACTAAAAGTAAAAAGATTTTTATAAGTCCGTATGTATATATAATGAAGAAAAACAACTTTTCCTTAGCCGTTGTGTATATGTGGCACAATTGCTACCATCTAGTTCAAAAAATAGGCTAATTTGTTATCCGAGATTAGTTTATATCGAGATCGGCTATACTTTAGCCATTACTTTACATGTCATTTTTTGGTTTGTCGCCCTTGTGGTGACAACTTTTGTGTAGCTGGTAGTTGGCATTTAAGCTGACTCATTAACTAGTTGGCTGAGTTTTAAATGCTTAGGGTGAAGAGACACCTAAGATGGTTTCTAATTAATTTTTTTTATAAATTTTTTCGAGGTCTATGAAGCCTATGGAGAAATCAACATGATTATGTGTAGATCTAAATGCTGGCATAGCATAGGGCCATTCTCCATAGTATATAACGTATGTAAAATATAACATATGTAGTTCAAGGTTATGAGATAGTTTCTATAAAGGAAATGGTCACACCAATATATATATATATATATATATATATATATATATATATATATATATATATATATATATATATATATATATATATATATATATATATACTATCTTAATAAGCAAATGAGAAGGGCAAGACTGTCATTTCACACAAATCTCTTAAATTTAAGAGTTGTACAATCATTTAAGCACAAGTTACAAGTATTAAAGCCAGGTAGATTGGGTTCTTAACCCTAAAGATGTTTTCAAAATTCAAATACACCCAGATCTCAAACTCTTTTCTCTGCAGAAACCCTAAATCGTCAGCGACAGTAGCCTCACCGCCACCACCACGGCGGCGAATACGACGATAACCTCACCGCTCGCCGCCGCGAAGGCGTCGTCAGGTGTGAATTCGACGAAATCCGTATTGGTCAAAGTGAAGAGAGGTAAATCACAGACCCTTTTTGCATCTTTCTTCCTTTTTGCTGTTGTTGGTTTGATTACAACTTAGCCCCACTTTGATTTTACAGGTTTGTGTTTCTTGGTTGTGTGATTTTGGGGCATCATTTATGTCTATTTGGATTGTGTTATAGATTCTTCTTTGATTGTGTTTTCCCCTTAAATTAGACATCAGATTCTATCATTTCTTTGTTTTCTTTTGTTGTTTTCTAAAAGACGTGACTTAGGAGAAGGGCTGAAGGGGGGTTGTTCGTTATGTTTTTGGTCAATTCCTTGAGTTTTATTTGTCTTCATGGTGGTGGGGTTTGTTCTTTGTTTGTTCAGATGGAGGACCTGTGATTTTGGTCAAAAGTTTGAGTAAAGATTGCAAGATTGGATCTTTATGAGATGGGTTATGAAGTTGTGATATGATTTGATTGTTATGATGATGAGGATGCACTTAATTTGTTCGTCTTAAAGTTGTTGATGTAGAAAGGAATTGGAGTATGACCACCATTGAAGAGAAGTTGAATTCAACAGGTGTGAGTAGTGGGGCACACAATTTACTTGAGGAGATGAAATTATTGAAGGAAATGTAGGACCATTCTAGTATGTTTTTCTTTACTTTCAACCAAATAATATATCTCTTATAAAAACTTCTCTTTTCCTTTACATTTTGCAAGATTCGGAAGCTAGACTAAACCCCCTTGAAAATTTGCACCAGTTTTATATTTTATTAAATTTTTTTAGCTTGTTTCTTTGTGGGTTTTTGCATTACTTGTGGATATAGTTGAATTCTTGTGTTTATTGATTAAAAATTGTAGTGATAAAGAAGCCAATAAATTCTGAGCTATGGCATGCATGTGCTGGTCCATTGGTGACCCTGCCACAGGTGGGAAGCCTTGTTTATTACTTCCCACAAGGACATAGTGAGCTAGGACATAGTGAACAGGTTTGATTCCATCACTTATTTTGACTAGCTTCTTGTTGGTGCAATTTGCAAAATTCTTGATATATTTTTATTATAATATTTTCATTCTTACCAATTTTCTTGCATTGAAATACTGTTTTGTATGCAAAATTCTTAATTTACCTCTCTTCACTTTGACCAGTTTGCTTGTATTGAACACTTGAATGTAAAATGCAAAGGATTTGTGTAACCATATTTGTTTCACAGTGATCCAAAACTTGTTTTCAGAAAGCTGCATTCTACTTGGACGGACCACCAGGTTGTGCACCCTTTCAGAATCAACGTGGGTCTTGCAGATACCACCAGGTATGTTTCTTCACATATTAACAACTAAAAGTGGAAATATGCAAGCAGATCAATAGGGTTATTATGCATCGTGATATGGATCGAGCTTGTATGATTATGATATTTTGAAAGTGATAGTTCATATGTGACAACCGGCCTCAATGTCACTATTCTAAACCCTAATTTACTTGCATCATCACCCGTCTTATGAGTACTAATGATAGAAACAATTTAACTCTATTAGTGAATTTAGAATCATCAATTGCTATTATTTGCATTTTATGATTTTGTGTGATTTTTGTGAATTTTTAGTTATTTCAAGTCTTATCTTTTAAAAACTTAGTGCCCGGGAATGCTAATTAGTCACCCTAACTAGAATTCAAAATCCTAATTAAAACAATTAAAAGATGTGCATATGCACACACACTTGTAATTTTCGGCTTAACGTATGCATGTCCATGCATAACACTTAATCAACTAACTAAAACTTACCACCTAAAATACCACATTATACTACACACTACACTACATAATAACATTTACAATTAAAAATTTAAAAAGAAACCCCCATTACAAGACAAGGCTCGGCCGCCCCCCTTGACCACCATTCCTCTTGTTTACTTACCACTACACACCACCAACATCATTACCCACTCCCTTTACATGCATTCTTTCACCAACACTCCACTTCTCCCTTCTCCCCCCTCTCTCTCTTGGATTCTTCTCCAGAAAACACACACACACACCACGGTTTGAAGCCATTTCCAGCCTCATAATTCGAAGACAACACCATCTACACATCGGCCAAACTTCAAACCGTAAGAAGGTGTCCATTTTGTGAGCTTTTGGTGCTTGGATCTTGCAAGCTCGTGGGTTCCAGCACTTGTTCGAGATTCTACAACTTAGTCCAAGGAGTTCCAGACCATCCACGACCAACAACACCCTCCAAACCGCGAGTTACATCAAGTGTAAGCTTCATGTTGCCGGTTTTGGTCATTTCTCATGTTTTCTTCATTTTTCACTTAAAAACCTCTCCTTTCCTTGTTGTATCAGAAACCCGACACCATCCCTTTGTTCTTGAGGAGTTCTTAATGTTCTTGAATGTCACACCCGACCTCTTACACCAACAATATTGTCCGCTTCTCCCACGAGGAGCTCACGGATTTGCTTTTGGTTGCCCGGGTGAAAACTTCCCAGGGAGGTCACCCATCCCTGGATTGCTCCCACCTGAGCACGCTTAACTGTGGATTTCTCCTCTCATCCACAGCCAATACGCCCAAAACGCGTTGTTGATATTAAAGGCCAGACATTCCTTATGAACCAGGAATCTCTCCTGTCCACGGCCGATGTGGGATATGTGTAGGGTGTCACAAGCACCCCCTGTTTGGACTCATCGTCCTCGATGAGCCCGAGAAGTCACCATCCTTGGTGAGGTATGTCCCACACCCCGAACGGCATAGGAGTGGCTCTGATACCATTCTGTCACACCCTCATTTTCCACGTACGGGGTTTTACCGTCAGGCGTCTAACATAACCAGGATCTCAGATAAGCATCAGTTACACCAAACGACTCGATAATTACAAATCATATAAGTTGTTTAGATTTTAGTGAAACAAACCAACTATATTTAAGTATTGCGGAAGCAAGAACAGACAAACATTTAACAATAGTTTTGGAACACGTAAACACGCGTCCAATTCAATTTATGTAGAATACATGAATTTAAATCTTGAAAACGGTTTATGATGAACGCGGAATGATATGCAGTGGATGCTGTGCTCCTAAACGTGCCGTATCAATGTCCTGAGAGAAAACATGTAAAAGTCAGTACAAGACTGGTGAGTTCACAGGTTTATCAGAAAACAGTAAGTATCAGTAATGAAATTCCCGGATTTTGTAATCAAAGCATATCATGGGTAGCTAGTCCATAATGATCACTATGTGTACGAAGTCGCGACCGAGCTGACATGCAATAAAGTAATAAAGTAGGCCCCGGCTGTGGATCACACACCACAACACAGTAAAATAGGATAACCGTTCACCCGTTTGTCCAGCTAGCGCGACTAGCCCGAGTGGGGTATGTCAATCCCAGTAGTACTACTAACAATCACCTAGCTACTTGCGTATTAACGGTCCGAAGGGCAAAGTATACAAACATAGTATCATGTATATGCAGTATCATAACAATCCAATGTAATGTAACGTTTATGGAAACAACATGTTTCTCTCCCCCAAAAATAGTATAAAGTAAAAGTGGGGCTGTAAACTCACATGGCGTGTAAGTATGTATGTAAGATGATAAATTAAGGTGATAATCGTTGTTCCAACGAACGCCTTCACGAGGTACCTATACATGTATATATATTTTAAGATTTTAGGTTATTAATAAGGTTTAACGATTAAACGCGAACTAGGGTTTCAATAAGAATTATGGGGTTTTTGATAAATAATACTTCACAAAGTAATTATTTACGTTCTTAATCCATTAGAAGAATTATATATGTAAATATTTTAGAAATGCCTTTAAGTATAATTGTTGCTATGATTTAATGCATAATAAATCTTTATATTTATTTACAAATATTTAGAATAATATGTAGATTAATATCAATAATATTAATCTAAACCATTTGTTATGGTATATTGTAATAAGAAATAATATTTGTAAATAACTTTGCGAGATTACAAATTATATAATTTCTACTATTATTATGGCAAAACCTTAATTAATATAATGTCCATTATTATTATAAAGATTTATTATTTCAAGTCCAATTATTATCTTAAAAGGAAATAATTTATAATAACAGTGTTAAATATAACATTTAAACTAATATTTTAAGTCAACCATGATTTTAAATGATAACGTCTGAACCGAAATTATTTTATTAATTGAAACTCATTTTTTATAGGGTTTAACCAAGAATAATATTTGTTAGAATGTTTTTAAAACAATTATTTAAATAAAATAAAATCCAGAAAATTATTTGGTGCCCAAAAATATAAACAAGGTTTATAAAAATTATTTTTATAATTTTTATAAATTTTCTGTAATTTTTAAAAGTTCAAAAAGGCTTTAAAAAAATAAAAGAGGGTGCCCGGGTTCGAACCCGGGACCTCTTGGATTGCAAAGGGACGGGAGACCAGTGAACCATGGCATACAGCCGCGATAAGACTCCATCCCATTTCGTTTTAAACACAATCAAATCAAATCCCCAAATTCGAAGAACCCTAGATTCAATTTTGATTCAATTGACCATCAATTTGATTATGATAACAGGAATGAGGTTAGGGCTTTTAATCCCCACTTAAAATCGAGCATATGGGTGTGTTTAATTACCAGAATCGGGTTCGAATTGATGATGAACACTAGGTAGAACAGTCGCGACTATCGTGGCACTGATTTGGTACTCAAATGATGATGTTAATCAAATTAATTGCACAGGTAGCTTCTTGTGATGTCCTAGATGCAAAGCCCTATGCTAATTTTTTGAAATAGAACTCAGAAAATGGGATTCGACTATGTTGTAGGTCGTAGATGTAGGTGATGATCGATGATGGTGTGTGGTTGTGTTTTAGATGGAATTGAATGGTGCATTCGATTAGGGATTGTTATGTGATCTTATATATGCAATTATTTTGATTAATAAAATGTTAGTGCGATCGATTGTGGCCGGGAAAAGGGGCCGAAGTGGGTTGGTCGGGTTGGGTTGTAATCGCACTACCATTTTTCAAATTAAAAGGGGGTCCAGGTTCGATCCATCCATGTGAAGGTGTCGGGAGTGGTTAATCACGTTGGAATCGCATTATTTTGTGGTTTTGGCTTGGCCGGAGGTGTGGCCGGAGAGGTGACCGGCGGGAGAGAGGGGCGACGGGCGGGGGTTGGGTTTTTAAAAGAGATTTACACATTTGGTCCCTGTGGTTTTGAACTTTGTCATTTTATGCTAGAACTTTTAATTTCTAGTTTCATAAACTATAAAATTACCCCCTTAAACTTTTTAATTCTTATTAAAACATTATTGTTATTATTATTATTATTACTATTATTATTATTATTATTATTATTATTATTATTATTATTATTATTATTATTATTATTATTATTATTGCTATGTTTATTATTATTATTCATACAAAATAGTGAAGTGGATTTATTTCGCGAATAAGTGGAGACAATTTGTTTAAATTGTATTAACCGAAAACTCGGGTTGTCACATTATCCCCTTGTTGAAGGAATTTTCGTCCCGAAAATTAAAACGCTAGGGTTAGCAAACAAGTGATGAGCAACAGGTCAGTTATCCAGAACATAGACGCGCTAGGTTTTCTGACAGTTTCCTCAGGAATTGGTGTCTGATCGTTGAACAGTTTTGGATACTTCTTCTTCATCTGATCCTCGCGTTCCCAGGTAAATTCTGGTCCACGCTTGGAGTTCCATCTAACGCGCACAATGGGAATTTTGCTACGCTTTAGTGTTTTGACTTCTCGATCCATAATCTCTACTGGTTCTTCAACGAAGCGAAGCTGTTCATCGATTTCCAGTTCTTCTAATGGAACAACAAGTGATTCATCAGCAAGACACTTCATTAGGTTTGACACGTGAAACACATTGTGTATTCCACTGAGTTCGTCCGGTAAGTTCAGTTGATAAGCCACCGGGTCAATCCGTTTGACAATCTCAAACGGCCCCACGTACCTAGGGTTTAGTTTCCCCCGTTTTCCAAAGCATATTACAGCTTTCCAAGGTGAGACTTTCAACAATACTTTGTCACCAATCTGAAACTCCAGTGGCTTACGACGCTTGTCGGCGTAGCTCTTTTGTCGATCACGTGCTGCTGCCATGCGGTTACGAATTTGCACGATCTTCTCAGTCGTTTCGTGCACAAGTTCAGGTCCTGTAAGTTGGCTTTCTCCTACTTCTGCCCAACAGATAGGAGATCGGCACTTACGTCCATACAGTGCCTCAAATGGAGCTGCCTTGATCGAGGTGTGATAACGGTTATTATAGGAGAACTCAACTAATGGTAGATGAGTTTCCCAGCTGTTGCCAAAATCAATCACACAGGCACGCAACATGTCTTCCAGTGTCTGGATTGTACGCTCACTTTAACCATCGGTCTGCGGGTGATACGCGGTACTCATATCCAGCCGCGTTCCTAATGATCGTTGTAATGATTGCCAGAAATGAGAAGTGAACCGAGCGTCACGATCAGAGATGATAGATATCGGCACGCCATGCCGAGAGACTATTTCCCTAAAATAGATACATGTCAGCTTTTCTATTCGATCAGTCTCTCGGATTGCCAGAAAGTGTGCGGATTTCGTTAAGCGATCTACTATCACCCAAATGGTATCGCATCCGCTGGGAGTCCTAGGTAACTTCGTGATGAAGTCCATGGAGATCTGCTCCCATTTCCACACTGGAATTTCCGGTTGTTGGAGTAAACCGATGGTCTCTGGTATTCCACCTTAACCTTGGAACGAGTTAGGCATCTGCTTACGTATGTGGCTATCTCCGCTTTCATTTTCGGCCACCAGTAAAATTCTTTCAGGTCCTGATACATCTTGTCTGAACCTGGATGGATCGAGTAACGTGACTTATGGGCTTCATCCATTATCAGCTCTCGTAAATTCCCATGATTATCAGCTCTCGTAAATTCCCGTACTGTGGTACCCAGATCCGTTTCATAAAGTAACGGATTCCATCATCTTTAATCTCCAACTGTTTCTCCATGCCTCGCATGGATTCTGCTTTCAAATTCTCCGTCTTCAAGGCCTCAGATTGAGCAGCTTTGATTTGTACTGGTAGGTCAGAGTGGATAGTCATTTGCAATGCACGCACCCGACGAGGCTTTAGGGTTTCCTTACGACTAAGGGCATCGGCTACCACATTAGCCTTACCCGGATGGTACTTGATCACACAGTCATAATCATTGAGTAATTCTAACCATCATCGTTGCCGCATATTCAGTTCCTTCTGATCATATATGTGCTGGAGGCTCTTATGATCTGTATAGATCGTGCACCTGGTTCCATATAAGTAGTGCCTCCAGATCTTCAAGGCAAATACTACAGCTCCCAGTTCCAGATCATGCGTTGTGTAGTTCTTCTCATGCACTTTGAGCTGTCTAGATGCATAAGCTATGACTTTGTCACGTTGCATCAATACACACCCCAAACCCTGGATGGATGCATCATAGTAAACAACAAAGTCATCGGTTCCTTCTGGTAAAGCTAGAATTGGTGCGCTGCAGAGTTTGTCTTTAAGCGTCTGAAACGCTGTTTCCTCTTTGCTGCCCCACTTATAAATTATTCCTTTATGAGTTAGGGCAGTCAAAGGTTGCGCCAATTTCGAAAATCCTTCGATAAACCTCCGGTAATAGCCTGCCAAACCAAGGAATTGTCGCACCTCAGTAGGCGTCTTTGGTGCCGGTCCTTGATTACTTTAATCTTCAAGAGATCAACCTGTATACCCTTTTCATTCACTACGTGCCCAAGGAATTGCACTTCACGCATCCAGAAGTCGTATTTTGAGAACTTTGCGTAAAGCTGTTCATTCCTCAGCAATTCCAGTAAGGTTCTCAAATGTTCCTCATGATCTTCCTTATTACGGGAGTAGATCAGTATGTCATCGATGAATACAATGAAAAACTTATCCAAATAAGGCTTGCAGACGCGATTCATGAGGTCCATGAAAACTGCTGGGGCATTGGTCAGCCCAAAAGGCATTACAGTGAACTCTTAGTGCCCATAGCGAGTTCGGAACGCAGTCTTGGAGATGTCTTCCTCTCGAACCCTCAACTGATGATAACCTGATCTCAAGTCAATCTTAGAATAGTAGCTAGATCCTTGCAATTGGTCGAACAAGTCATCAATGCGTGGAAGTGGATACCTATTCTTGATTGTCACCTTGTTCAGTTCGCGGTAGTCAATACACATCCTGAAGGTTCCATCTTTCTTTTTAACGAAAAGCACTGGAGCTCCCCAAGGTGAAGAGCTGGGACGTATGAATCCCTTGTCTAACAATTCTTGTAATTGTTTAGACAGCTCTTGTAGTTCGTTCGATGCCAGTCGGTACGGCGCCCGAGCGATCGGAGCTGCTCCAGGTGCTAACTCAATCTGAAATTCCACCTGTCTGTGTGGAGGAAGGCCAGGTAGGTCTTCGTGAAATACTTCAGGAAAGTCTCTCACAACTGGAATATCTTCGACTCGCTTTTCATCTGTCTTCGTTTCAGTAACAAGTGCCAACATGGCAAGGTGTCCCTTCCTGAGACATTTCTGGGCCTTCAGATATGATATGACGCCGACTACCGCGCCCACCTTATCCCCTTCTACTGTAAGGATTTCATTATCCGAGATGGGTAAATTGATCAGCTTCTCCTTGCAAACGATCTCAGCACTGTTTTGGGATAACCAATCCATCCCGACTACTACATCGAAGCTTCCTAGTGTGACAGGAATAAGGTCTATGCAGAAAGTGTGTCCAGATAAGTCTAGCTTACAGTTTCTAAACACTTGATTTGCTGTTATTGTCCTACCATCGGCTATTTCTATGGCATACTCAGAACTCAAATCAGTAGGTATCATTCCTAGTACTTTACTAAACTTTATGGACACATAACTTTTATCGGCACCAGAGTCAAATAAAACAGAGGCATAACACCAATTAATAGAGAATCTACCAGATACTACAGTAGGGTTGTTTCGAGCCTCACCTGAGCCCATGATGAAGGCTCTGCCTCTGCCACCGCCACCACTATTGTTGTTATCCTTAGGCTTCTCGGTAGCACCACTATTTCCATTCCCTTTTAGCTTTGGACACTCCCTTTTAAAGTGACCGGGTTGACCGCATTCATAACACCCTGTACGGTTATAGTTTTGCTGCTGCTGTTGTGGTGCTTTTCCCGCGAGGTTTACCCTGCAATCCTTGGCAGCATGCCCAAACTTTCCACACCTCTCACAAGCGTTCCTTGTGTATTGCCCAGCATGATGAAAGTTACATTTATTGCATTTCGAAAGATTTCCGTGATAGCCACCCGATTTCCCTATGTCATAAGAAGATTGGGACGGGTTGACCTTCTTGTGTTGAGGTTGATGAGTAAAGGATGAAGATTGATTTCCGCTGGCAGGTGGTTCCCATTTCCTCTTGTTATTGTGGAAACTAGATGCAGCACCACACGGGGGCAGTTTACCCTGTGCGACAGCCTGGTCAGTCAACTTATGGGCCAGTTGGACAGCTTCCTGAATGGTAGCTGGTCTAGCAGTGGTGACCATGCTCTGGATTTCAGGTACTAGCCCATCGATGTACCTTTCAACCCGTTTGTAAGCCGGGTTGACCATAGTGGGACATAAGGTAGCCAACTCGTGGGAACGAGTCGTGTAGGCTTCAACCTCAGAACCCACCATTTGTAAATTCCAGAATTCAGTTTCTAGTTTTTGCACTTCATCTCTGGAACAGTATTCCTCTTTCAGCAACCTCTTGAATTCTTCCCAGGTCATGGTATTGGCAGCTTCAATACCTAACATCTGGACTTGCGTATTCCACCAACTAAGTGCGGCACAATCCATAGTACCAGCAGCATATTTCACCCTACTCTCGGCAGGGCAGTCACAAATTTCAAACACCGACTCCAGGCTTTCGAACCAACGGAGCAGTCCTACTGCTCCCTCAGTTCCCCTGAATGGATGTGGTTTGCGGTCCATAAAGGACTTGTAGGTGCAAGTCGGTTGTCCAATGGGATTTCGTTGTGGAGGGTGTTGGCTTGCCATCGCTGTGGTAATACTCTGATTGATTATCGCCGCCAATTCTGCAGGCGTCATGGAGATGCTACCTCTCCCGCGTCCACGTCCTCTTCCAGACATTTTTTAAATTACCACATACATAAATAAGTAAATATCCGACCAGTTATCAGAATCTAAAGCTATCAGTCGCATGTAATTAACCCCTTTGTTTTGGAATGAGAAGGAAAAGAAGTCCAGGAATTTAAAGTAACAGATAAACTAGAGGATCAGTTCGAATCCGAGGGATTAAAACACATGTCATGGTTTGGATTTCATCCGAATTCGAGGTAGGAGTGAGCATCATACAAGTAGGATTTAAAGGATAGTTTCCGCATCAATAGCTATGTTCAATGAAAACCGAGACTTTCTTGCTCAAGGTGTAGAGATGATGACTTATACTGACTACAACGTTACCACCCGACCAAATTCACCGGACTTAGCATGCACGACAAATTACAATTACGTGTGCACCCGTAATGGTAGTTTGCAATTTGTCGTAATTGTAGTCATTACGGGTAGTTGTAATTGTAGTTTGCAATTTCTGCATCTACCATTACGGGTGCACACGTAATTGTAATTTGTCGTGCATGCTAAGTCCGGTGAATTTGGTCGGGTGGTAACGTTGTAGTCAGTATAAGTCATCATCTCTACACCTTGAGCAAGAAAGTCTCGGTTTTCATAGAACATAGCTATTGATGCGGAAACTATCCTTTAAATCCTACTTGTATGATGCTCACTCCTACCTTGAATTCGGATGAAATCCAAATCATGACATGTGTTTTAATCCCTCGGATTCGAACTGATCCTCTAGTTTATCTGTTACTTTAAATTCCTGGACTTCTTTTCCTTCTCATTCGAAACAAAGGGGTTAGTTACATGCGACTGATAGCTTTAGATTCTGATAACTGGTCGGATATTTACTTATTTATGTATGTGGTAATTTAAAGAATGTCTGGAAGAGGACGTGGACGCGAGAGAGGTAGCATCTCCATGACGCCTGCAGAATTGGCGGCGATAATCAATCAGAGTATTACCACAGCGATGGCAAGCCAACACCCTCCACAACGAAATCCCATTGGACAACCGACTTGCACCTACAAGTCCTTTATGGACTGCAAACCACATCCATTCAGGGAACTGAGGGAGCAGTAGGACTGCTCCGTTGGTTCGAAAAACTGGAGTCGGTGTTTGAAATTTGTGACTGCCCTGCCGAGAGTAGGGTGAAATATGCTGCTGGTACTATGGATTGTGCCGCACTTAGTTGGTGGAATACGCAAGTCCAGATGTTAGGTATTGAAGCTGCCAATACCATGACCTGGGAAGAATTCAAGAGGTTGCTGAAAGAGGAATACTGTTCCAGAGATGAAGTGCAAAAACTAGAAACTGAATTCTGGAATTTAAAAATGGTGGGTTCCGAGGTTGAAGCCTACACGACTCGTTCCCACGAGTTGGCTACCTTATGTCCCACTATGGTCAACCCGGCTTACAAACGGGTTGAAAGGTACATCGATGGGCTAGTACCTGAAATCCAGAGCATGGTCACCACTGCTAGACCAGCTACCATTCAGGAAGCTGTCCAACTGGCCCATAAGTTGACTGACCAGGCTGTCGCACAGGGTAAACTGCCCCCGCGTGGTGCTGCATCTAGTTTCCACAATAACAAGAGGAAATGGGAACCACCTGCCAGCGGAAAGCAATCTTCATCCTTTACTCATCAACCTCAACACAAGAAGGTCAACCCGTCCCAATCTTCTCATGACATAGGGAAATCGGGTGGCTATCACGGAAATCTTCCGAAATGCAATAAATGTAACTTTCATCATGCTGGGCAATGCACAAGGAACACTTGTGAGAGGTGTGGAAAGTTTGGGCATGCTGCCAAGGATTGCAGGGTAACCTCGCGGGAAAAGCACCACAACAGCAGCAACAAAACTATAACCGTACAGGGTGTTATGAATGCGGTCAACCCGGTCACTTTAAAAGGGAGTGTCCAAAGCTAAAGGGAATGGAAATAGTGGTGCTACCGAGAAGCCTAAGGATAACAACAATAGTGGTGGCAGTGGCAGAGGCAGAGTCTTCATCATGGGCTCAGGTGAGGCTCGAAACAACCCTACTGTAGTATCTGGTAGATTCTCTATTAATGGGTGTTATGCCTCTGTTTTATTTGACTCTGGTGCCGATAAAAGTTATGTGTCCATAAAGTTTAGTAAAGTACTAGGAATGATACCTACTGATTTGAGTTCTGAGTATGCCATAGAAATAGCCGATGGTAGGACAATAACAGCAAATCAAGTGTTTAGAAACTGTAAGCTAGACTTATCTGGACACACTTTCTGCATAGACCTTATTCCTGTCACACTAGGAAGCTTCGATGTAGTAGCCGGGATGGATTGGTTATCCCAGAACAGTGCTGAGATCGTTTGCAAGGAGAAGCTGATCAATTTACCCATCTCGGATAATGAAATCCTTACAGTAGAAGGGGATAAGGTGGGTGCGGTAGTCGGCGTCATATCATATCTGAAGGCCCAGAAATGTCTCAGGAAGGGACACCTTGCCTTGTTGGCACTTGTTACTGAAACGAAGATGGATGAAAAGCGAGTCGAAGATATTCCAGTTGTGAGAGACTTTCCTGAAGTATTTCCCGAAGACCTACCTGGCCTTCCTCCACACAGACAGGTGGAATTTCAGATTGAGTTAGCACCTGGAGCAGCTCCGATCGCTCGGGCACCGTACCGACTGGCACCGAACGAACTACAAGAGCTGTCTAAACAATTACAAGAATTGTTAGACAAGGGATTCATACGTCCTAGCTCTTCACCTTGGGGAGCTCCAGTGCTTTTCGTTAAAAAGAAAGATGGAACCTTCAGGATGTGTATTGACTACCGCGAACTGAACAGGTGACAATCAAGAATAGGTATCCACTTCCACGCATTGATGACTTGTTCGACCAATTGCAAGGATCTAGCTACTATTCTAAGATTGACTAGAGATCAGGTTATCATCAGTTGAGGGTTCGAGAGGAAGACATCTCCAAGACTGCGTTCCGAACTCGCTATGGGCACTACGAGTTCACTGTAATGCCTTTTGGGCTGACCAATGCCCCAGCAGTTTTCATGGACCTCATGAATCGCGTCTGCAAGCCTTATTTGGATAAGTTTGTCATTGTATTCATCGATGACATACTGATCTACTCCCGTAATAAGGAAGATCATGAGGAATATTTGAGAACCATACTGGAATTGCTGACGAATGAACAGCTTTTCGCAAAGTTCTCAAAATACGACTTCTGGATGCGTGAAGTGCAATTCCTTGGGCACGTAGTGAATGAAAAGGGTATACAGGTTGATCTCTCGAAGATTAAAGCAATCAAGGATTGGCCGGCACCAAAGACGCCTACTGAGGTGCGACAATTCCTTGGTTTGGCAGGCTATTACCGGAGGTTTATCGAAGGATTTTCGAAATTGGCGCAACCTTTGACTGCCCTAACTCATAAAGGAATAATTTATAAGTGGGGCAGCATAGAGGAAACAGCGTTTCAGACGCTTAAAGACAAACTCTGCAGCGCACCAATTCTAGCTTTACCAGAAGGAACCGATGACTTTGTTGTTTACTGTGATGCATCCATCCAGGGTTTGGGGTGTGTATTGATGCAACGTGACAAAGTCATAGCTTATGCATCTAGACAGCTCAAGGTGCATGAGAAGAACTACACAACGCATGATCTGGAACTGGGAGCTGTAGTATTTGCCTTGAAGATCTGGAGGCACTACTTATATGGAACCAGGTGCACGATCTATACAGATCATAAGAGCCTCCAGCACATATATGATCAGAAGGAACTGAATATGCGGCAACGACGATGGTTAGAATTACTCAATGATTATGACTGTGTGATCAAGTACCATCCGGGTAAGGCTAATGTGGTAGCCGATGCCCTTAGTCGTAAGGAAACCCTAAAGCCTCGTCGGGTGCGCGCATTGCAAATGACTATCCACTCTGACCTACCAGTACAAATCAAAGCTGCTCAATCTGAGGCCTTGAAGACGGAGAATTTGAAAGCAGAATCCATGCGAGGCATGGAGAAACAGTTGGAGATTAAAGATGATGGAATCCGTTACTTTATGAAACGGATCTGGGTACCACAGTACGGGAATTTACGAGAGCTGATAATGGATGAAGCCCATAAGTCATGGGAATTTACGAGAGCTGATAATGGATGAAGCCCATAAGTCACGTTACTCGATCCATCCAGGTTCAGACAAGATGTATCAGGACCTGAAAGAATTTTACTGGTGGCCGAAAATGAAAGCGGAGATAGCCACATACGTAAGCAGATGCCTAACTTGTTCCAAGGTTAAGGTGGAATACCAGAGACCATCCGGTTTACTCCAACAACCGGAAATTCCAGTGTGGAAATGGGAGCAGATCTCCATGGACTTCATCACGAAGTTACCTAGGACTCCCAGCGGATGCGATACCATTTGGGTGATAGTAGATCGCTTAACGAAATCCGCACACTTTCTGGCAATCCGAGAGACTGATCGAATGGAAAAGCTGACATGTATCTATTTGAGGGAAATAGTCTCTCGGCATGGCGTGCCGATATTTATCATCTCTGATCGTGACGCTCGGTTCACTTCTCATTTCTGGCAATCATTACAACGATCATTAGGAACGCGGCTGGATATGAGTACCGCGTATCACCCGCAGACCGATGGTTAAAGTGAGCGTATAATCCAGACACTGGAAGACATGTTGCGTGCCTGTGTGATTGATTTGGCAACAGCTGGGAAACTCATCTACCATTAGTTGAGTTCTCCTATAATAACAGGTATCACACCTCGATCAAGGCAGCTCCATTTGAGGCACTGTATGGACGTAAGTGCCGATCTCCTATCTGTTGGGCAGAAGTAGGAGAAAACCAACTTACAGGACCTGAACTTGTGCACGAAACGACTGAGAGGATCGTGCAAATTTGTAACCGTATGGCAGCAGCATGTGATCGACAAAAGAACACGTTAAATAGCGAACTAAACCTTGTTTATATTTTTGGGCACCAAATAATTTTCTGGATTTTATTTTATTTAAATAATTGTTTTAAAACATTCTAACAAATATTATTCTTGGTTAAACCCTATTAAAATGAGTTTCAATTAATAAAATAATTTTGGTTCAGACGTTATCATTTTAAAATCATGGTTGACTTAAAATATTAGTTTAAATGTTATATTTAACACTGTTATTATAAATTGTTTCCTTTTAAGATAATAATTGGACTTGAAATAATAAATCTTTATAATAGTAATGGACATTATATTAATTAAGGTTTTGCCATAATAATAGTAGAAATTATATAATATATAATCTCGCAAAGTTATTTACAAATATTATTTCTTATAACAATATACCATAACAAATGGTTTAGATTAATATTATTGATATTAATCTACATATTGTTCTAAATATTTGTAAATAAATATAAAGATTTATTATACATTAAATCATAGCAACAATTATACTTAAAGGTATTTCTAAAATATTTACATATATAATTCTTCTAATGGATTAAGAACGTAAATAATTACTTTGTGAATAAATATAATTATTATTTATCAAAAACCCATAATTCTTATTGAAACCCTAGTTCGCGTTTAATCGTTAAACCTTATTAATTGTAAACCTTTTATAACCACTCTAATATAAAAGAGCTTAATTAACCCTTTTATAACCCCTAGTTCGCGTTTAATCGTTAAACCTTATTAATGGTAGTTTGCTTTAACGTGTTCTTGGCCCAAACTTTTGTATAACTAATGTTTGTCTGTTCTTGCTTCCGCAATACTGACTTAGCAGCAGCTTGTGACACCCTACACATATCCCACATCGGCCGTGGACAGGAGAGATTCCTGGTTCATAAGGAATGTCTGGCCTTTAATATCAACAACGCGTTTTGGGCGTATTGGCTGTGGATGAGAGGAGAACTCCATAGTTAACCGTGCTCAGGTGGGAGCAATCCAGGGATGGGTGACCTCCCTGGGAAGTTTTCACCCGGGCAACAAAAGCAAATCCGTGAGCTCCTCGTGGGCGAAGCGGACAATATTGTTGGTGTGAGAGGCCGGGTGTGACAGAATGGTATCAAAGCCACTCCTGTGCCATTCGGGGTGTGGGACATAGCTCACCAAGGATGGTGACTTCTCGGGCTCATCGAGGACGATGAGTCCAAACAGGGGGTGCTTGTGGCACCCTACACATATCTCACATCGGCCGTGGACAGGGAGATTCCTGGTTCATAAGGAATGTCTGACCTCTAATATCAACAACGCGTTTTGGACGTATTGGCTGTGGATGAGAGGAGAACTCCACAGTTAAGCGTGCTCAGGTGGGAGCAATCCAGGGATGGGTGACCTCCCTGGGAAGTTTTCACCCGGGCAACCAAAAGCAAATCCGTGAGCTCCTCGTGGGCGAAGCGGACAATATTGTTGGTGTGAGAGGCCGGGTGTTACATTGAAGGTATATCAAATGGATAATTTAAATGGATTTTTAAGTAAAAACGTGTACTAACCGGGTGACGTTTTTGAGAAAAATGTAAAGAAATATGGGTATAGAGCTAAAAATTATAAAAACCATGTTATTTAGTAGGTTAAGTGAGAAAATAACTTATAAGGTAGAAAAGTTGGTCAAACGAGCTTTTAAATGGTCAAATTCGGTTAAAAACGCGTTTTAACGGGTTAAACACAAAAACGAGGCTTTCAACTATTAGAGGCAAAAATTTCATAAGAAAATGACTTGAAACTTAGGAAAATGTCCTTAAAATGTTATCTACTGGTCTAAGACTCAAAAACATGAAAATTCATAAGTAACCGTTAAAACCCTTCGGTTTTACCGTAACCGGGAACGTTAAGCTCATAGGTATTAAACCGAACCTGTAATCTGAAAATTTGTGTACATTTACTTAGTAATAAGTTATTTCAACTTCAAGAACCTGATTTTTGGTTGTAAAAGTCATCTAGTACAAGAAACCAAACTTGAGGGTAGAAACTGTCAATTTTGAAACTTTAGGGGCTAAACTGTAAAATTTTGCCAAACTTCATAGCCGACTAAAATGAGCCTAATTTCGCTTGAACAACATATTTACCCTATATTCTTAACTTAATAGTGTAAAATCCTTGATTGTATGAGAAACCTTGACTTTCCATAAAATGAAACTTTTTATGTAAACCCTAATCGAATCAAAGCCGAATCCAATAAACTAAGACTTAGACACACTTGTTGCACCTTAAATAGGTTTAGAGCAGTAGCTAATCACTTAATATATTCATGTTAGGGTGCTAGTCTCGAGACATTCCCGGCACACGAAGAGTACTTTTGCTTAACACCTAAGGTGAGTTCTAGTGATCTCTTTTTACTACTGTTTTGGGATGAAACATGCTCTGTTGTTTTATGAACTGTGAATGTGCTTTACTTGATGCTTGTATGTGAGATTTATGGATACCTGCTGATACTTATATCATGATCATTAATTCTTTCATGAACCGCTTGTTTTATGTGGATAGATATATTTGGGGAAACCCCCACACACAGTAGCTCCCGCCACAGGGAGGTACCCCACTGAGATCCTGAGGGGTCGTTTGTGGTATGTGACAGGTTTTGTTAAGAAATTATGGTGAACCATCTGGGCAGGTAGGGTTCACTGGTTTGGGGCTCAGTTCTCCCCTTTAATTTGGGGGTTAACCGGTTAAACACAACTTTCGAAGAGGCTAACCGGGATTGAGTGCAGGGTTGATTGTGATACTCCCATAAAAATGAACTATGATTCTTTCCTTCTTATCAAATGAAATTTTTTTAAGTACAATGGTTTTTAATTCTTTAAGCACTTGAATTCACCAACTTTTTAGTTGACATAAATTTCTTTTTGAGCATGTTTCAGGTAATCGATGAAGAGATTTTAGCTACTGTTGAAGACCTAGACCTATCCCCGAGACCATGGCATTGGCTTAATTTCGCTTATTGAACGATTTGAATGATTGAAAATTTCTGTTAAACAATACAATCTGTTTTTTTTGTTGACTGTATAACTAATTTGGGGGATAGATCTGTTTCTAGCCCTGGTACCTTTTGAAACTTTAAATGCCATGTGATATTCTCTCCTTTGAGCTCTTGTATTGGTTTGTTTCCGCTGTCATATATTGTTGCTAGTCTGTGACGTCCCACTCTACCTGGGCCCGGGGTGTGACAGATTGGTATCAGAGCCAAAGGTTGTAGAGAAATCGGGAATACCGTAGTAGACCTTAGGCTACAACCCTGATACCCTAGGATTGTCCTTGTGGGAAGTGTTGGAATGATCGGGTTGGGTAAATTGATGATTACACTTGATCAACGTAATCATGAATTTACCGGACGTGTAATTTCCAACACAAACCTTTAGGTAATGTTTGGACTTTTCTGATTCACATTGATGACTTGGGAACTTATTTTAAAGAAAAAGGGAGATTTAAATGATTTTTATGGTAAACTGTGTTGTCCGATACTATTTAAAGAGACTATTGATTCTTATGTCATTGACAAATGATATATTGAAATGTCTGATACTACTGCCATTACTAATATTACCAGTACTATTAATATTATAATCATGAGCTATGAGAAACCAAATTACTCATGATGTTTTTATACAGGGCACAAGGACTATGGCAAAAAAGGTAAGGCGCCCGCACACCCAGACAATGAGACTACCCCTACTGGAACCCTTAGAAGAGCGAAGCCTCAGACTGAGTACGAGGCATACCTCCGGAGATGCGGACACCCAGGATGGATATCTGTCACATCGGATGACACCGAAGCTTCTGAGGACTCTTCCTCAAAGACACCTTCCAGGAGCTGGACACGCTCCCACTCTCCACACGTTGCTGCTTCTGCTCACTCGCCTATCCCACCTATCGGGAATAGGGGAGCACGTGTTGTCACTCGTCCATGCAAGAGTGCTAGGCCTGGACCTTCAGTTTCATTTAGGATGCCACCTCCTCCTCCACCACCTGTTAGGACACCTATACCCGCACCACCTCCGTTTGACCCACTCCGAGGCCACCCACATGATGAGCCCTGGATGCCACCAAGGCACAGTATGTACAGCGGCCCTAGCATACTGGCAGGTGATAGATACTCCTAATCCAGCCGCCGGGCAAGTGACGTAGGACCCTCTGATGCAGCACTGGATGAGATCTTGAAGACCGCCCGTCGCCACGAGCTGACTCTTCAGCACGCTACCCGGACCTTCCAGTCTACTCAATTCCAGGCTATGATGGCTTCACATGGGGTGCAGAGGTTGGAACAGGAACAAAAGAAGAAGAACTCTGGATGGCTTGGATGGCTGAAGAAAAGGTGGATGTGCGAGTAGGGATGAGAAATGGGACTATATGTCTTTAGACAGTTGAAGAAAACAATCTTGATTAATGTTTGATATTATTATTATTACTATTATGGGGTAATGGCACCTTCCAAATTGTAAGAGCATGACTCTGATTCAACTGGCTTGCTGAGACACTACTATCACTGTTTAACTATGAAACTACTTGTTTGGAATATGGTTATTGGATTATTTGTGTTAACTTGTATTGTGTTAAGTTATGCTTTGAAATTTGTCTGTATCCATACTGATTGATTGCCTAAACTGCTATGATATACTTTGAATTAAACCTTGTAAGAATTTCATAATGGGCTGTGTATAAGCATATAAATATATACACACCACGATCTCTCCTTTTGAGGCTAGGTATAATAGGGTAATGATGCATGAACTATTCGAAACAAACTTTGAGATGCTAAACGAATTTATCTGTGATACTATCAGAATGCCAACTAGGAGGGGAACTCGATTTGGGAGGCGAGGAGCTACAAGGGGTCGCCATGAGGAGGCCAGGCAAACGAGAACCTAACCTACCCCACCGGGAACTCCCCGCAGGGAAAATGCTAACCAAGAATATGACGAGAGGATGACTAACCTAGTAGTACAACAAATTTCTAACGCCATCCCGACAATTATCGCTCAGATCAATGCTGATCGGAGTAATACTAATGGGAATGATGGACCTGAGAACCACGAAGACCGCAACGAAGAAGCCGAAGCGATAAGGAATGGGTGCTCCTATAAGACCTTTATGGCATGTAAACCCAAGGATTTCTACGGCGCCGAGGGTGCTATAGAGACTTACAGATGGATTGACGAGATGGAAGCTGTTTTGGATATTAGCGAATGTAAAATGGACCTTATGGTGAAATTCGCTTCCCAATCACTGAAAGGATCGGCATTAGAGTGGTGGAAGTCGATCACTCAAGCACGTGGAAGAAATGCTGCAAGTCGAATAAGCTGGGGAGAATTCAAGAGCTGTTAACTAAGAAGTATCGCCCTATCAATCAACTTGAGAAGCTAGAGTCAAATTCTTGGGTCTGGAAATGAAAGGTCTCAATTACACTGAGTACATTAATCGATTCTTAGCTCTATCTCGACTGGTTCCTCATCTGGTGACACCCGAATCTAAAGGCGTAGCACGTTTCATATGGGGACTGCATCCTAGAGTTAGGGGAATGGTCCGCTCCTCCAAGCCCTTGACTCTACAATCCGCAGTTGACCTCACCAGCAGTTTGACTGACGACATAGTTAGGGCTGGATGGACCGAGCAAACTAGGACTGATGAAAAGAGAAAGTCTGTTGGTGAGAAAAGAAGGTGGGTTGAAGCAAAGAAAGCAGTTGGAAGTAGTAGCGGGTCAGGAAGAAAGAGTTTTGAAGGTGCGAGACGCGAAGATCAGGGAGGCAAGACCTGAAGACTGTACTCGGGGACAAACCCATTTTGCAACAAGTGCAAACTACACCATCAAGGGGAATGTAACCCGATGCCATGTTTCAGACGCAAGAGGACAGGTCATTAATCAAGGATTGTACTTACACACCAGAAAAGCAATGCTATGAATGTGGGGATCCAGGACACATAAGGAGCAAGTGTCCTAAGCTGGGTAGAGATAAGGATGCCAAGCCCAACAAGCCTAAGGGAAGAGCATTCGTGATGGATCCGGCTGGAGCTCGAAAGGAACCTGATGTGGTTAACGGTACGTTCCTTGTAAACAACCATCCTGCTACTGTTTTGTTCGATACTGGAGCGACTGCTAGTTTTATCTCTAGTGCTTTTAGATCTTTGATTGACTTAGATGCGTGTACCTTAACCGACGTGTTTACCGTTGAATTAGCTGACGGTAACATTTTAGAAACTAATGAGATCATCAAGGATGCTCGTTGAATCTTGAGGGAAACACATTTAGAATAGATCTGATGCCCATTAAGCTAGGAGAATTTTACGTGGTGGTTGGTATGGACTGGCTAGCTAAGAATAGAGTCGAAATTGTATGCGATGAACGCCTACTCAAGATACCGTTGAACGACGGTAACATCCTGTAATTTTGTTAACTAAAAGTTAACTTTGTTAAGTTCTTTCAAGGTCTATTTATGCCTTTTATGAAACCTTGAGGGTTTAACTATTAAATTGAAAGATAAGAAAATATAATTGATAATAACGTTAATAATGATAACAAAATTAATAAAATTAATAGTAATAATTATTATAACATTAATAATAACCAAGATAATGTTAACAATAATGATAATAATAACATTTATAACAATTTGTAGGTGTTGTAAACTAAAAAAAACATATGTATAAATATTTAAAAACTTAAATTAAGAAAGTTAAGGGACTTAATTGCTAATTTAGAAACTTAAAATAAAGGTTAGTTGCATAAAATGATCACCTTTGAAACTATAGGGACCATATGTTTACATTTGCAAAGTTGAACACCAACCCCCCCCCCCCCTTTTGTGCCCGTAATTCGGTGGCCAAGTCCGGCCATCTCCGGCTGGCTCCAGCCAACCCAAAACCATCCAAAAATCGACCCTTTTCTCATCCGAAACCATTTCCAGACTTTCTAGAACCTATCTCGAACTTCAATGCATCAATTAATCGTGTTTAAACATCGGTTACATGCTCAATCGATTGAGTAATCGATCGCCCTTAAGATCCATAACCGTTCGAGCATTAAACATCAATAATAATCTAATTAATCGAACCTAATCAATCATCTAACTAAACATAATCGTCTACAACTCTCAATTGCACCTGAAACACACAAGAATCACACATTCGACTCTCTCCATTGCCGCGAACCTGCAAGTTAATCGAGAACCATCTTCCAAGCAACGTAAGTAGAAATTTACAGAGGGATTTTGATCGTGTACACCATTAGAAGCTTCGTGTGCAACGAATTGGATTATCATCATCAATTTCATCTTGAATCAAACGCAACCCAGTCGCGACCGAATCTTCATCTCATCTTCTTTATTTCAAAACCAAGTACGTAAGTTTTATACATCATCATGATCGATTTTACTTGGGGATTAAAAGCCCCAAGGTTAATTTCATTAACATAACCGAATTGGGGTTTAATTCGGATTCAATCAAAATTAGGGTTCTTGAGTTTGGGGGTTGTTTTCTATTTATGTTTAAAAGTATTTAAAACCAAATGATACCAAGGCCTTGGCCCTGGTTCACTGGTTAAGCATTCACTTACTCACCTCGAGGTCCCGGGTTCGAACCCTGGCAACCTCCTATATTTTTTTAAAAGGCTTTTAAGCCTAATTTTAATTATAGAAAAATTTTAATAGACATAAAAATGATTTTACAAACTTCTAATATTTTTAAAATCATCTAAATATTTTATGTAAATTTATTTTGTAAAATCTTTTAATATTTTATTATAAAATTTATTTACTAATGTTATAACTAAATATATTTATTTATATAAAGAAAATGAGTTATAAACTTGTTAGATTTTTAAGACACCATATTATTTTCTGTAAATTTATTTAATAAAATATTTTAATATTTTTTATTAAATAGTTTAGATAAATAATATATTTAGTTTATTTTCTTATAAAATGGATTTTAAATAGTTGTTTAAATCACTAAATTATTTGTTCAACAATATACATTTATAAATGACGATTATTATTTTAAATTATAACTAAATTTTATTACAAATAGTTTTTTCTTGTATTTCTATATACAAAAGTATGCACTTAGTATATTTCACTTGCTTTTTATTAAAACACATAAATGATAAATTTTGTGATAAATTATTTAACGTACTTTCAAAAATCCCCAAATTTCACCTAAAACCCTAGTTCGTGTTAAAACATTAAACTTATTATTAAAACGTTAACCTTGTGAATGTATATATATATATTTAGGGCCTTGTGACCATTCACGTTGAAACGACGTCTATTATTGCTCTATTAATCGTCATACTTATATTTATTTGTGAAGTGAGTTTTCCTTGCCCCTTTTTATATATTTCACACTTTGAGATGAAACATGATACTTATATAACTTAACTTATAAACGTTTGAGACTTGTAAAGCACTTGCAATTCATCTTATATTTTGTTATGGTTATTTGTGTGTTGTAAGTGATTATATGAGATACATAGTTTGTATACAATCATTAACTATTGCTAGCCTGGCGACGTCTTAGATCTTTGGGCCTGACAAGCCTGTTTGGTGCTAAAGTCGATGTATTGCCGACTCCTGATGACGTATGCTTGTTCATCATGGGAACCAAATACACTTAGCCAATCATATATACTTGTAATCAAGTCGAGGTTTCATTGTAACGATATGTGTTCTATAACCTTACTAGCTTATAACCTATGACATGAATTGCTACTTGTAACTTTGTTATATTATGTATGAAAACCTTGGAAACTCACCAACTATTTTTAGTTGACCTTTATTTTTATCATGTTTCAGGTCATGCCCAAGTGTAAAGTGAACTTTTGAAGCTTGCATAATCTAGGACTTGGACCTAGTTAATGAAATAAAAAGATTATATTTTATCATGTTATGTTTGAACTTATTTCATGTTTGAGACTTATGCTTGTAATGTTACCTTTGAAACTTATGAATAATATATTTGGATTTAAACATAGCGTTATGTGGTTGTGAACAATCTTATCCCTCATATCTCGACGATTCCGCCGTCAAGGTTGTGGTGTGACAGATTGGTATCAGAGCCCATAACTATAGGGATTTAGGTTATTAGAAATGGTGACCTAGACTATAGTTGCATGAACCTCATAGAAAGATCCTTATACTTTTGTGCTTACATATTGTTTGAATGCTACATAATGCTATGCCTTTTGTGCAACTTGATGCCTTAGCATAGGATTGCCTTATGTATGCTTAAAACTTAGTTACTTGTCTCCCTAAACTTAACTTTGACTCTTTGACTCTCCCCGATAAATGAACTTCCTAAACTTATTCTCAACGACATGTGGAGGCTACACTTATCGTCGTGGGTTCAATTCCTTAGACTCTATGTCTAATCTATGAAAATCTCATCAAGGTTTTGATTTCATAAACCAAAGAAATTTGTGTGACACATAGATACCTGTATTCTGGATTTCCTGGCAAAAGGCCTTCGGGCTAAGGCAAGTATATCGTATAAATCTCATTGCGAGACCAGTTATGCTTACCTGGGGATTTCTGGGATGAGTGATAAACTATGGTCAATATACACAAATCTCTAAGGCTAATGGGTCAATTTACCTTGATGTGTCAAAGATTCCAAATGGTAATGCGTTACCAAATGGAACCATCCTCTTTGCATCTTAAAAATTCTTGATTCCTTGAACTGGTTTATCATCAAAGTTATATCTCCTCATTCTTATCATACATAATGTTCCTGTTGATATTGAACTCATCCTAAATTTCAACTCTTATGTTTAAACATCGTTACACGTTGGGCGTTTCATGTAACTCTTTCTATACCTTGATCAACATGAACATGGATCTTAATATACCCAAAGATATTGGGAATCTAAACTGAATGGTCTTCAAAACTTTAAATCGTTACTTAGGGTTTTCAAATCTTCTTAAGGGTGTGTCCCATAACTAAAGACATTCAATGCTGTAAGGTGAAATTCTTACATCTCGGGATACTTTGTCTAGGCAAAGTGTAAATAGTGATTTGATTCGATCATTGAATCCGTTTATTTGACTTGAAACCCTTGAGAGGAGCGATCACTTATGGTACGCGTGTCTTTAATAAGGTTATGGTTGACCTCATATCTTGAAAAGTCCATGTATTTCCTTTCGATTGTGAATCGAATGTTCACATCTCATTGCAATGTTGAATTATTCTTGTCCTTGATTTCGTCTCCCCGAAGTACACCATCCAAGATTTGAACACCATCATAACTAATTCTGTTATCTCGAACTTTGACCTTAAATCTTGTAAGCATGATTTCCTTTTGTTACATTGATGTAACTTGAACTTTTCTAAATTTCTAATTCTTATACTTTTCCTTTCGTTGTTAAGTTGAACTTTGAACCGTTTGCACCGTGAGAGATGCAAGAGTTACAAGTCAACCTATGACTAAGAACACTCGTATCTCCTAAATGATTCTAACTCATCAAAACAGGGGTGATTCCCTTACTTTGGTGATGATTCTTCATTCGTTTTGATAAATGGTTTCCAATTGTGTGTTTTATGAAATTTCATCCTCTGGATCAAGTTGATTTCCTTATCATGAGGATTGACTTCGATTATTCTCATTGGAACTTGCATTTCATAAACGACATGATCTCACCAAAATAGGATTGAAACCCGTACTTTGGTGACAAATGTCAAACCTTGATTGTTTTCTTGTGATAATGAAGCCCAAGGCATGAATTCCATACCTTGATGATAATTTCATTTTCATGGATGGTATTTTCTCAAATGGAACGACCTCATCAAAGTAGGAGTGAATTCTGGACTTTGATGAAGAAGTTCATCCTGTTATATTTTGTTTTTGTAAAACTTCATCGTTAAGATAGGAGTGATTTCCCTTACCTTAATGGTGAGTTACCTCGCCTTATTTCTGTGGATCCTCAACAATGAGTTGGGATCGAACTTTTTGATTGGTAAGTTAGTGGTCATACCTTGGGAATACACCATCAAGTTAGGAGTGAAAACCACACCTTGATGACTATTCTCATTTCTTGATCTTCAACTTACCAAGGTTGTAATCAAGAGACGAGAACATGTAGTAACTTGAAGGGTGAAACAATGTTAGTGTTTCGACCTATCAAGCCAAAGCATGATCTCTGAACTTGAAAGGAGACCCGATCGCTTTAGGTTGATTTTGATTCCAAGCTTGGAGCATTTAAATTCTTAACTCGATTTCTTTTCCTTTATCCTCATGTTTTATATGATCTAGCTATATGGAACCATTTATTCCTTACTTATCGACTTTCCTTATGAGTTATCATTAAAACCTGGTTGCGCGATGACAGCCTTTCTTAAACAATCTTTCTGTTAAATAAAGACATTATCAACTTGTGTTCATGTCTTTTTTCTAGTCATATGAATGTTCTTGACCCTACTTATGGGTTTGATGATTACGTATGCAATCTATATTTAGAAATTTGTTACTTTACAAAACATGTTTACAAATACCTTTCTTATTATTTGCGTCATTTCTTGAATCGCTTTTGAATTCTTAACCTTGAAAATCATTGAAATTCTATCGCGGTGTTGAACAGCAAGACTCGTTATTATCCTCATTACGATGTGGATATAATGGTTCATAAAATTTCGTAATTTGTAGTCATGGGCATGGCATAAAAGAAAAGACATAACTTGGCATGTGTCCAAGTGTCTTACCTTTACATATGACAAAACCTAACCTCCGAGTTCCCGTGAATCTCTTGTTTAACTTTTCATTCACTAAATGCTTCTTATTTTGAATGTCATGATGACAATTGGTGCATTATAGACCGATTGGCTAAAAATTCAATTTGATTTATGTGGGATGACGGGTCGAGAAATTGACTTGTATCTGTTTCAAATATTCGTATACCGTGGTATGGCGTTAAAACATCGATCGTTATTTTGAATGATTGATTCATTTTCTGTGTTTAATAATATTCTTAACCATCATCGTGAACTCATTCCAAGATCTTCGCATAGCGTATTATTCTTAGACCGATGGTTGGTCAAAGGAGAAATACATATTCACAAGATATGCGTTAAGGTCGTTTCATATGGTGACGTTTGGGATTCTTAAATTCCGACGGTTAACCTTTCTTATCATTGTTGGTCTTTTATTGATTTCTAGACATCACGAAATTATATTCTGGAAGTTGTGATTTATAAGTCTAACATACCATGGTAACTCGTCATCATTTCCAATGTTTCCTCTCAAAACATCTCGCATTTCACAGGAAGAGTTCAAGTTGGCATATATCATGTCAAGGGACTTAAAGGATTCCCTAAAGTGAAACATCTCATCTATAATCAAACGTCTATCACTGTCCGTTCGTACACTTATCTTTCATTTAAACCCTCTTGTTCGTTTAAGTTTCATTCTTAATTTCGGGATGAAATTCTTAAAAAGTGGGGAGACTGTAACATCCAGTAATTTTGTTAACTAAAAGTTAACTTTGTTAAGTTCTTTCAAGGTCTATTTATGCCTTTTATGCAACCTTGAGGGTTTAACTATTAAATTGAAAGATAAGAAAATATAATTGATAATAACGTTAATAATGATAACAAAATTAATAAAATTAATAGTAATAATTATTATAACATTAATAATAACCAAGATAATGTTAACAATAATGATAATAATAACATTTGTAACAATTTGTAGGTGTTGTAAACTAAAAAAAAACATATGTATAAATATTTAAAACTTAAATTAAGAAAGTTAAGGGACTTAATTGCTAATTTAGAAACTTAAAATAAAGGTTAGTTGCATAAAATGATCACCTTTGAAACTATAGGGACCATATGTTTACATTTGCAAAGTTGAACACCAACCCCCCCCCCTTTTGTGCCCGTAATTCCGGTGGCCAAGTCCGGCCATCTCCGGCTGGCTCCAGCCAACCCAAAACCATCCAAAAATCGACCCTTTTCTCATCCGAAACCATTTCCAGACTTTCTAGAACCTATCTCGAACTTCAATGCATCAATTAATCGTGTTTAAACATCGGTTACATGCTCAATCGATTGAGTAATCGATCGCCCTTAAGATCCATAACCGTTCGAGCATTAAACATCAATAATAATCTAATTAATCGAACCTAATCAATCATCTAACTAAACATAATCGTCTACAACTCTCAATTGCACCTGAAACACACAAGAATCACACATTCGACTCTCTCCATTTCCGCGAACCTGCAAGTTAATCGAGAACCATCTTCCAAGCAACGTAAGCAGAAATTTACAGAGGGCTTTTGATCGTGTACACCATTAGAAGCTTCGTGTGCAACGAATTGGATTATCATCATCAATTTCATCTTGAATCAGACGCAACCCAGTCGCAACCGAATCTTCATCTCATCTTCTTTATTTCGAAACCAAGTACGTAAGTTTTATACATCATCATGATCGAATTTACTTGGGGATTAAAAGCCCCAAGGTTAATTTCATTAACATAACCGATTTGGGTTTAATTCGGATTCAATCAAAATTAGAGTTCTTGAGTTTGGGGGTTGTTTTCTATTTATGTTTAAAAGTATTTAAAACCAAATGATACCAAGGCCTTGGCCCTGGTTCACTGGTTAAGCATTCACTTACTCACCTTGAGGTCCCGGGTTCGAACCCTGGCAACCTCCTATATTTTTTTAAAAGGCTTTTTAAGCCTAATTTTAATTATAGAAAAATTTTAATAGACATAAAAATGATTTTACAAACTTCTAATATTTTTAAAATCATCTAAATATTTTATGTAAATTTATTTTGTAAAATCTTTTAATATTTTATTATAAAATTTATTTACTAATGTTATAACTAAATATATTTATTTATATAAAGAAAATGAGTTATAAACTTGTTAGATTTTTAAGACACCATATTATTTTCTGTAAATTATTTAATAAAATATTTTAATATTTTTTATTAAATGGCTTAGATAAATAATATATTTAGTTTATTTTCTTATAAAATGGATTTTAAATAGTTGTTTAAATCACTAAATTATTTGTTCAACAATATACATTTATAAATGACGATTATTATTTTAAATTATAACTAAATTTTATTACAAATAGCTTTTTCCTTGTATTTCTATATACAAAAATACACTTAGTATATTTCACTTGCTTTTTATTAAAACACATAAATGATAAATTTTGTGATAAATATTTAACGTACTTCAAAAATCCCCAAATTTCACCTAAAACCCTAGTTCGTGTTAAAACATTAAACTTATTATTAAAACGTTAACCTTGTGAATGTATATATATTTAGGGCCTTGTGACCATTCACGTTGGAACAACGTCTATTATTCCTCTATTAATCGTCATACTTATATTTATTTGAAGTGAGTTTTCCTTGCCCCTTTTTATATATTTCCACACTTTGGATGAAACATGATACTTATACAACTTACACTTATAAACGTTTGAGACTTGTAAAGCACTTGCAATTCATCTTTATATTTTGTCATGGTTATTTGTGTGTTGTAAGTATTATATGAGATACATAGTTTGTATACAATCATTAACTATTGCTAGCCTGGCGACGTCTTAGATCTTTGGGCCTGACAAGCCTATTTGGTGCTAAAGTCGATGTATTGCCGACTCCTGATGACTATGCTTGTTCATCATGGGAACCAAATACACTTAGCCAATCATATATACTTGTAATCAAGTCGAGGTTTGGTTGTAACGATATGTGTTCTATAACCTTACTAGCTTATAACCTATGACATGAATTGCTACTTGTAACTTGTTATATTATGTATGAAAACCTTGGAAACTCACCAACTATTTTTAGTTGACCTTTATTTTATCATGTTTCAGGTCATGCCCAAGTGTAAAGTGAACTTTTGAAGCTTGCATAATCTAGGACTTGGACCTAGTTAATGAAATAAAAAGATTATATTTTGTCATGTTATGTTTGAACTTATTTCATGTTTGAAACTTATGCTTGTAATGTTACCTTTGAAACTTATGAATAATATATTTGGATTTAAACATAGCGTTATGTGGCTGTGAACAATCTTATCCCTCACACCTCGACGATTCCGCCGTCAAGGTTGGGGTGTGACAACGACAAGGAAGTGTTAGTGGTGCAAGGACAAAGGAGTAACACTTTATGCCCCATGATATCCCATTTAAGAGCTACCAAGAGCTTAAGAAAGGGATGCTCAGCTTTCATAGTCTACGTGATGAAGACCAAAGAGGAGAAGAGGATTGCAGATGTCCCAGTGGTTTCTGAATACCCAGAAGTGTTTCCAGAAGACCTACCGGGACTTCCTCCGAATCGACAAGTTGAGTTCCAAATAGATTTGCTGCCTGGCGCTGCACCGGTAGCCAAAGCGCCGTATCGACTCGCCCCTCCTGAAATGAAGGAACTGATGGTGCAAATTCAAGAACTACTGGACAAAGGATTCATACGTCCGAGTGTCTCTCCTTGGGGTGACCCGGTGCTATTTGTGAAAAAGAAGGATGGAACCTTACGCATGTGCATTGACTACCGGGAGTTAAATAAGTTGACCATAAAGAACCGTTACCCTCTTCCAAGGATAGATGACCTATTCAATCAACTTCAAGGGGCAAGCTACTTCTCCAAGATAGATTTGAGATCCGGTTACCACCAACTGAAGATAAGAGAAGAAGACATACCCAAGACGGCTGTCCGAACTAGGTATGGACACTATGAGTACTTAGTCATGCCATTTGGACTGACTAATGCACCAGCAGCATTCATGGAACTCATGAACCGTGTATGCTGCCCTTATCTCGACAAATTTGTGATCGTGTTCATAGACGACATCCTAATCTACTCCGGTAGTAAGGAAGAGCACGAGAAGCATCTCAGACTGATTCTTGAGTTACTCAAGAATGAGAAACTATATGCCAAATTTTCTAAATGTGAATTTTGGATGCGAGAGATCCAATTTCTAGGGCATGTAGTGAATGAGAATGGGATTCAAGTTGACCTTTCCAAGATTGAAGCCATAAAGGATTGGAAGATTCCTGAAACTCCCACTGAGATTAGGCAATTCCTAGGATTGGCCGGATACTACCGACGATTCATAAAGGACTTCTCTCGCATTATGCAACCCTTGACCGCACTGACTAAGAAGAACAAAACCTTTGTGTGGGAACAAGAGCAAGATGAGGCATTTGAGATGCTTAAGGAAAAGTTATGCAGTGCACCTGTTCTGGCCCTCCCAGAAGGAGTCGAAGATTTCGTAGTCTATTGTGACGCTTCGCGTCAAGGGCTGGGATGCGTGCTAATGCAGCACAACAAGGTCATTACCTATGCATCTAGCTGGAATTAGGTGCCGTGGTGTTTGCTCTCAAAATGTGGAGGCACTACCTCTATGGCACATAGTGCATCATCTACACTGACCATAGAAGTTTGCAACACATTCTTGACCAGAAGATGCTAAACATGCGTCAGAGAAGATGGGTTGAGCTGTTAAACGACTACGAGTGTGAAATCCGTTATCATCCCGGTAAAGCCAATGTTGTGACAGCTCTGACATGAATGGAAAAGCGGTTAGAGAGGAACGATGATGGTACATATAAACATGAGGGGAGAACATGGGTGCCGAAGTATGGAGGAATTAGAGAAGTAATTCTCGATGAAGCACACAAATCTAG
The DNA here is from genome assembly GCA_024085815.1 of Flaveria linearis. Classification (NCBI taxonomy): domain Eukaryota; kingdom Viridiplantae; phylum Streptophyta; class Magnoliopsida; order Asterales; family Asteraceae; genus Flaveria; species Flaveria linearis. The sequence continues at coordinate 9,832,030 of CM044015.1, forward strand.
GTACTCGGTTCACCCTGGAAGCGACAAAATGTACCAGGACCTAATGGCACTTTTTTGGTGGCCTGGAATCAAGAAAGCAATCGCTGTTTATGTAGGAAAATGTCTAACTTGCGACATGGTAAAAGCTGAAAACCAAAAACCATCAGGGACGTTGCAACAGCCTGAAATCCCAGAATGGGAATGGGATAACGTCACGATGGATTTTGTTACTAAGTTACCCAGAACGTTTAGAGGTCATGATGCTATTTGGGTAATAGTGGACAGACTAACTGAATCAGCTCACTTCTTGCCAATTCGAGAAGATTATGACATGTCGAAACTAGCTCAACTGTATATCGATGAAATAGTGACTAGGCATGGTGTACCACTGTCGATAATCTCCGACTGTGATAGCCGTTTCACTTCTCATTTCTGGAAATCATTCCAACAAGCCTTAGTAACCCATCTGGACTTAAGCACTGCTTACCACCCACAAACTGACGGTCAAAGCAAAAGAACCATTCAAACTTTGGAAGATATGCTGAGAGCTTGCGTGATTGATTTTAGTGGGAACTGGGACAACCATCTCCCGTTGGTGGAGTTCTCTTATAATAACAGTTACCACGCAAGTATCAAGGCAGCTCCGTATGAGGCACTCTACGGTAGGAAATGTCGATCACCACTGAGTTGGAACGAGATTGGTGATAGCCAAGTATTGGGACCCGACGTCGTGTTGGATACCACCGATAAGATTTTCAAAATCAAGGAGCGTCTACGGGCAGCAAGGGACCGTCAAAAGAAATACGCTGACAGGAGACGAAAACCATTAGAGTTTCAGGTAGGTGATAAAGTAATGCTAAAAGTAGCACAATGGAAGGGAACCGTGAGGTTCGGAAAAAGAGGAAAGTTAAGCCCGAGATACATTGTATATACTGATTCATTTTTTAAGTTTGTCATGTTAAACCCTAATAAAATAATACATAGGATGAACGAAATATTATTACGGAATGAATTTTCGAGTTCATATGTATATAAACACACTCAAAATTCTAATTTAGGATTACGATATATACGTTTAGGATTTACTAATAAGGTAGAAAAACAAGTTTATTACTCACTCGTATGGGTCTTGAAGATGTTTCATTAGAAAGGGATGCAAAGTAACTTTTGAAGAATCACAAGCTAAGGTAATATACCTAGATTTCTATCGGAGGTCCACACATCGTAGAAACAAAACAAACGAATGTGTCAGGTGGTGGAATCTATTAAGAAGATTTAATTTGTTATTTAAATAAGAAAAGAGAGAGAATGAACATGAGATTGGGGATCATACTTGGAGAAACAAGAAGAATATATCAGCGGTGTGGAGAACAACATCTTTATGGGTACCGACATCTACATTGATGAACTCAACATATCAAATTTTGGTGGACGAAGTGAAATGTTGTGGCGGATGATGTAAAGGAAGTGAGGAGTAAACTAAAAGTAAAAAGATTTTTATAAGTCCGTATGTATATATAATTAAGAAAAACAACTTTTCCTTAGCCGTTGTGTATATGTGGCATAATTGCTACCATCTAGTTCAAAAAATAGGCTAATTTGTTATCCGAGATTAGTTTATATCGAGATCGGCTATACTTTAGCCATTACTTTACATGTCATTTTTTGGTTTGTCGCCCTTATGGTGACAACTTTTGTGTAGCTGGTAGTTGGCATTTAAGCTGACTCATTAACTAGTTGGCTGAGTTTTAAATGCTTAGGGTGAAGAGACACCTAAGATGGTTTCTAATTAATTTTTTTTATAAATTTTTTCGAGGACTATGAAGCCTATGGAGAAATCAACACGATTATGTGTAGATCTAAATGCTGGCATAGCATAGGGCCATTCTCCATAGTATATAACGTATGTAAAATATAACATATGTAGTTCAAGGTTATGAGATAGTTTCTATAAAGTAAATGGTCACACCAATATATATATATATATATATATATATATATATATATATACTATCTTAATAAGCAAATGAGAAGGACAAGAATGTCATTTCGTATAAATCTCTTAAATTTAAGAGTTGTACAATCATTTAAGCACAAGTTACAAGTATTAAAGCCAGGTAGATTGGGTTCTTAACCCCAAAGATGTTTTCAAAATTCAAATACACCCAGATCTCAAACTCTTTTCTCTGCAGAAACCCTAAATCGTCAGCGACAGTAGCCTCACCGCCACCACCACGGCGGCGAATACGACGGCAACCTCACCGCTCGCCGCCGCGGAGGCGTCGTCAGGTGTGAATTCGACGAAATACGTATTGGTCAAAGTGAAGAGAGATAAAATCAAAGACCCTTTTTGCATCTTTCTTCCTTTTTGCTGTTGTTGGTTTGATTACAACTTAGCCCCACTTTGATTTTACAGGTTTGTGTTTCTTGGTTGTGTGATTTTGTGGCATGTTCTATGTCTATTTGGATTGTGTTATAGATTCTTCTTTGATTGTGTTTGCCCCTTAAATTAGACATCAGATTCTATCATTTCTTTGTTTTCTTTTGTTGTTTTCTAAAAGAAGTGACTTAGGAGAAGGGCTGAAGGGGGGTTGTTCGTTATGTTTTTGGTCAATTCCTTGAGTTTTATTTGTCTTCATGGTGGTGGGTTTTGTTCTTTGTTTGTTCAGATGGAGGACCTGTGATTTTGGTCAAAAGTTTGAGTAAAGATTGGAAGATTGGATCTTTATGAGATGGGTTATGAAGTTGTGATATGATTTGATTGTTATGATGATGAGGAGGCACTTAATTTGTTCGTCTTAAAGTTGTTGATGTAGAAAGGAATTTGAGTATGACCACCATTGAAGAGAAGTTGAATTCAATAGGTGTGAGTAGTGGGGCACACAATTTACTTGAGGTGTAAGGCTCCGTCCCCTGGCACCTCACAGTTAGTCGTTCACAGCAGTAATTACATAAAACATTATAGGTTTACAGATTTAAGTAGCGGAATTAATTTAACAAAAACCATTCATTTCATTATAAACACTGTTGCTAAGCAATACACCTTGGTTTAAATCAGATTACAAAAGAATAGTTTGACTGCATTACAAAACAACAGTGATATTTATAGAAAATGGATGTCAGTCTTGCCCCGCCGAATAGCCATCCCCGTGTGCCATCCTCAACAACGTTTTACCTGTCAACTGGAAAATACATAAAAGTCAGCGTTGCTGAGTGAGTTCTAGTTTTTATAAATAAAATACTACTTTTTCCGTTCAAATCCGTTCTTTACTTTCATATGTGATCACACATCGTACGTACACTTAGGTAATAACATTATTATCTTCATCATCGTTCAATTCGTACTTTTATCATTATCTTTCCGAGTCTGTTGCGACAACAAGGCCGCTCACCTCATTGGCAATCTCAAAGATTGTATGCTAACCGAGTCTGTTGCAACAACAAGGTTGCTCACCTCATTTATCAATCTAACGATTGACCCTGTGTGCATCCTTTGGGGTAGCGAACCCGTATCACAGTTGAGCTAACGACAACAAGGTCGTGCACCTCCATACATTTGCTTGCAAGACTTTCATTAATCATTTTCGTTCCACTTTTTCTCATCGTTAATCTTTCACTTCATTAATGATAATAGTTAATCTTTCACTTCATTAATGATAATACTTTACGTTACAGTCATATACATACCACGTAAAGTTACATAATATAAGACAAACATATTAATCATAATAATAATAACAATATTAATCGAAATAATAATATTATTAACCATGATAATAATAAAAAGGGGGTCATAATGACAATCAAGCATAATCATGTACATTAAATATACCCTAGTCAACATCGGTCCAAAACCCTAAATGCACAGACTCCCAAGAAAAATCTGCATTTAATTCTAAGTGTTGGGGCGCATCAACACTATTTGGGCGCATGAGCCCTGTCTGGGCGCATTTCCACTATGCAGGCGCCCCATCCCCAATACTTAAAAATTTTAACACTTAGGCGCATGGGAAGTCCAGACGCATGGGAAGTCCAGGCGCATGGGCACTGTTGGGGCACATCACCTCAATACTTAGGCGTTTTTAGCAAAAACCCAGGCGCATGAGCTACTGTTCAGGCACGTCAACATGCACTTAGTATTTTCTAAGAAATTTTCTAGGCGTAGGAGAGTAATGTTTAGGCACATTATCCCATACTTAGTTTTCTAAGTCATAATTTCAGGCGCATGGGAACTATTTGGGCATTCTAAGTCATAATTTCAGGCGCATGGGAACTATTTGGGCACATGGCCCTGCTTAAATATTTTCTAAGGCATAAATCTAGGCGCATAGGCCCTGTTTGGGCGCATGAACACCAACTTGTAAGTTCCTAACATATTTCAGTCCCAAATTACATTCTAAACATGTTTTGAGCCTAGTTCTTACAATCTACGCACAGAAACACATCAAGAACATCACCATACATAATAATCACCCAAAACATACCCCACCCACATACACATACACATGAACATACGGGTAACATACCCACTTTTATAAAAAAACATACATACATGTATTTCCAGCCTCAAAATCAGTTAGAACATGTAAAAAGGGGGTTCTAGAAACTCACCTTGGTTGTTTTCGAGTCTAAACCCTTCCCTTGAACTTCTCGGATGTTTTTAACACCTAAAACACACACACACATATACAACCGAACACACAATCACATTTATAAGCATTCTACCAAGTCTAGAATCGTCTAAAACATTATAACTTGAATATTCTTACCCAAAAACTTCAAACTTCTTGTCTCTTCTAAAATTCCCGAGAATTTTCTGCTCTTCTCTTTCTCTCTATAAAATATCCGAATGAAAAGTAATGTGCAGGTGATTATGGGCGGCCATATCCCTTTATGCACCAACTTTTTATTCTTTTTGTCCTTTTTGTACTTTTAACCCCTCCACTTGGGTTATATTACTCTTTCTCCTTTTTATTCATGTTTATTCTTTCTTTATTGTCTATAAAAATATATGGGTGTTACATGAGGGGATGAAATTGTTGAAGGAAATGTAGGACCATTCTGGTATGTTTTTCTTTACTTTCAACCAAATAATATATCTCTTATAAAAACTTCTCTTTTCCTTTACATTTTGCAAGATTTAGAAGCTAGACTAAACCCCCTTGAGAATTTGCACCAATTTTATATTTTATTAAATTTTTTTGGCTTGTTTCTTTGTGGGTTTTTGCATTACTTGTGGATATAGTTGAATTATTGTGTTTATTGATTAAAAATTGTAGTGATAAAGAAGCCAATAAATTCTGAGCTATGGCATGCATGTGATGGTCCATTGGTGACCCTGCCACAGGTGGGAAGCCTTGTTTATTACTTCCCATAAGGACATCGTGAACAGGTTTGATTCCATCACTTATTTTGACTAGTTTCTTGTTGGTGTAATTTGCAAAATTCTTGATATATTTTTATTATAATATTTTCATTCTTACCAATTTTCTTGTATTGAAATACTGTTTTGTATGCAAAATTCTTAATTTACCTCTCTTCACTTTGACCAGTTTGCTTGTATTGAACACTTGAATGTAAAATGCAAAGGATTTGTGTAACCATATTTGTTTCACAGTGATCCAAAACTTGTTTTCAGAAAGCTGCATTCTACTTGGACGGACCACTAGGTTGTGCACCCTTTCAGAATCAACGTGGGTCTTACAGATACCACCAGGTATGTTTCTTCACATATTAACAACTAAAAGTGGAAATATGCAAGTAGATCAATAGGGTTATTATGCATCGTGATATGGATCGAGCTTGTATGATTATGATATTTTGAAAGTGATTAGTTCATATGTGACAACCGGCCTCAAGGTCACTATTCTAAATCCTAATTTACTTGCATCATCACCTGTCTTATGAGTACTAATGATAGAAACAATTTAACTCTATTAGTGAATTTAGAATCATCAATTGCTATTATTTGCATTTTATGATTTTGTGTGATTTTTGTGAATTTTAGTTATTTCAAGTCTTATCTTTTAGAAACTTAGTGCCCGGGAATGCTAATTAGTCACCCTAACTAGAATTCAAAATCCTAATTAAAACAATTAAAAGATGTGCATATGCACACACACTTGTAATTTTCGGCTTAATGTATGCATGTCCATGCATAGCACTTAATCAACTAACTAAAACTTACCACCTAAAATACCACATTATACTACACACTACACTATATAATAACATTTACAATTAAAAATTTAAAAAGAAACCCCCACTACAAGACAAGGCTCGGCCGCCCCCCTTGACCACCAATCCTCTTGTTTGCTTACCACTACACACCACCAACATCATCACCCACTCCCTTTACATGCATTCTTTCACCAACACTCCACTTCTCCCTTCTCCCTCCCCTCTCTCTCGGATTCTTCTCCAGAAAACACACACACACACCACGGTTCCAAGCCACTTCCAGCCTCATAATTCGAAGACAACACCATCTACACATCGGCCAAGCTTCAAACCGCAAGAAGGTGCCCATTTTGTGAGCTTTTGGTGCTTGGATCTTGCAAACTCGTGGGTTCCAGCACTTGTTCGAGATTCTACAACTTATTCCAAGGATTTCCAGACCATCCACGACCAACAACACCCTCCAAACCGTGAGTTACATCAAGTGTAAGCTTCATGTTTCCGGTTTTGGTCATTTCTCATGTTTTCTTCATTTTTCACTTAAAAACCTCTACTTTCCTTGTTGTAGCAGAAACCCGACACCATCACTTTGTTCTTGAGGAGTTCTTAACGTTCTTGAAGGTATATCATGTAACACCCGAAACTTTTGATTAGACGAAGAAAAATAATAATAAGAAAGAAAAGAAAGTATCTTGAAAGGAAATGAGAAAGGAATAAAAGTAGAGGGGGGCTTTGTGTAAAAAGCACAAAGAGGGGATAAATATCTAATACTTATGGGGATGGTTGCCCACTCTTTTCTCACAACCCCAAATCGTCAAACACTCTAGAGAGAGAAAGAGCAGAATACGGGATTTGAAGGAAGAACGAGAAGAAGAAGAAGACTGGTTCGAGGAACAAGATCTCACGGCAACCGGTTTTGGAGGAGCCATACTCAGCAACACAAGGTGAGTTCTAAGACCCCTCTTTTACGCATTTTCGAACGATTTTGGGGCTGGAACACATTGACGAACCGTTTTCGAGGTTGGGTGCTTAATCTGTGTATGTATGTATGAATATATGTGTATATGGTTTGTTTGGGCTGCTATGCCTACTATGTTTAAGATTTCTAGGACAGATACATGAGTTTCAGTATGTTGTTCGTGTGCATACTGTTGATGTATGTTTTAGGAGTCTTTGCTATGATGAGTATGATGTGTAGCCTGTTCTAAGTAGATGATACGATAGATTCGTGCTAATGTATGTTGAGATGATGATTGAGAGCTGAAAAACAGCACAGGTTAAGGGCAGGGTGAACTGCTCATTCGCATGGACTAATGCGGGTGACCAGGAAAAATGCGGGTAAGGCAAAATTGCTCATCCGCATTGACCTAATGCGGATAGGTTAGAATGCGGATTAAAGTATTCTTCATCCGCATCGACTTAATACGGACAAAACAAGAATAATGGTTCAGTACTCAGCCGCATTGATCTAATGCGGACAAGTCAGGAAGAATGGCCAAGGCATTCTTCAACCGCATTGACCAATGCAGGTAGTTTACGAAATACGGTTAAGGCACTTTCCTCAGCCGCATTGTCTAATGCGGACAATATGGAAATGCGGTTAAGATAATTCCTCATCCGCATTGACCAATGCGGATGGTAAGAAATGCGGATGAACCGAAGGGGAAATGCGGGTAAATACTTAGCAAATTCCGCCTTCTGGGAAAAATGGGTAAGATAGGCTTTGACTTAGGAGATTCCCGGGGGTTATGTAAGTTGACTTTTAAAGTCGTATGATGATGTGTGCTTGATGGTCATGCATGGTGTATGTTATATATGTATGATTGCCTTGTATGACGATGCATGAATGATGTGTGTATGTTCCTTATGATATTGTATGTTTATCTTTCCGAAACTTTACGTATTATGATAATGAACGAACAAAGTATTATGTAACGTAAAGTGGAAGATAACGAAAGAGAACATGATGACGAATGCATGTATTAATGAATAAATGAAAAAGGAATTATGATGATGAATACATGCATTAATGAATGAACGAACTAAGTCTTGCGAGCATTGGATAAGGAATAACGGGTCCTTCTTTGTGATTGACCATACGCATGGTACCTCTACCGCTTACCTACTAGTACTGTGTCACACCCTACGTGATGTTACATACTGTGGCATACGTTTGTTGTTCATTTGTTGACTTCGGCCCAATAGCTAAGACTGGTCGGGGTATAGCACATGGTATTGGTACAAAAGATATCCAGTGTGCAAGCAAAGATGAATCTAAATCCTTGTCATTCGACCACAGTAATCATAGCTGAGTGCTATGAAGTGGGTAAAGCCTGACAGGATCCAGTTAAGAACTGAATGATAATGATGTATAAAGAATTTATCTATGTGTACGTATGATGCATGATCGTATGAAAGAAAAGAATGGTTTATAAAGAAAACAAAGTATGTTTATTATAAAACTAGAACTCACTCAGCAACGCTGACTTTTTATGTGTTTCCAGTTGGCAGGTAGTGTTGCTGGGGATGGCACGAGGCGACTACTCAGTTCTTTCGGGATGGTATTCTTCTTTTGATAATGCTGCCACAAAATGTGTTGCAGGCTCATAATGCATGCAACACATTATGTTGCATGCTAGTGCAAGATTCCTTGAGGATCCCGATAAACGGGATTACCTAAGGAATCTTCTTTAAATTAGTTTATAATAGAGGTCACTGTATATGACCCTATGATTGTTGAGGATTCAAATAAACGAGATTACTTAAGAAATCCTCGGTTTCATATGCTTTCACAACAATCATAGTAAAGTTAGGCAATGTAAAGAAAGCTTGTATTTTGTATTCGAATCAACAATGTAATGCATTGTAAAAGCTTTTATGATGAAATGAGAATGTACTTCTTATCAATTCCGCTGCGTTGTTTTACTTAGTATATGTAAACTATATGTTGAAGTGCGATGAATGACCAACTGTGAGGTGCCTGGGAACGGGGCCTTACATATCACTTGATATGATAGCTATTCTAACGGGTAGAACCCGATTTACCTCTTGAAAACCCTCATTTTGGGTGTTTTGCACCATTCAACTTGTAAACCTTGTAACCTTTGGAAACCAAACTTGTAACCTGCTTTCTTATGGTTCATAAGACTTCTAATAACCTGTTTTGAATGTTACAAATGGGTGTACACCATGAACGTGAGGTTATAGCATAAGTACACCTTGAAAATCATTCTTTCTACATGTAACAACCTCCTTTTAGGCACTTGTTTGAAAACCCTCTCAAACAAGGGTCATAACATGCTCAAGAACAACTTTTAAACACCCTAATAATCTTATTTTTAAGTTAAATGAAGTTTTGGTAATGTTTAAACTCAAGTTACAATGATTTACACATGTGTAATGGTCGGTTATGACATTTTCACTATATTTGTAGTCTATGGATGTGTAGAACAACTAGGCCACGAGTTGTGACTGAAATTTCAGAAATTTTTGATGAATTTTAAGTGTGTTATTAATGGTTAATCTCTGGAAATGAAAGACATGTTAAGATTAGACACATTTTAGTCACTTTCGGGACCCGAAAACATGGAAAAACAACTTAAAAACAAGAAAGCTTGGGCTATAAACTTTTTAAAGAGAATTAAAGGTTCTTTAAGGGTTAATAAAGTGTTCTGGAGTCAATGGGAAATTTTAGTGGTCAAATGGATAATTTAAATGGATTTTTAAGTAAAAACGGGTACTAACCGGGTGACGTTTTGAGAAAAATCTAAAGAAATATGGGTATAGAGCTAAAAATTATAAAAACCATGTTATTTCAGTAGGTTAAGTGAGAAAATAACTTATAAGGTAGAAAAGTTGGTCAAACGAGCTTTTAAACGGTCAAATTCGGTTAAAAACGCGTTTTTACGGGTTAAACACAAAAACTAGGCTTTCAACTATTAGAGGCAAAAATTTCATAATAAAATGACTTGAAACTTAGGAAAATGTCCTTAAAATGTTATCTACTGGTCTAAGACTCAAAAACATGAAAATTCATAAGTAACCGTTAAAACCCTTCGGTTTTACCGTAACCGGACACGTTAAGCTCATAAGTATTAAACCGAACCTGTAATCTGAAAATTTGTGTACATTTACTTAGTAGTAAGTTATTTCAACTTCAAGAACCTGATTTTTGGTTATAAAAGTCATCTAGTACAAGAAACCAAACTTGAGGGTAGAAACTGTCAATTTTGAAACTTTAGGGGCTAAACTGTAAAATTTTGCCAAACTTCATAACCGACTCAAATGAGCCTAATAATCGCTTGAACAACATATTTACCCTATATTCTTAATAGTGTAAAATCCTTAATTGTATGAGAAACATTGACTTTCCATAAAAGGAAACTTTTTATGCAAACCCTAATCGAATCAAAGCCGAATCCAACAAACTAAAACTTAGACACACTTGTTGCACCTTAAATAGGCTTAGAGCAGTAACTAATCACTTAATATATTCATGTTAGGGTGCTAGACTCGAGACATTCCCGGCACACGAAGAGTACTTTTGCTTAACACCTAAGGTGAGTTCTAGTGATCCCTTTTTACTACTGTTTTAGGATGAAACATGCTTTGTTGTTTTATGAACTATGAATGTACTTTACTTGATGCTTGTATGTGGGATTTATGGATACCTGCTGATACTTATATCACAATCATTAATTCTTTCGTGAACTGCTTGTTTTATGTGGATAGATCTATTTGGGGAAACCCCCACACACAGTGGCTCCCGCCACAGGGAGGTACCCCACTGAGATCCTGAGGGGTCGTTGGTGGCATGTGACAGGTTTTGCTAAGAAACTATGGTGAACCATCCGGGCAGGTAGGGTTCACTGGTTTGGGGCTTAGTTCTCCCCTTTAATTTGGGGGTTAACCGGTTAAACATAACTTTCGAAGAGGCTGACCGGGATTGAGTGCAGGGTTGATTGTGATACTCCCATAAAAATGAACTATGATTCTTTCCTTCTTATTAAATGAAAATTTTGTTAAGTACAATTGGTTTTAAATCTTTAAGCACTTGAATTCACCAACTTTTTAGTTGACATAAATTTCTTTTTGAGCATGTTTCAGGTAATCCATGAAGAGATCTAGCTACTGTTGAAGACCTAGATCTATCCCTGAGACCATGGCATTGGCTTAATTTCGCTTATTGAACGATTTGAATGATTGAAAATTTCTGTTAAACAATACAATCTGTTTTTTTTTGTTAACTGTATAACTAATTTGGGGGCTAGATCTGTTTCTAGCCCCGGTACCTTTTGAAACTTTAAATGCCATGTGATATTCTCTCCTTTGAGCTTTTGTATTGGTTTGTTTCCGCTGCCATATATTGTTGCTAGTCTGTGACGTCCCACCCTACCTGGGCCCGGGGTGTGACATCATAGGTTTGTGGGGATTAACATTAACGCTAATTGGAATGTCTGGAAGTGAGAAATGATGGTGTTACGGATTTCAAAGGTGGTTTTGGTATAGATCTAGGTTGATTTAGTGGTTTTGATCATGAATCCAGTGGCTTCTTTAATTTGTATGTTTGTACTGTTTTTTAGGTCGATGAGATGGTTACTTTGCATCATATTGTGCTTGTTATGAGTTGAAATGGCCATTTGATCTTCTAATCAGTGACGGATTGATTCTCCTAGCGGTGAGATGGTTGCACTTGTGACGGGGCATGGTGAAGCCATTAATGGGATCATCTTTTTACCTGACTGCAAACATCTGGTTTCTGTGAGTAAATAATTGAGTTGGAAATTCATATAAATTGTAGTCCTGTATTCTTTATGAATTGTGGTTATATTTGAACTTAATAATGTTCTCAGGTAGGAAGCGATGGTTGTATATTTGTTTGAAAAGTGCCTGCATTCTTGACATCAAGGATGCTGCAGAGGATCAAGGAAAACTCTTGTCCATTGTCCCCAAACATCATTTCTCATCGCACCGCTATGGAACGAATCAAATTTTATGAAGAAAATTATTTAAGATCACAATCCACTTGTCCATTGTCCTCTTGCTTTGTTTGGTTTTTATATTATATAGTTTGTATATAATATCTGAGTTTTAAAAGGGAAGCTTTTCTGGTCAACTAACTCTGACCCATTTAGTATTATAAAGTGAAACAATATCTCATAATTTAGTTTTTTTACTTTGTATTCCGCATACATTATGAAACAACAAAGAAAATATTCGCATTGTGAAATATGTGGATGTCGTCACCGCCGCATCGCGCGGGTTACTTACTAGTATGTATGTGTATATATATATATATATATATATATATATATATATATATATATATATATATATATATATATATATAGGATGTGGTTCAAATGAGAACCCTTAGTTTTTGTAAGAACTCTTTAACCCTATTTGATCCATTGATTTATTTTGAGATAATTAAGATCATGACATGTGTCAATTTGATTTTCTTAATAGAAAAAAGAGTAATTTGGTCAATTAAGCAATGCAAAAAAATCAGGTTGGATGTGGTGGTGACAAGTATCACCACCTAAGTTTCTCTGTCCTCCTATATATATATTTTTATAAAAATAATTTTATACTCAATTGTTTAATACATTCATAATTTTTTATACTATATTATTTTTTTATAAAAATTACACAATTAAATTCGTATCATTTTTCTCTTTAATTTTCATATAGTCCTGATAATTTTATTATGCTTTAGTTTAGATGCATGCAGTTACATCACTGTAATAAGCATTTATAACAACTAAAACCCATTTTACAACATCTAAACCACATCTCTACACCTGTATAACGAAACTATATCACTGTAGTCAAACTAAAATAACAAAAATACAATTAGTAAGCTAAAAACATATGCACTGATAATATAACAATAAGTAGTATGACATCTTATAATACTTACAGTGAATTGCATCATTTTTTTTAAATAACAAAAAACAATTAGTAAACTAAGAACATATGCACTATGTAACTACAACACTGTAATGATAACATCATGTTTTGGTGTTAACTTCACTATATTACCCACTGCAGCCAACAATAACATGATCATTACGACGACCAAATGACATTACACTATTTTACTACAACACTGTAACGAAATTTCAATACTGTAGCAAAACTAAAATTACAAAACTACACCATTTAAATAAAATTAATGTACCAATGTAACATTATGTATTTTATTGATGTTACTTAGTATTACGTTAATATAAACAAGTGCAACACTAATTGTAAGAATATGTAACGTCATGTAAAAAGGTGTTATGTAAATGTAAATAGACTATTTACTGATACATCATGTAATTCACCTTACAATTATAATTAATTTGTTTAAAAGCTAGTAACAAGCAAGAATAAAAATATAACAAACAACTCTTTCAACATTTTGTACATTAAATCAAAATTACAAACTCACACCATGAATACACCATCGTAACAAAAATCAACACATTAACTCAACACTATAATTGCATATTGTAACAAAAATAAACCAAAAATAAACACTACACCACTATAACAAAATAATAACTATTGTAATTACATTACTGTACTACATTTACACCACTAACATTTTCCAATCTACATCATTCCGTAAACCAATATAAATCATTCTGTAAACCAATGTAACCAAATGTAAACTAAGAAAAATAACATTTTCTTTTGTGGGTCTTCTTCTACTAATTAAACATGTTTGAAAGCTTCTAAAGTTAATGTAAGCGTGTTGGAGAAAAAATGATCTACACAAAGCACCATCAAGGTCGAGTGGCTGACCGACCAGTCAATCCAACCCAGCTCGATCGATCTTTTTTGTATATTCGGATGTTCGGTTTGATTGTACTCGTGGAACAGAGATGCGGGTCGATTAATGCAAGATCTAGGTTGAATCGAACAAGATCTGAGTCACCGTTGTAGGCTAGGTCGATTAGGTGGCTTTGTGTGGTGGAGCAGCAACAGTTGCTATCAGTGACTCAACCTTGATCACCCTTGACGAGTTTGTTGTGTTTCATTAGCATGGATCTGCGAAAAGTCTTGTTTTTGAAGGTGAAGTAGATTATACACATCAAGCTCCATGCTTTTATAAGCAAGAACATGTGGGTTTTTGTAACACCCCAGCCCGACAAGGCTGACGTGTCACTAATACGGATATCAAATCAAAACGCATTCCCATTATTAAAAACGATTACAAGTTCAAATTCCAAAACCTAATTAAGATGTTCAATACATTAATTAAAGTAACAGATAATCTTGGTCTTCAATTCACTCTTCACTGGTTTCCCGGATTACCCTGCTGACCTGACGTGCATGAAAACAAAAGCACGCCTGAGCATAACGCTCAGTGAACGGAATAGCGGATAACAAAAATAAACAGACATGTTGATAAACAAAGAATCGACAGATATCAAAAATAAACAGACATGGTGATAATCAAAGAATCGGCAGATATCAAAAATAAACAGACATGGTAATAATCAAGGAACCGACAGATATCAAAATTAAACAGACATGTGATAATCAAGGAATTAGCAGATATCAAAAATAAACATACGTCATAAGACATATGTCAGATAGAACATACCCCGAGCTAATAATCATATCATATAATAACTGAACAGGGGGAACACAGGTAGCGAGCCCGTGAACCAATGTGAAATGGAGTATGGGCAGACATACAAACCATTCACCAGAGTCCTGAATGGAATGGTGTGTAACCATCCATCAGGAAATAACAGAACTAGCCTAGGATCGATCCATACGCCTCTGAGGAAATAATAATATAACCAGACATAATTTCAGAGTCCTCTTTAGAGACGCCGTGATCTCAGCTCACCGCCACGGTTGGTGCCACGTTATTGATGCCGCAATAACGCGTCTTGGTCACCCCCAAGATAGGGAGAGCTCGTGTAACAATTTCAGAAATATATAGTAGTCAAGCTACTTATAACAGAATCAAAAGCAAATTATCAGGAATCAAAACTAGAAATGAACGGAAATCAATTACGAGACAGAAATCAGGAATCTGTACTGCAAAGTAACGGAACCAAAAGTAAATACTTATGATATAAAGAATTAAGAATCCGTACCTTATACCCGAATGACAATAATGAGAAACAAAGTCTAGGCTCGGTTAACGCCGCGAGAACCTACGATAACGTAACGCAAATTATAGTGTGGATTTTCCTATTTTAAATTGGAAAAATTCCAGTTCTGCCCTTGTCTTTTCGCACTCGTTAAAAATACTAAACGACGTTTAAAAATTCTGAAAATCTCTAGTTTACTAGATTAGTGATTTCTAAACAACTTTCATTTAGAAAAGTTTCTGATTTGGATTACCAAAATATGAGAAAAACGTAGATCTTTACAGCTGCGCAGAACTGCTAGCTGTTACGAAAACGACTATTTGGAGGTCTAAACGAATGAGTTTTTCTATGTTTTATATATCAACAGATTCGTTTTTCGACGAACTTCGTTGTGGACATAAGGTTTAACTGATTTGGATCTGTTATGATAAAGTTATGGCCTCCGTAAGTTGGCTGTAAAATACGTATAAATCAAGGTATTTTGGTAAACCGTAAAATTATTTCTATTTAAAATACGTCCGTTACGGGTCTGGAAATATTTTTATAAATAAGTATAAATCATGATTGACTTTTGAAAAATTTGGCTAATCATATTATTAATCCGTTTGTCATTTATAAAATCACATTCCAAAATATTTATAAAAACTAGTTAAACGTGTGACTTGTTTAAAATGCTCGGTTAATGGCTAAATCTTAATTTGGTCAAAATACTTATATTTCCAGTAGCCAAAACATTATCAAAATAGGATCGTATCAAGTTTACTAAGTTAAGCAAGGAAACTATGTTTAAAACGTAAACCGAATTAAACGAGTACTTATTCAAACGGGCATCCTATGATCAAGGCAATGAACTAGAATTACTAATTAGGATATCTAAGTTTCAAGGATAACGTAACGACTAACAACATCTTAATGATTCCTACTAATTTTAATTTATTTTTATAAAAATAAGCTAATTATAACATTTGTTAACATTTATATATACGAATCGTTAAGGTGTTTAAATAAATAAATTTACAGGAAATAGTTGGATAACTTTTAAAATAACCAGGGTTTATAAAACTTGTTTTTATAATTTTTAGAAATTTTTACAAAATTTTAAAAGGTCAAAAAGGCATAAAAAAAATAACAGGAGGTGCCCGGGGTCGAACCCGGGACCTCATCTAAGGCAAAGAGCGCAGGAACCGGTGAACCAAGGCCGCAGCCGCTGTTTATGTTGGGTTCCTTTACTTTTAAACACATATTAGAGAAATCCCCAAATTGCAAGAACCCTAGAATTGATCCTCCCCCAAATCGAACCCCAATTGGCTATTGTATATGAAATCAAGCTTAGGGCTTTGATTGCTCATGTGAAACCGAGTAAGTAGGTGGTTCTAATTACCTGATTTGAAGTGCAAAACGTCAAGAACAATCGAAGTATAGGTCGCGGCTGCCCGAGTTCCAATCGATGTGCAAATGTGGATACTAATTCAATTCGTTTTACAGGAAGCTTCTACTCGATCAAATGAAGAAAAGCCCTCTATTTAATTCGATTAACCTTG
Organism: Flaveria linearis; assembly: GCA_024085815.1. Taxonomy (NCBI): domain Eukaryota; kingdom Viridiplantae; phylum Streptophyta; class Magnoliopsida; order Asterales; family Asteraceae; genus Flaveria; species Flaveria linearis. The sequence goes on from CM044015.1 coordinate 9,848,828, forward strand.
ATCGCAGGTTGGGTTTCTGATGAGTTGCAGGTCCGAGACGAAAGTGGCGATTAAAGGTGGTGTTTTAATGTATTTTAGATCGAATTGAGTTCTATGGAAGGTTTTAAATGATTATACGATCGTTAGTGCTCCATTATTTCAGTTATTAAACACGTTTAGTGCGATTTGAATGTGGGTGTCGGCCGAAAGTATAAAGCGGTCAACTTAGATCGCACTAACGATGTTAATAATCAATTTGTCGTGGGGTATTATGTTCGCCTCTTTCACGTGAATGATTTGGTGTATTTTGGCATTTAAACATTGAGTTTTTGAGTGGGTTCGGGGTCGCCGGAGGGCCGACCGGACTTTGGCCGGAAAACCCACCGGAAAAACGGGGTCGGGAGAGAGAGAAAGAGAGGTTTTACATTTTACACAAATGGTCCCTGTGGTTTAATCTCTTATCATTTTATGCCTAAACTTAATAATTTAAGTTTCTAAATTGGCACAAACGCCCCCTGAACATTTATTATTATTATTATTGTTATTATATATATATATATATATATGTATATTTTTTTATGGGTATTATAATTCTACCCCCCTTAAAATAATTTCGTCCACGAAATTGCTAGGTATAGATCGTAACAAGATATGACATAACGAACACGGAGTAGTAGGAATCAACAGTGAACGAAATCCCTCATAACTATTCAATAGCTGAAACAGAATCGATTCGGCAGATAAAATTGTACAAGAGATGACTAACGTGACGTTCAAGAAACAGATAATTGATAACTTCACAACTGATAACAGAAACATATAGAAGATAATAACTAAGAGGTAAATAGATACGGATATTGAGAACGGATTTCATCTTCTATCTCCCATGTAGCTTCGCGTTCGGAATGGTTTTTCCATAATACCTTGACAAAAGGAATAGTTTTCCTTCGCATAATGCGTTCTTGTCGGTCAAGTATGGCCTCGGGTTCCTCCTCGAACGATAAGTCTTCACGAATCAAATGAAGCGGATAATTCACAACGTGAAGAGGATGATAATTGTACCCCCTTAAAAGAGATACATGGAAGACATTATGCACATGTGACAGTTGAGGTGGTAAAGCCAAACGATACGAAACCTCACCAACTCTTTCCAGGATTTCAAAGGGTCCGATAAACCGTGGACTAAGTTTCCCTTTAAGACCAAAACGTCGTACGCCTTTGCAAGGCGAAACCTTCAGGAACACTTTGTCACCAACCTTAAACTCCAAAAGTCGACGGTGTCGGTCTGCATAACTTTTCTGTCTACTTTGAGCTTCCTTTAACTTTTCTCTAGCAATAGCAACTTTCTCATTCGTGATCTGAACTAACTCGGGTCCTTCGATGACTCTTTCACCGACCTCTTCCCAACAAATTGGTGCTCTACATTTACGACCATACAATAATTCGAAAGGTGCCATGCCAATGCTAGCTTGCCAACTATTGTTGTAAGCAAACTCGACCAAACACAAATACTCATCCCAGTTCCCAGTCCACTCTAAGGCACAAGCTCGAAGCATGTCCTCAAGTGTTTGAATAGTACGCTCCGACTGACCGTCAGTCTGAGGGTGAAACGCCGTACTAAACCTCAACTTGGTACCCCATGCAGCTTGCAAACCCTTCCAAAAACGAGAAGTGAACCTCGGGTCACGATCAGACACGATAGACACCGGAGTGCCATGAAGTCTAACAATCTCTTGTGTGAACACTTCAGAAAGTTTGCTAACCGAAAATCCTTGCTGAATTGGGAGAAAGTGAGCCGACTTTGACAATCTGTCAACTACAACCCATATTGCATCATTCTTCTTAAATGTCCTTGGCAACCCTGTCACAAAATCCATGGAAATATCATCCCATTTCCATACAGGAATAGGTAGTGGCTGAAGCAACCCACTAGCTTTCTGATGCTCAATCTTGACCTGCTGACAAGTAAGGCAACGGCTAACATACTTAGCCACGTCTTCTTTCATACCATTCCACCAGAAATTCTGACGAAGATCACGATACATCTTAGTAGATCCTGGATGGATAGAGAACGGAGAACTATGTGCCTCAGCTAATAACGATTCTCGAAGAGAAGAATCATTAGGCACACATAAACGTTTACCACACCAGATTACTCCATGCTCATCTACTCTGAATTCTGATTGCTTACCAATCTCCACATTCTGTAAGATTGCCCAGAGTTCACCATCGTCTTTCTGTGCGTTCTTAATCCGGACTATTAAGTCTGATTCAATCTGAAGACTAGCGAGATATCCGTCACTCTTGCCAATATGTAGGCCAATACCCAATCTATCAAGATCGGTAATGTTCTGAGGCTGTAGCTGTAGGGAGGCTACTGTTCCTGAGCTCTTCCTGCTAAGAGCGTCAGCTACCACATTGGCCTTTCCCGGATGATATTGAATATTGGCATCATAATCTTTTAATAACTCTAACCATCTTCTCTGCCTCATGTTTAGTTCTTTTTGTGTGAAGATGTATTTCAAGCTCTTGTGATCAGTAAAATATCACAAGTCTCTCCGTAAAGATAGTGACGCCATATTTTCAGCGCGAAAATAACAGCAGCGAGTTCAAGATCATGCGTAGGATAATTAACCTCATAAGGTTTCAACTGCCGCGAAGCATAAGCAATGACCTTATCATGCTGCATTAGCACACATCCGAGTCCCTTTTTAGAGGCATCGCTGTAAATCTGATATCCACCCGTGCCCGATGGAAGTGTAAGAATCGGGGCAGACACCAATCTCTTCTTAAGCTCTTCGAAGCTTTTCTCTCGCTCATCATTCCAAGAGTACTTAACCCCTTTCCTTAGAAGTTGCGTAAGGGGTAAAGCAATAACAGAGAACCCTTCAACAAATCTACGATAGTAACCAGCAAGACCAAGAAAACTCCGGACTTCAGTGGCTGAAGTAGGTCTTGGCCATTTAGTGATTGCCTCTATCTTTGCTGGATCCACCATAATACCATCTGCAGAGACCACATGACCCAGAAAGGCTACTTGACTCAACCAAAATTCACATTTTGAAAACTTAGCATAAAGCTTCTTTTTACGCAGAGTTTCAAGCACGATACGAAGATGGTCTTCATGTTCCTCCTTACTCTTAGAATAGATAAGAATGTCATCTATAAACACGATGACGAACTTATCCAGATAGTCATGGAAAACTCGATTCATTAGGTCCATGAAAACAGCTGGGGCATTCGTTAACCCGAACGACATGACCAAGAATTCATAGTGACCATATCGCGTACGGAAGGCAGATTTAGGGACATCAGAATCTTTGATCTTTAGCTGATGGTAACCAGACCTCAGATCGATTTTAGAGAAACACTTTGCACCCTGAAGCTGATCAAATAAATCATCAATACAAGGCAGAGGGTAACGATTACGGATAGTGATCTTGTTGAGTTCTCTGTAGTCAATGCAGAGTCTCAAAGAACCATCTTTCTTCTTCACGAATAGGACCGGTGCACCCCAAGGTGAGACACTTGGTCTAATAAATCCAAGATCTAATAACTCCTGTAATTGGTCCTTCAGTTCTTTGAGTTCAAGTGGTGCCATACGGTAAGGTGCCTTGGAAATCGGCTCAGCACCAGGAATAAGATCAATAGTGAATTCCACCTCGCGGTCTGGTGGAAGTCCAGGTAACTCCTTAGGAAACACATCGGGAAAATCACAAACAACCGGATAATCAGAAATACTAGGCTCTTCAGGAGATAAAATTTTAACTGAAGCAAGGAATCCTGCAGCGCCATGCAGTAGGGATTTACGAGCCTTAAGTGCTGAAATTATTTGAAGAGTTTTTCGAGGTGTAGTCCCCTGATAAATGAGTTCAGGATGATGGGGATCTCCAAACAGAATGCGACGAGTCTGACACTCAATTGTAACATGATGCCGAGTTAACCAGTCCATTCCCAAGATGATATCAAAATCTTCCATTTGCATGGGCAACAGATCCGCTGTAAGAATGAGCGATTCAACTCGGATCGGACAATCCTCATACACATGAGAGATTGTAACAGAGTTTCCCATAGGAGTCATAATATTCAAAGTATTTTCTAATAATGTTGGGCTCATCGTTAGATGTTTAAGAAAAGATTGAGAAACTATGGAGTGTGTTGCTCCAGTATCAAATAAGACTTGAACTTCACGAGTTCCTAACATGAGAGTACCAGAAACAGTACCTAAAGAATTTATGTTACCATGGCACACTTAGTATATAGATAACAAGCATAATTTACATGGTAAGACTACTAGATTATTCAGATACGACAGATTCACATATGGGATGAATATCAAGAGTCATACCAGGTGTGTTTGCTGCATCCTTTGCGTTCAGAGCAAACACTCATCCTCCATTAGTAGGCTGTTTTGCACTATTTCCAGCCTTCCCTTTGTTATCAGGATACGGACAGTCTTTCAGTACATGGCCGGTCTTTCCACATCTAAAACAGGCTCCTGAAGCTCGCCGACAAACACCAAAATGACGTTTTCCACATGTAGTGCAGACCGGAACTTGCTCTTGACCTTGGTTTTCGGCAGGTTTAGGGTTCTGCTGTTTTTGTTTCCATTGATTACCTTGGCGGTTATTATTTCTGTTGAATTGGGCTTTTCGATCACCTGTATGGTGTTTCTCGCTTGAAGATTGCCCAGAAGGTGCGGTATGGTGTCCTTCACGATTTCTCTTTCGACTCTCCTCAGCTTTAGCTAACCTCTTCTTGTTTTCCATGTCAAGTGTTTTCACGGCATCAGCTACTTCATTGATATTGTTAAACCTTTGAGTCACTATCCACCTCCGAGTCCTCTCATGAACAGCCCATTTCAACTTTTCTGTTTGGGCCTCTGGGCTACCTGCAGCTTCCCCAAGAAAGCTAGCCAACCTACAGAATCTTACCATGAATTCCTGCCAAGGTTCACCATCGCGTTGCTCAATAGATGCATATTCACGTGCATACTCATTTCGTTCCACTTCCGAGAAATACTTTCGGAAGAATATTGTGCGGAAATCGGCCCAAGTAAGGGTAGCAGCATAACCTTCTCCACCATGTGCAAGTTTTACCCCTTCCCACCAAACTAGAGCATCATCCTCCAGTTTGTAAGAGGCCAACCTAGTTTTAAATATGTCATCGACTCCTAGTACTTCGAATATCTTTTCCACATGGGCTATCCAGTTCCGAGCATCCATCGGTGTAGCAGCATCACTAAAAGATCTTGGTCTTTGCTTCATAAAGCGTTCAAGCCAGACATGAATCTCAGCCACAGATGGTGTTGCATTTCCACCGGAAGATGGTCCAGTGTGGTTCCCGCCAGAAGGTGGCTCTGAGTTATTTCCACCGGGTGGAGGTCCTGTGTTGTTTCCCTCCGAATTTGCCTGTTGCATCTGCTGGATGACTGTTTGAGCAGTCTGAGTCATCAGATTAGGGAGTATTCCAGAAATAGCAGCGTTTACAGCATTAGCAACGAGGGTTTCAAGAGGAGTATCAGATGAGGGGCCACTCGATTTACTGCGGTTGTTCACACGTCTCTTAGGAGCCATCTGAAATGAAAATATACGTGTGAACACTGGAATTTAGATTGGAAACAGAAATTAGATCCTAACCCAACGTCTACCCATTACCTCACAAGTTTATTATTAATGTTTAAGTTTTCTACAGGAAAGAGCCTTTGCTCTGATACCACAACTGTAACACCCCAGCCCGACAAGGCTGACGTGTTACTAATACGGATATCAAATCAAAACGCATTCCCATTATTAAAAACGATTACAAGTTCAAATTCCAAAACCTAATTAAGATGTTCAATACATTAATTAAAGTAACAGATAATCTTGGTCTTCAATTCACTCTTCACTGGTTTCCCGGATTACCCTGCTGACCTGACGTGCATGAAAATAAAAGCACGCCTGAGCATAACGCTCAGTGAACGGAATAGCGGATAACAAAATAAACAGACATGTTGATAAACAAAGAATCGACAGATATCAAAAATAAACAGACATGGTGATAATCAAAGAATCGGCAGATATAAAAAATAAACAGACATGGTAATAATCAAGGAACCGACAGATATCAAATTAAACAGACATGTGATAATCAAGGAATTAGCAGATATCAAAAATAAACATACGTCATAAGACATATGTCAGATAGAACATACCCCGAGCTAATAATCATATCATATAATAACTGAACAGGGGGAACACAGGTAGCGAGCCCGTGAACCAATGTGAAATGGAGTATGGGCAGACATACAAACCATTCACCAGAGTCCTGAATGGAATGGTGTGTAACCATCCATCAGGAAATAACAGAACTAGCCTAGGATCGATCCATACGCCTCTGAGGAAATAATAATATAACCAGACATAATTTCAGAGTCCTCTTTAGAGACGCCGTGATCTCAGCTCACCGCCACGGTTGGTGCCACGTTATTGATGCCGCAATAACGCGTCTTGGTCACCCCCAAGATAGGGAGAGCTCGGGTAACAATTTCAGAAATATATAGTAGTCAAGCTACTTATAACAGAATCAAAAGCAAATTATCAGGAATCAAAACTAGAAATGAACGGAAATCAATTACGAGACAGAAATCAGGAATCTGTACTGCAAAGTAACGGAACCAAAAGTAAATACTTATGATATAAAGAATTAAGAATCCGTACCTTATACCCGAATGACAATAATGAGAAACAAAGTCTAGGCTCGGTTAACGCCGCGAGAACCTACGATAACGTAACGCAAATTATAGTGTGGATTTTCCTATTTTAAATTGGAAAAATTCCAGTTCTGCCCTTGTCTTTTCGCACTCGTTAAAAATACTAAACGACGTTTAAAAATTCTGAAAATCTCTAGTTTACTAGATTAGTGATTTCTAAACAACTTTCATTTAGAAAAGTTTCTGATTTGGATTACCAAAATATGAGAAAAACGTAGATCTTTACAGCTGCGCAGAACTGCTAGCTGTTACGAAAACGACTATTTGGAGGTCTAAACGAATGAGTTTTTCTATGTTTTATATATCAACAGATTCGTTTTTCGACGAACTTCGTCGTGGACATAAGGTTTAACTGATTTGGATCTGTTATGATAAAGTTATGGCCTCCGTAAGTTGGCTGTAAAATACGTATAAATCAAGGTATTTTGGTAAACCGTAAAATTATTTCTAGTTAAAATACGTCCGTTACGGGTCTGGAAATATTTTATAAATAAGTATAAATCATGATTGACTTTTGAAAAATTTGGCTAATCATATTATTAATCCGTTTGTCATTTATAAAATCACATTCCAAAATATTTATAAAAACTAGTTAAACGTGTGACTTGTTTAAAATGCTCGGTTAATGGCTAAATCTTAATTTGGTCAAAATACTTTTATTTCCAGTAGCCAAAACATTATCAAAATAGGATCGTATCAAGTTTACTAAGTTAAGCAAGGAAACTATGTTTAAAACGTAAACCGAATTAAACGAGTACTTATTCAAACGGGCATCCTATGATCAAGGCAATGAACTAGAATTACTAATTAGGATATCTAAGTTTCAAGGATAACGTAACGACTAACAACATCTTAATGATTCCTACTAATTTTAATTTATTTTTATAAAAATAAGCTAATTATAACATTTGTTAACATTTATATATACGAATCGTTAAGGTGTTTAAATAAATAAATTTACAGGAAATAGTTGGATAACTTTTAAAATAACCAGGGTTTATAAAACTTGTTTTTATAATTTTTAGAAATTTTTACAAAATTTTAAAAGGTCAAAAAGGCATAAAAAAAATAACAGGAGGTGCCCGGGGTCGAACCCGGGACCTCATCTAAGGCAAAGAGCGCAGGAACCGGTGAACCAAGGCCGCAGCCGCGGTTTATGTTGGGTTCCTTTACTTTTAAACACATATTAGAGAAATCCCCAAATTGCAAGAACCCTAGAATTGATCCTCCCCCAAATCGAACCCCAATTGGCTATTGTATATGAAATCAAGCTTAGGGCTTTGATTGCTCATGTGAAACCGAGTAAGTAGGTGGTTCTAATTACCTGATTTGAAGTGCAAAACGTCAAGAACAATCGAAGTATAGGTCGCGGCTGCCCGAGTTCCAATCGATGTGCAAATGTGGATACTAATTCAATTCGTTTTACAGGAAGCTTCTACTTGATCAAATGAAGAAAAGCCCTCTATTTAATTCGATTAACCTTGATCGCAGGTTGGGTTTCTGATGAGTTGCAGGTCCGAGACGAAAGTGGCGATTGAAGGTGGTGTTTTAATGTATTTTAGATCGAATTGAGTTCTATGGAAGGTTTTAAATGATTATACGATCGTTAGTGCTCCATTATTTCAGTTATTAAACACGTTTAGTGCGATTTGAATGTGGGTGTCGGCCGAAAGTATAAAGCGGTCAACTTAGATCGCACTAACGATGTTAATAATCAATTTGTCGTGGGGTATTATGTTCGCCTCTTTCACGTGAATGATTTGGTGTATTTTGGCATTTAAACATTGAGTTTTTGAGTGGGTTCGGGGTCGCCGGAGGGCCGACCGGACTTTGGCCGGAAAACCCACCGGAAAAACGGGGTCGGGAGAGAGAGAAAGAGAGGTTTTACATTTTACACAAATGGTCCCTGTGGTTTAATCTCTTATCATTTTATGCCTAAACTTAATAATTTAAGTTTCTAAATTGGCACAAACGCCCCCTGAACATTTATTATTATTATTATTGTTATTATATATATATATATATGTATATTTTTTTATGGGTATTATAGTTTTGTTCCATTGTGTTTTTAGATTTTTAGTTTTTGAAAAGAGAAAATAGAGATGATGTCTAGTTGCAAGTAAAAAAGTGAGATTTGACATTGATTTAAACAATGCAAAAAAAAGCTCTGACAAATGACAGGAAAAGCGGACAAAGAAAATGACCAATCTACCCTTAGATGATCTATACTTAGGGCTGCAAACGAACTGAACATTCAGCGAACAGTTCGTGAACCGTTCGACGGGAAGTTCGTTTATGTTCGTTCGTTTAGTAAATGAACGAACATGAACAAGAAAATTCCGTTCGTTTAGTTAAACAAACGAACATGAACACAAGGCGCGTTCGTTCATTTATGTTCGTGAACGTTCGATAATGTGTTCGTTTATGTTCGTTAATGTTCGTTTGTGAACGTTCGATAATGTGTTCGTTTATGTTCGTTAAGGTGTTCGTTTATATTCTTAATTAATGTGTCAGTTATTTTTATAACTATTATATCAAGTATTTTTTGGTATTTATGTTAACTACTTATTATTTTTATTGATTTTGTGTAATGTTTGTAATAAAAAATATAAATTTTATTCTAAAATAAATATATAATAATTTGTATTTGTTTGTGTTTATGAGTTTTTTTGTGTTCGTCATGTTCATAAACAATTGTTTGTGTTCGTTTGCTTTTGTTTGTGTTCATTTGTGTTTGGTAAGTGTTCGTGAACAGTTCATGAACATATTCATTTTCTTAATGAACGAACACGAACATGAAATCTCGTTCGGTAAGTGTTCGTGAACAGTTCATGAACAAGTTTATTTCTTAACGAACGAACACGAACAATGCCTTGTTCGTGTTCGTTCGGTTCGTTTGCAACCCTATCTATACTATTGAATTGGAATCTACATTATTTTATATTAAATTAATGGTTAGATATAAGGTTAAAGGGTTTTTATAATTTCTAAGGGTTCTCATATGAACCAATTCATACACACACACACACACACACACACACACACACACACACATATATATATATATATATATATATATATATATATATATATATATATATAAAACAAGAGAGAGTGAAAGGGCATGATCATTAGATGGTACAATTAAGGTCTGTGTAATAGACTTTCTTGGCAATTGAGATATGCCATTGATAGAGTTATTATAAAGCAATAGTCACCATACATATATAACATTTGTTTGTTTGTTTAGTCACCATACAAGTGTAAAGATTACAACTTTTGAAGGAACAAATGAAACTATACAATCACAATTGATCTTGATCATCATATTGACTAAAGTATCTTTGCGACCAAATAATAATACGTTAACATAATATATTGCTTACAGTTCTACGCTCATTCTATTAGACTTTATTATTAACATCAATGACATGAATAAGTTTATGGATCCTTTTAAACAATGTCTAAAGTAGTATCTTGTCCATCTAATTGCTTATTTGTATGAAATATACAAGACACACCAAGAAAACACTTCAATTTTAAACAAAACGTTAAAGTGAAACACAATCAAATTATACAGTTTTTGCGTTATGTGAACTAAAGCTCATATTTGCACATGATGGAAAAAACCCTTTTTATTCTGACACCGTTTGCTTTTAAGCACAATTTAAATTTTATTAGTAAAATTGTATGTGAGTGGATCTCACACATATCACTTTAGTTTTGGGGTGATATCGTCCTTTTGCTTACCATCAATGCATCTTAAATACATGTTTTATAAAGGGTACCGTTATTTAGACACTCCCACATTTTAAATCAACACCTCTGGTACCCTATACGTCGCGTATGGGTCCATACGTCGCGTATATGGTGGGTTGTCAAGGAATGTATTTATTCTCTATACGCGGCGTATGGATCCATACGCGGCGTATAGGGAATAAACACATTCCCTGACAGTTTGTCAGACGCATAAAGCTATACGCCGCGTATGGGGCCATACGCCGCGTATAGGTTCCAATTTTTTTCCTTAATATGGCTGAGTGTGATGAACCTATATGCCGCGTATGGCCCCATACGCGGGGTATAGGTTATGGTGTTTATTTTTTGTGTTATTTTTACATATATATTTTTTAAAGATCTTTACGTATAAGTTATGTTTTGTAACTTATTAACCGATAATTTTAAATATTAATTAATTAATAAAACATATAAGATAAATTGGAACTGATAATATAAATAACAAAGTTTTAAAATTCATAACAAAATAAAAGTTACAATGCTAGTAATAATATAAAAACTACGGCGAGTCTGGGTAATGTCGAGGCGGTGGCAACTCCGGAGGATCAATACCAGTAGCACTTGCTCGCGCAATCTCTAGCTGAACGTGCCAATCCATAAGATCCTCAACTCGATCGAGCCGACGATCCTGCTGCCGTAAAGTCGTAGAAATCTCCTGCATAAATGTCTCCATACGTGCAGGCAACCTCACATCTCTATAAATATGTCGAGGAAACTGTAGCTGAGGTGGCTGCTGATGTGCTGGCGGCTGGTCATGCGGCTGCTCGTCGGGTGGTGGATGATCATGCGGAATATGCTCCTGCTGCTGCTGTGGATCGTCAACACCGAGCTGCTGAACAGGTGCCGGCTGCCAAATCTCCGCGGGTCGAAGAGAGAATCATATGCCACCAGGAAACTTGCGTATAATACGCATGCCGAATAACGTACGGTGATCTAATCTGACCGGCTCGATCGAGGGAGATACCTTAGCAAGATACCGAGGAAGATAACCAAAAGCTCGGGCAATCACGGTGACGTACGCGCCGCCGTGCACCGTTTCTCGCTCCTAGCGATGATAATACGAAGCAAAATACTCCGCCAAACGTCTTGTCAGGTTGCACCTGGTCCCTGTAAGCAAACTATATAAATAAAATAAGTCGGGAATGGTACACCACTCCCGACTCTTGCCACGCCCCGTGATGGATGTGGCGATCATGCGATGCAAGTAACAAATGAGAGGATCTCTAATGCCAGTGACCCTGCCCTTAGTCCGCTGAAACGGACCTCCGGCAATCTGAGGCCACCAATCTCTCAATCGAGTCTCCTCCATCTCAGTAATAGCCTCGGTAAATAGAGGGGTAACAGCCTCCGGCTCAAAATAAAGTCCCGAGATAACAACAAACTGCTCAATGGACATCTGATGTGAATGTCCACATAGCATAAACGAAATCTCAGAAAGCTCATCGTCCTCCTCCATCTCATCAGGACAAATATAAGTAAAGGTGGATAGAAACTCTACCGTCAGCTCCCGGTAAAAAGGTGAGAACGCGATCTCAAATAAACGACCCCATGGCTTATCGTCTCCTATAATAGCAACAAGTCTATCGCGCTCTCCGAGCTCGGCCATCACCTCCTAATCGATGGATTTTTGATGACCGATCTTCATACGTATGAATTTTTAGCACTTAGCGTGCTTAATGGAACCGGGCTCAAACTGTAGCCAAGGATGATCGGCAATAACGTCAACAATGTCAGCCTCAATCTCTGAATCGAAAGACATATCTGCATAAGAAAACGAATATAAATATAACAGTTTTTAAACGAATAGAACCCGTATCATCACTTTGCAACGACTGATAATGATACACGACTCAACCCCCCTATACGCCACGTATAGGCCTATACGCCGCGTATAGGGTGCCCACGTATGGGTCCATACCCACGTATAGCCCTAGCCCAACGCCCCTATACACCGCGTATAGGCCTATACGCCGCGTATAGGGCTGAATCGATTCATCTTCTTCCTCTTGAGCTATACGACACAAACACCCCGCATATAGGGCTATACGCGGCGTATAGGTTCTCAAAATATGAGTTATACGTCGTGTATGGCCCTATACACGGATATAAAGTGGCGTATAGTTCGTTGGCGCAGTTTTTAAATCAACGATTATAACACATAAAACACTACTTTAACGTTTAAATTAGTGAACAATTAATATAATAAAGATGTAGGAACAATAATACATACCTGGATGTAGAAAAACGACGAACAATACGTGTAGTATCGGCCTATACGAGAGAGTTTGTTGTTTTGAAAGTGTGTGGTAGGGTCAAAGTGAGAAAAGTCCAGAGATATAGTCAGTTTGAAGAGCTATATGGCGGCGTATAGCTTTAATTTTTTTAATTTTTTGAGTCAAAGTGAGAAAAGTCCAAAGTACGTCTGACAACTATACGTGGCGTATGGACCATACGTGGCGTATGGACCATACGTGGCGTATGGGTCCATACGTCACGTATAGCTGGGACGCCCAAGTCTCGGTCGCATAACAACTATACGTGGCGTACGGTCCCATACGCCACGTATAGTGCTCATGCGTCCAAAAGACTTAGGCGCTTGAGCACTATATGTTGCGTATGGGTCCATACGCCCACCTATAGTGGTCACGTGCCTAAGTCTTGGGCGCATGAGCACTATACGTGGCGTATGGGCCCATACATCACGTATAGTGCTCATGCGCCCAAGACTTAGGTGCATGACTTAGGCGCATGACTTTTGTTCAGGCGCACGACCTTTGTTCAGGCAAATGAGCATTGTTTACGTGCATGATTTGGAAAGAAAATAGGGTTACATGGGTCAACTATTTCTTCAAAATAATTTTTAGGTAAACTACAACTCTTACTTCATTTATATACATACTTACGTACACATAAATGTCTTGATTACTTAATAATCATTTCAACTAACTCGGGTTACACGGTATTAGTCGGTTATGATAAAAATCTTAAAATTATTCAGTTTAACCGTAACCGACTAACACCGATGGAACCCGAGTCAGTTGAAACGATTCTTAAGTATCCAATTCAGATATATGCATATATGTATGTAAATACTTACTGAAGTAAAAATATATAATATTACCGAGTAAATTATTTGCGAGAAGAAAATGTTGAACCACATAACCCAAATTTCTTGTGATCTTAAATCAAACCATCAATCACGAACGAATGAATTTTTGATTTCGAACCTTTATGTTTTTTAGACGAGCGAATGCGTTGCCTCCCTTTATATACACAACGAAAATGGACCTATACGCCCCCATACGCCGCGTATAGCTGTCGGTGGAGCAGTGGGGACCTACCCACTTGTCATATACGACACAAACCTATACGTGGCGTATGGACTTATACGCCCCGTATAGGTCGACTGATGTGATGTGAAATGTCAGGCATTAATGGCGCATTAATGGTCGATACCTATACGCCGGACATAGACCGCGTATGGACCCATACGCGACGTATAGGTGGGTGTCGATTTAAAAGGTTGAGTGTCCCTTTATTAGGAGGTCCGGTTATTAGGACACCCCCAATTATAAATTAACACCTTAAATTTTTATACAAGTCGTATAGTACTATACACGTCGTGTAAGGGGTTGTATCGTCCTATATGGGACGTATAATCTCTCTAGCGCCCCTTTAAATTTTTTCTCGTAATCAGTGTCAAAATTTGTTATACGCGTCGTAGGTCTATATGTGTTGTATATGTGGTCGTATAGTGTTATATGAGACGTATAACCATCTGACAACCCTGATTTAATCTCATTTTCAATCAATGTCTTCAATTCTATACGCCAAATATGATATCATATGAGACATATAGGCTTATGTCAATTTATAATAATAAATAATAATAAGTGTCTGATATCTTTTATAGAAAAAATATAATATCTAATGTAATTAGTGAGCTAAACATCAATTCTAACATCAATCCACCAAACAAGACGACATCCTTAACAATCTTTATTAATATTTTTCTCCAACCTTAACACGTCTTTTCCTATATATATATATATACGTGTGACCAAATAGCGTATTAGGTATTTGCATCGTTATTATTATCATCATCATCATCATCATCATCACTTCCTATATCGATCACCTTCATCATCTCACTTACAAGCCCTAGCTAATCAATCTCAACAGCAAAACAACTAAGGTTATATTCATCACCAATTCTCTTAACAACTGTTGAATTCATTCAATTCTCACATGAATTTGCTATTGTTTAACTCAATCTACTTGTAGTTTCAGATATTTATCTCCGAATTTCGTTTTATTGGAGTCGCTGTGGTTTGATCGAAGTAGCTTGAAGTTGTTCAAGAGTTTACGAGGTATGTTGTTAGTTTTGTATGCTTATAGGCTTATATGCTTACATGCCCTAATTTTGGAGTTGTTTTTTATTACTGTTTCGCTTGAATGTTCGTGATGGTGAAGATCGATACTCATTTGTTTGTGAGCTCAAAGGTTGTAGAGCGCAATAGGTTTACTTACCAGATGGTGTTAGGTGTAAATATTTTTTTTTAGTTTGTTTATTGGTTATTCACTCTTACTAGTGCAGAATTCGAATATATGTGTGTGATTAGTTTTGATTTATGTTTGTTTCTTTACTATGGTTTACTGGATTAAAAAGGGTAGCGAAAGTATTATCTGATTGTATGGATGTTGGTGTCTGTTTGAAGTGAGGGAATGTTATGTTTGTTGCCTTCTATATGAGATGGAACTTGCTTTTCTTTTGGAAATACTATGTTCTATTTAGGAAGTATATTCTATTGTCTTTAAATGTTTACTGTGTTTAAAGGGTTTATAGTTTTATATTTTTGTGTGCTTCCTTCGCTATCAACCATCTAGTCAGGACAAGGGTCTATCATGTTGATCATGTGTTCATAAGCATGTCATTGTCGTAATGTATATATGGAAACTAGTTGTAAAGTATGTGTGCATGCCTATTACAAGAATGATTTTTATCATTGCTATCTTTATTGGAATTGATTATAAGGTAGTGTCTCTTGTCATTTAATGTCAATTTTCTGTTTATATCATATCTTAGATTGGTAAGGATTTGATTTGAGACATATAAGGTAAAATATTAACAGTTTAACCTTGCATGTGATGTTATGGTAATAAGTTGGCTAGGTTAAATTTCATGGTTGATGAAGGTTCTTGATCTTTGTTTACTATTGTAGAACTTGCTTACTTCCATTTATCTCTCTCCAATGAGTGTTCATAAATTGTTTAACGTTTTTACATTCTTTGCATTCGTTGTATGAACTTTTGAGTTGGAATTTCATGGTAGCCAAAACAAGTCAAGATGCTGCTGCAGAACTTGTACATCAAATGAATGATGCAACCTATGTTTTTTTTTCTAAAATATGCCTTATTATTATGGTATCCAACATGCACATACAAATGGTACATGGAAGAAAACATAACACATGAATTACATGGTTTGGCCAGTGGCACCTTTGTCCATTTGCTGCATTTAGGTTTAATATTATTATTCACATGCTCAAGAAATTACAAAGACCCTATCAGTTATTTATAATAAAGATTCAGGGTTAATAGCTTTTGGAACAAGAAACATTAATTTAGGCAGGTTGCTTAAATACTACCCTAGGGCTGGCTGCATTATTTCTTGTGACCAAAGCCAACACAACCCAACACTTATCGCCTTCATTTTTGCTCTCATGTTTTTTTTTTGCCTTTTTCCTGAAATCGTACAATGTTTTTCTTGTATATTATTTTAGCAAAACTAGATAAAAAATTGGAATTTGGAAATTAATTATGAATGTGTGAATCTATCCAAAATTGTAGAAAGCCACTTAGCTTATAAGAAAATAAATTATGTTTGCAGTAACATAAGGTTTTTTTTGCCTATGAGGGATCGATAATTCATAGCTGAATTACCAAATTTACATGTCATACTGCATACAAAAGTGCATTGTAATTGATAATGATCATGCCATGTTTATTTGTAGTTATTTCATAGAGTAATCTTATTGCATATACTTTCTGATGAAATATGGTGGTAGTTTAAAAGGGAAATGATCTTTCGGATTGTAATCTATTGTGAAATGGACCTTAACAAACTTGAGCTAGTACCTTACGTTTGTAACCACTATGGGGGTTTAAGTTACAGATGGAGGAAGGAAACTAAAAAATAAGAGAAACTCATGTCTGTTTGCATGTTAACAGTTTCTTTGTAATCTTGTATTTGTTCATTGACTATCATAAGCACCTTTTCTTATATGACCTCATTGAGGTTGCTAGTAATTAAAAGGACTAGTGATTTTCTTTATTTTTGATTACCAATATGTGAGTGGTTTTTGTTTTGCATGTTTCAATATCTTATATTTAGGTTTTGGGCTGGGAGGTGGAAATTTAAGCAGGAAAGATGAACACGGTAGAGCCACATTATGAAAAGTATTAATTTATGGTATGTAGGGACATAATAGGAGAAAACTATTTGAAATCTGTGTGTGGTGAAGAGAAGTTTATCCTAGCAACAGACATGCTAAGATTCTAGCTTAATTTAATAAGATTTACTTGTATGTATAGCAGCTGAATAGCTAATTCACATAATGTAGTTAGATTATAATTATTCTTGGTTTATGGCTTTACGAGCGACCAGCAAGCACTCCTATCACAATGAAAATAAGCTGAACTTGAATTGAAGAAGCAAGCCTCTATCAAAGAAAGGAAAGCCATTGCGCCTTAGCGCATCCATTTTTTGGTTGTTAGCACTCTTCCTTCAGCTGGCTTTGCTTTATCTGTTCATTTCTTTCTTAAAATGGAGATTAATAGTCTTTTATGGAAGATATTTAACAGGGTTTTAATATTTATAGTGTGATTCTAAGCTAATGAATAAGCTATGTAAAACATTCCAACACTGTGGTCATGTGCATCATCTTATCTTTTTTATGACCATAGGTGTCCTTAAAAAGTGTAAGAAAAATCTTTTACTAATTTGTTTGTAGTGGCTACTTCTTTTCATATGAAGAGCACATATTATCGAAGGGAATGAGTACCATGTTTCAATATAAAAGATGGTTAGAGCAATTGACATGTATGAGTTTAAGCTATGTGTTTTGGTAGAATTTGGCTTTGTTATTAGTTAATTAAGACTGGGTGCTATAGCCTATAGGTTAAAGTAATATTAATTTGGAGGTCAAACTGATCATTAAATGATAGCGTAAAAATAAAAGCAGGTCAAATATATTCATCATATAAGCTATACAATTGCTTTCAATTCATGGAAACTTTTTCAGGACTTGTAGATAGTCACATAACTAAAAAGTATCAAAGACCAAGCCTTCACAACTTTGTTATTTCAATTGCAATATATTTTTTGAATGAATATTTAGGATGTGTTATGCATTACATATACCCTTCAGGGGACTTTTGACCTCTTTCTTTTGAGCTAATTTTCTAATTGTTTGATGTGAAGATGGATCAACAAGGCCATGGGCAGGCCCCAGCTATGGGCGCTGTAGGTAGCTCTACTCAAATGCCTTACAGCATGGCACCCTACCCACCAAATCAAATGATGGGAATTGTACCCCCTGCATCAGTTGGTGGGGCTGTACCACCATCACAAACATCCGGTCTCCCTTCTCCCCAGCCCAACTGGCCCAACAACAACTAGCTTACCAACACATCCATCAACAACAACAACAACAATTGCATCAACAACTCCAAAACTTCTGGGCAAACCAGTTCCATGAGATTGAACAAACCACTGATTTTAAGAATCATAGTCTCCCCTTGGCTAGAATTAAAAAAATCATGAAAGCAGATGAAGATGTGAGGATGATATCAGCTGAAGCACCAGTCATCTTTGCACGTGCATGTGAAATGTTTATCCTTGAGTTAACTTTAAGGTCATGGAATCACACTGAAGAAAACAAAAGGAGGACCCTTCAGAAAAATGACATTGCTGCTGCAATTACTAGGACTGATATTTTTGACTTTTTAGTTGATATAGTGCCACGAGAAGATCTAAAAGATGAAGTAATTGGTTCAACAATCCCTAGAGGTGGGCCCATTCCAGTTGGAGCTCCAACCGAAGGTCTACCGTATTACTATATGCCGCCTCCACAGGTTGGTGGATCTGGGATGTATATGGGTAGGCCTGTGGATTCTCAAGCACTTTATGGGCAGCAGCCTCGTCCTTATGTGGCTCAGCCTATGTGGCCACAACAGCAACAGCAAGAACCACAAGAAGATGCGTAATCAGGTATTCACTAATCACCCACACATTGATGATCATGAGTTCACTGTTCCAGTTGTTGCCTTAAAGTGTTATTTTTGTGACTTCTTTTAGGAATGTGACTTTAATATCTTTTTCATTTTGTTGACATACATCCATCATTGCATCTCTTTTCATGGCTACACACTTGTTCATTTTCAATAGAGATGACAATTTCAACCCATTTACGAATGATTGGGTCAATATGGGTTATGTCTGCTTTCTAACAGGTCAAACATTTAATATAAAATAATAAACTTATTACAATAGTGGGTTAAAGTCAAAAGTCACTAGTGTATATTTAATACACAACATTGAAAATCATTTTACTTAAAAAGTCAATTGATATATTTTTGGTTATCATACATGACACAATAATTATTTGCAACTTTATTTTCCGACAACGTTTTTGGGGTAACCTAACCTGCACTGCCCATTTTGTCACCTCTTATTTTCAAGTTGATGTGCAACTTAAGGGAGTAGGCCTGGTGACTGGGTTGTGATTGCATTGAAAAAGCAGTTAACTTGGATATGATTGGGTCCCTTTTATATTTGTTTAGAGTTGTGTTCTTTTTCTTCTAGCGTGTATCCAATGCTTGATTGCTAAATCCAAGTGCTAATGCAACATAAAGCTTTATTTTTTGGAAGAAAAATAATATGAATACTGATGCATGTGGAGTTGTGCATACAAATTTTGAAAGGTGCTACTACTCAATATAGGAAAAGCATTAGGAAACATTATTATCACTTCTATTAAGACTACGAAGCATAATTAGTTTGTGACTGACTATACAAGTGAACTTCCTCAGAGCATTAATTTTTGATACAGGTATGGTACTTTTATGGTACGAACACTCTGTTACAAAAGCCTACACTTATACAGTTATACTTGCACCACACAAAACAAAAGTTGCTGTTCGTTATCCTGCAATGTAAGAACACTTAGGTGGTTAAATATTAACTGTCAGGATTCTCATTACCTGAAACCCTTTCTCAAACTCACCTAAGTAACTGACTTGAAATATCAAGCATAAAATTGTAACAATTTCATAGTTTTACTAATTTCAAGTTTATAACAACTTCAAAATACTATTTTCTATATTCTAAAAATCATATAATATATTAATGACTTATAGGTAATCTGATGAGTATCACTAAATATTATACTTGTCCCGAACCTGTGAAATTCTATAACTAATCCCATTCCTGAACACTCATCTTGTTACTTGTCTCGAACGTTTTGGGTTTTGGTTTCTCTTGAATACCAACATTGATTTAATGTGTTCTGTGTATTTACAGGGGAATTGGAATTCTTAAGACTGGTGGCTGTAGACCAACACCTACTCTTGGGAATTTGTATGAAGGTTAAAATTTTCATGTGGTTTATTAGGAATGCTTGTAGTCCGTAACAATTAACTATGTGTGTGTGCGTGTGTCTACATGTTCTTAATTATACTGCTGTTTTATGATGCTGGCGGCAGACATGTGTTATATGATCTGAACTTGGTTCTTGGAAAGTCAAAGTCATCCAATATCCAATGCAAAAGGCATGTTGTTTGCCCTTTTGATGGCAGTAAATGGCCTACACACGCTGCTTGCGTGTGTATATCTATAGATATGTATCACTATGTAGAGGTCACAAAATAGACCGGTCATGGGGCCTAGTATGACTCAGATGGGTTGGGTTGGGTTGGGCTGACCAACGAGTGATATATATTTTCTTTTCATTTCGTTCTCCTCGTTCCCTTCCTTGAGGCTCTATAACATTTTAGCTTAACTCATGAGGCTTAACGTAACCCCGATTGACCTTTTTGTGTTTAAGTTGTCACCTGGGTTGGGTAAGTGGTCAAATTGTAGAATGCTAGATCTGTAAGTCTCTGTTGCATTACGTAAAGACGTCTTACAACTTTGTTATAAATTATTTATAGATCATAACGTCCATGGAAGTGGTCTTATCATGATTTGATTTTACATCCTAATTTGCAAATAAAAATACATTTTGATAACTTCGGTTGTTATTGGGTTACAAACTAGTTTCAACCCTATGGTTTGGTCCTTAACGGTTTCAACCCTATGGTTTGGTCCTTAACGGTTTCAACCCTATGGTTTGGTCCTTAACGGTTTCAACACTATGGTTTGGTCCTTAATGTTGGACTATTCTTGGCATAATTTAATAGTTAGAGGACCTGATTAGTAAGTTTCATTAGTTAATTTGTTTATATGTTTGAGTTGGCAAGATTTCGTATGATCAGAGTGCGCCAAAATGTTTGAGTTAGATTAGAATTACAATTTGTGTTCGAGTGGTATTAGCCTATTAGGTCAGGTGTCTCTCGTCATGTATAGTAGATAGGTTGATACGAATCGTGTGTTTTATTTTATAAAATACTAAAAATGTAGTTGGTGTGTTTCCCCGTAAGTGTTCTTGTTCATTGATTGAATTTGTGCAATATTTGAAGATAGAAACTTTGGTAAGAAAATTGTTTGACTCAATGTAGTCGTATCTTCAAATTGTAGCTCGAATAGATCTGTGATATGATTTGAATAAAACGTTGTTTGATGAAGCCATAGGAAGGTTGAAAGTCGTAGGAAGCGATGATGGTAGTTTCCGCACAAATTATTTTTATTGTTGTTCGTGTTCATTGATCGCATTTGTGACAACAATACGTACGGTTTCTTGTCAAACCGGTTTCAATACCGGTTCTCGTATTAGTTTTCTTTACAACTCTAATTTGAACCACTGCCTGATTTTATTGGAACAACTCCTGTCTTCATTATGTTCCAAATTGTAAACCAATTTATATGGAACAAATTATCTGTTGAAGCTTCAACTTTCTACTTGCAGACCAAATATGCAGCAAAACTTCAGCATTTATTCCGTAATCCATACATACAAGGCAAGATCGCTTATCGACACAAAAAGAAAATAAAATAACCTTTTAAGCTCAAATCATTCCTGGCGAAATTAAAATAAAAAACAACAAAACATGATAATTAAGCAAGTATATGCAAAGCTTCAACGGACCGGGCAAATATCCTCCAAGCTGCACAAGAATGCAACCACACAATCAGTCAAAGTTCATAAAAATGCTGTGACAGACATGTTTAGTTGTGCAAGGCTATTGGATGTATTTCTGTTGCTTGAAATTGTGATAATTAGATATTTGTGAGTCTGACAAACTTTGATTATTCAAATTTCATAGATAAAAGGGTTAATACCTTGAAAACCAACATGCTTTCTCATTTAGGAAATAAAAGTCTCTTTAACTGGATTTTGACATGTTAAAACTCATGAACAATGTCAGATTTATACAAACATGAGAAATTAATGGTAACTGCATGTTAATTGAATACTTGCATAGTCAGCACATATGCAGATGCCACCAAGGCCATTTTTGCAAACGTGGATGCCAAGTGGACTCTTTAATGTGCCGAAACTTTAATATGTCAAAATTCGACTGGAGGGATTTTGCAGTGCAAAACAAGAGAGCATGCAGTTAAAATTATGTTGACTACAAAGACGTTTGGTGAGATAACAAGAGACAGCATTATGTGAAATGGAATCAAATATCCCACAAATAAGATTAAAAGAATTTTAAATAAGTCATTCTAATTTACCTGTGTTATTAAAAAAATGTTTATCCTAAGATAATAAAAAATGATTGTTACAATTCAAGTCGTAACAATCAGATAAGTGGTTTCAAAATTCAAATCCAAAACACCGTAATGTCATGAAGGAAGCATACCTTCTTCCTAAGCATTCTATTATATCACTGGTGAGGGTTGATCTCTTCTTATCCTCAAAAGCAAGTGATGCAGCTTTCCTCATCAAAGCAGACCCTGCGATACATCCCAACATTGTCGGATTGATAGTGGGCCCCTCTTTATCGACAAGTTGTCGGGCCCAAGCCAAGAATACCGCAACACTGCTCAACAAAACTTAAAAACTTAGCTAAAAAAGATACGGGTCAAACAGGTTAAAAGTTGCCCATGCATAATCAAGTGTTTACAACCTCCTATACAACGTTACATGGATCATTATATTTATGTATAGTGTTTGTAGTCATGTTTAATATGTTAATACTGTATGAAATTCAAGAAAAAACAAAGGCGGCGTTGGTGAGTCGACCTAAACCCGATCTGATCCGTTTTCACTTGTCCTAACACTATATATGTTTTGACCCAACCTGCCCAATGCGCCCATATGACACCATATCTTTCATGGGGAATCTGTAATGTTACTAGGTTTCGGTTGTCACCCAAATAACACAACATTTGATGTTGTAAGATTTGAAATAAATCATTGGGACCACTATAAGCCCTCCTTAAAACTATGCAAAGATCAAGAATTAATTTACCGCAAGCAATGAACATCAATACATAAATCAATAATTTCCTTCTGGAACCATAAAAATTGAGTATTGAGTATATACAACGAAGGAGTTGTTAAATAGGCAACGTACCTCCCAGAAAGTATATCACCTTGCCCACCACAGCGTCGAGGAGAACCAAAGATGCTAACTGATTTAACTGCATATATATATTTAAAAATGATTACCAAAATAATGATCCATTTCTTTTAAAAAAGCATTTTAGGACACTTAAAACACTTGACTATACTTTTGGGTCATGTTTAGACCGTTTAACCTGTTTTTTCTATATATTTATCTTTCTTTTGCATTTATCTTTTTGGCCATGTGCATCCTTATCTGTAAGGGCATAAATGTGTGTTTCTGTAAATAATTAATTATCAGAAGTAAGTTCATTGCCATATTACTTTTGGACCAACATATATTACTTTATACACACACAAACATCAGATGATGCAATAATTAATTAAAGAGTAAGATGTTTAGAAATGACTTGATTTACTTTATAAAAACTTAAACTAAATGCAATTTTATCATTCAAAAAACAATTAATATGATTAAACGTGTGTGCCTTGCACGTAAACTTAGACCAACCTTACATAAGTACACTATATAATGATCATACAAGTGAATTACAAAAGCACTACCTTCTTTGCCATCACTAATGTAATCAGATTGTCCTTTATGAAGAATAGTCACACCACCAATACTGCCAAAGGAAAGGTTTTGATCCATTAATCACATTAACCCATAGACATCAGTAGTAATAACAGAAAAAAACTGAAAAATGGATTCAATTTGTGTATCAACTATTAAAAGTAAAGGTACTCTTTAGGGGATGTTCGGTAGCGAGAAATGGAAATGGTTTCATTTCTCTTTTGTGGTAGACCTAGAGAAAAGGGAACAAGGAGATTCCCATCCTCTGTGTTTTAACTTCACTCAATTAGTAGTGAAACCAAATTTTGTAAACAAGTTTTTCTCTGCGGCTTTTATCCGAGAAATGGGTTAGCTTATAAAAAAGAGGGCATAAATTGAGACAATGACATGCAGGCCGCATTCTTTGCAAAATTACAGGCCATTTAAAACCCTTCTTTAGCTACTTAGATTATAGTTTAATGTGATTATTAAGGTTTTCAGCATTAAACTTTTCAGCCAATTTTATTCTCTGCATTTCTTTTGTTTGTCTCAATTCATTTCTTCTCCCTACCAAACATGCCCGAAATTGACTTGGCTTCGCTTCAAGACGCTATTCGCCAATAAAAAAAGAAAATAATAATAAGGGGGAAAGAGGGAGACTACCGTCGACCGTGAGGGAGACTACCGCCCCTGAGGGGCTTGTTGCTAGAGGCATCCCCTCAAATGAGATTGATCAACTTTAGGAAGACAAACTAGAGGTGAAAAATCCCATCACTTACTTACAAATGGGTTGATTTGGGTTATGTATTATCTCTGGCAGGTACCGGTAAAAAAAGGCTTACAATTGAAGCAGGCCAAACAGTCAAAAATTGCCCAAAGTGCATTTTCACTGCCTAAAACCTCCTAAGCGGTTTTATGATCAGATTGTTTTTCGATTAATATAGATTTGACATACTAATAATCTATTAAAGAAAAGGCAAAAAGTTTTTTGGCATCAACTCAATCCAACCTGTGAAAGATTTACCTGCTTTGACAAGTTAACCTACCCACCTCACCCGCTCAGTTTTCCACCTCTATGATAAACTATCAGCAAAGATATTGAAAAACAAACTGATTACATTAATAAATAAACTACCTGCTGGCGAGAGACACTAACTGACGGGGTCCATCTTGATCATTTACTTCAGAGTTTAAAACTTTCTGAACAAGGCGTTTATATTCATTTACATTTGGAGTCAGAACTGCTAAAGGGTAGCCACTGAGTAGATCAAGACGATTTGTGACAAGAAATAGCCCATCCTATAAACCGCTCAAAAGAACATCCACAAAAATTATACGTAAAACAGAAGCATACAACCAGAAACAACATAACAAAATCTCACAAAAATATCCATAGCTCTAGGATTCATACCCCATCAATGACCATCGGTACATTGCTTCTCCTTGCACTCTTCATAATATCACTTACACAATCCTTCAAGTATAACAAACATCACAGACAAAACAATTCATATATCATATCACATGTTTATGTACATCCTAATGATTTGAAAAATAACGAATTGAACATCAAAAAGAGTCACGCCGCACCAGAAGGAATGGATCTCTTCCGAGCCCGGGACCAACGACAAGACAATCAAATCTTTCCATCCACTTATCAACCTCAGCAAGAACCAGTGCCGCGACTGATTGTCGGTCTTCATCTCTGAGAATTCACAAACATCAGAACCAACTTCGCACGAACAAAGGGGTCAAAAACTGATAATCGAACCGACCTCACACTATACGATTCCTCTAGCAAAGGATGCACAATCAACTCAGGACTATAACCTTTTATAACAGGAGCAGCATCTCTAGTGCAGAACACATGTGATAAATCCGCACCCTAATAAAAAAATCAATCAAAATTAAACAACTTTAAAGGGAATTACACTCCAAACTATAACAAAATGATGTGTAAACACTAAACAGAGTATATACTAACAATCTTGAGAGCTGAAATCGCAGAGAAGTATGGTGCACCAGTATACTCACGGCAACCACCTACAACCGCTATCTTTCCTAATCAAACAACAACATATGAAACAAATTTAGGGGAAAACTTCGATTTTGCAGTGAATTCACATTAAACTACTGATACCCACATCAAATTTGATACAAATTATTAAAATTCTGGTGTCGATTTTGCAAAGGGAACTCACCAGCTTGACCTTTATGCTTAGTTGAATCAAGGGTCGGAGAAATTGACCTCAAGATGCTAAGAGCATCGGCTTCTAAAGTGGGGTTCCCACCGCTGGTTACAGATTGCATTCTTGTGGTGTTGTTTACTGAATGAAGGGTGTTGTTGGTGTTGGTTTGGTGATCAATTGTTATACAGTTGATCAAGTGCCGTTGACGCCTTATTATGCCACCGTAACGCTGCTGCATATGTGGGTTCTTTCAATTGCAGAAACAACCTGAAATTACCCTAAGATTGAAAGACGATTTGGGTTTACAAGAAAGGGGGAAGTTACAAGAACATGTGAGTGAGTGAGTGAAAGATGAATAATTTGCAGAAATCGGAAAACGGTAATTCAGGCTTACCGTACAATTTCTTTTATTTTTCCTCTTTTCTACATTAGATTTCTCTCTTAGAAAAATCCTACTCATAAATTTTTTATTTTTATTCCTATAGTTATATTAAAAATTATTATATTTTTTTAATTAAATAATATTTTTATATCATTATTATTTTTTTATCTCTCCTTCACATACAGCCATTTTCAAAAATATTAAAAAAATTATAAGAATTAAACAGTAATTCTTTAATATATCAATCAACAATACTATTTTCTTTCTTTTTCACTCACAACCACTCAAAACTATTTCATATAATATACCAAACACACTTACATATTTTAAGAATTTCACTATGAATGCTCTCACTATAATAAAATTTCTATAATTTAATATTCAATAAGTTAATAATCTTGATAAACTTAATAATTCGTCTGGTCTTAATTTGGGACCAATATAAATTGAACCCCAATCGATAAAATTATAAGATAGTAATTTTTTTAAAATCTCAATGTAAATATATTGTTTCCAGCGAAACTATAAATTAATAATTATTAAAATAATTTAAAATTCTAGAATTATCTAGTAAATGTACATGAGAATCTAGATCTATGTATATTGAACTTGACAAGTTAATTAATGTGTGAATGTATATGGGAATTTTGAAACTCTTTGTTTCTGTTTTATTTAAATAAGTAAAGTGAATGAGCATGAAAATTTTAAAGGTCGATACATTAACTTGAGAGTTGCTCACAAATATAATCCAACTCTTTAAATTAATATTAATTAGAGGTTTACTGTATATTTAATGATTAATTATAAAGGTTAATGTAAAAAATTATATTACATACATTAGGAGATGTAATTTCAAACAGGTCGAATAACTTATCGATCAATGCAAACAGCCTTTGGTAATAATACTTCATCTAGAGTTCATTTCACTAGTGATGTGAATGTTATGACGATGAAAAAGAAGCATATTTGCTGCTTATTATTTTGTGGTGTGTAAACTTAATAATTTTCTTCCCACTAAAATATATACGATGAGTAGTCACGTTACTAACAACGAGATCAGGTAAAGCACTAGTCTTTAAGAGGTTACAATAGATATGGAATACAAGTTAGATATTTAAAATGAACCACATAAGAAATCATGACGACAAATCCGAGCTCTAATAAGAGTTATGGGTTTGGTGGTTACCTGTTAGAATCATTTTTTTAATAAAACTTGTTTTTTAGAATAGTTAACTGATACACTCTTTAGTTTTAGTTCTAAATCCACCCTTTTTGTTTGTCAAGAGACTTAAAAATCAACCACACGAGAAAGACACATTGCAAACACACTTTTATACCCACACCACAAGCTACTTTGTAAAAAAATTCTGCATTAAATACTCAATTTACGTGTAACTTTCGTATAACCTCATTAACTAATATTTTAAATTCTAATGTGAGACTACTTCACTTCGTAAAGGTTTTTGTCTTATAAATGAAAGGACCCGAGCATCATGTAAAATAGTTTAGAGTAGTATATGGGTAAAAGTAGGATTAAAGTATATTTGCTGGTAAAGAAACTATATCTTTAAACTATTTGATTATTTGATTATCAGAACTCGATATCAATACAGGTGGATTTTCTTTAATTTTTCTATTAATGTTTATTGATTATAGTCACATAAGTTGACATGTCACACTACGTTTGCTTATTTAAATTATCTATATAATTAAATAAATATTATTTTAATTTTAATTTCATTTAAGAATCCAAAATAGCTTATAACTCTACCGTGACCACGGTCACTGCCCCCTAGAAAAAACTTGTTCTTCTTCCGTAAAGAACTCTTCAAATATTATGAACCGAATCTTTTTATAAAAGTACGCACAATACTTTTATGTTTACGAGCTAAAGTTCTAGCACAAGAAAGTCGGAGTATATATTTTACTCGATACAAACTTTTTTCTTTTGAAGATCCACTATGATATTGAGAAATGTATATATAGCCAAAACGCTCAATAATATCAGAATCCGATAAATCGGTTCAAATCGTTTTACCAGTAGGATACTCCACTGCGTCACTTCATCAACCACCACCATCAAAAGTAGCATTGGAATTTTCTATGAAAGAAAAAGTTATTTATTTTAAATAATTTTAACAAAATAGAAGTTACTATTTATTATTTTAACTTTAAGAGTTTGAAAATTAAGTTATGTTTGATTCGTAGAATTTGATGAAAATAAAATTGGAATTGTAAAATATTCTAATGGAAATTATGTTTAGTTGGTTTATTGAAGAAATTAAAATTGAAAACTTTTCCTACAACCAAAGGAACTAGTTTTATACCCGTCCTGTGACCGGGTATTTTAATATCATAATAACGTAAATATTTTTATTTCATTCTAAACACAAGTGTATTTGTTTAATATTAACGTACAAGTCATTTAGGCTATGAGCAAAAAATAACCAAATACGCTAAAAGAACCACAAAGTAAGGTATCCCACAACTTTTAACCAAGTAACAAAATGATAGCCAAACCAATTAAACGATTACAATTAAAATTAGAGAATAATATCAATAGATCAAAAAACATACGAAAATCTGATCAAGACTTTATAAATAAATCAAAACCTTGACATACATGTAAATTGACGTGAGAACCCATAGACTTGATGATAATGCTAATTGGAATCATGTAAATTGGATGTGTAATAGATAAAAAGGATCAACAGTTTGCAAAATAAAATACATTTAACATCTGTGATTACAACATAAGTATCTCAACTTCACAAATAAATTCTAGCGTCCACCTTACCTAGATTGAGTAAAGAGAGATAGTCCAGAACATTTAGGCCTATCGATATATGTTAACCCCCATGCATGAGTGTTTATAAATCGGCATGTGTGTTCCTGAAGCAAACGTTTGAAGCCATATCTCAACCTGTTCAAACAATGTAACATCTCGTATTTTCGTTAACCTAAAAGTTAACATTGTTATGTTCTTGTAAGGACTTTTCTATCATTTAATTAAACTTTGGGGACTTGTTACGTTTAATTCTTAGTTTGTTTTTAGATCTTTAATGTGGATGTAAATAATTAATTATTAAATTGAACATGATGATAATACAATTAATAGTAGTAATAATAATACAAAAAGTAATAATAATAGTGATAATAAAAATATTGTTATTAATAATAATAATAATTTCTAAAATATATATATATATATATACATATATATAAACTTAAAAATGTTTAAAACTTAAGTTAAACAATGTTCTGGGGGTTGTTTGTCATTTTAGAAACCTTAAATGAAATTGTTTACATAAAATAACAAAAACTTAAAACTGCAGGGGCTAAAAGTGTAAAATTGAATAAAAACCCAAAATTCCCCTTTCTTCACCCGCAATTCCGGCCGGGAGCCGGCCAAACTCCGGCCGCGGCTCCGGCCAACCCACAACCACCAAATCAGGTCGTTTCGTGTTGCCCAAAACGCACCAAAGTGATCGTGAATCAGTTTCCAACAACAATAAGTGAATTAATTGAACTTTAAACTCGATTTTAACACTCGAACTCGAAACCGAACACCCCCTTCGAAATCCAATTCGGTTCTTCTCAATAAACTGACCATTTGCGCAATTAAAGACTCTAAAACGTTCGTGTAATCACAACAAAGATGAATGCATAGTTTAATTCGAGTTTAACCATCATTTAAACAATCAATCATAACCGAAACAGTCGAATGGAAACCGAAGCTTGTTCGACACCTTAACGCACAAATCGAACCTATATAACAGAGGACAAATCTCCCCTTTGATCCCTTTCAACTCTTTGTAACCACTAATTCGTGATACACACACACAAACAATCAAATTCTAAGCCTCTGTTCTTCGCGAGCGAACGGAGACAAAACCGAGCATGAACACTTCAATTCGGCTACAATCAGGTATGTTTAATATATCATTGTGCTCGTTTAAACATGGGGAACAAAAGCCCTATGTTTATTACTGTAATCATCACGAATTCGAGTCTAATTTGAATTAAATTGAACCTAGGGTTTATATGAAATTGGGATTATTTTGTGCTTGTGTTTAAAAGATTTTAAAACCGAAAGTAACCGCGGCTGAGGCCCTGGTTCACTGGTTAAGACACTATCCTCTAAACATGAGGTCCCGGGTTCGAACCCGGGCACCCTCATGTTTTATTTTTAAAGGCTTTTTAGCTCAAAACAAATTTTAGAAAAATTTTAAAATATATAAAAAATTATTTTTATAAATTCCAAATATTTTCGAAAGCTTCCAAATATTTTCTGCAATTTTTCTAAGTTTGAATAAAAAATGTTTTTATTAATAAAATATTTTAACAAAGCTTGTTTTAATAATTTTTCCTGAATTGAAAATAATAATTGGTAAATTATTATTGGACCACATATTCTTTTCAATTAATTTTATTTAAATAGTAATAAACTTTAGTTATAAAATTTTATTTAAACTTTATATACCACCATTTAAATAATTATAATTGTTTCTTTTCATATCTTTGAATAGAATATAAAAATAGATATTTTCCAAGAAAATATAAATTCAGCCCATTTGTTAAATATAATTAATTGACAAATACCAAATTGAAACCGTAGTTCTCGTTAATTCAGTAAACTTATAATTTAACATAAATCTTGTAAATATATATATATATTTAGGTGCCTTGTGACGAGTTACGTTGGAACGACGCATACTAATTTCTTATTAATCATCAAACATATACTTATTTATCAAGTGAGTATTTCTATACCCCTTTTTTTCTTATTTTCACACTTTGGGGTGAAACATGTTAACTTATATCATTGCACTTGTAAACTTATTTGAGACTTGTAAACTTATGGCAATTCAACATGTAAAGTTGTGGTTAGTTGAACTTTTGTGGTTACCATGTTATGGCGTTATATGTACAATCATTAACTATTGCTAGCCCAGCGAAGTCATAGATCTATGGGACAGACAACCTATTTGGTGCTAAAGTCGATGTATTGCCGACTCCTAGGAGCCGTATGCTTGTGCACTAGGGAACCAAATACACTTAGCTGATCGTATATACTTTTAACGTATAAGACTTGTAAAACTTTGTCGAGGTTTGATTGTTGCATTGTTCATAACATCCCTAATCACTTTATTCACTAACTTATGACTTGAAATGTCATCTATTATATACTTATGTATTGAAAACTATGGAATGCTCACCAACATTTTTATGTTGATATTTTATTTTTAACATGTTTCAGGAATACCTCAAGTATGTGTTCTACACTTTGAAGCTTGTCACACTTAGGACTAGACTTAGAGAAATAAATGAATGATCTTGTTACTTTTATCTTTATATTCTTAATGTATCTTTGGTTGAGATTTTACTTGTAAGGTTATAAACGAATCTTATGATTAATATATTTGGATTAAATAATAGCGTTATGTGGCTGTGAACAATCGTAACTCTCACACCTCGACGTTTCCGCCGTCAAGGTTGGGGTGTGACAGATTGGTATCAGAGCCCACAACTATAGGGATTTAGGTTATTAGAAATAGTGACATAGACTATAGCTTATGCATGAACCTTATAGGATAATATTTATATTCTTGTAGATACATATATGTTTTTCATGCTACATAATGCTATGCCTTCTTACGTGTAACTTGATGCATTAGTATAGGATTGCCTTATGTATGCTTAAAACTTAGTTACTTGTCTCCCTAAACTTAACTTTGACTCTTTGACTCTCCCCGACAAATGAACTTCCTAAACCTATGCTCAACGACATGTGGAGTCTACACTTATCGTCGTGGGTTCAATTCCTTAGACTCTATGTCTAATCTATGAAAATCTCATCAAGGTTTTGATTTCATAAACCAAAGAAATTTGTGTGACACATAGACACCTGTATTCTGGATTTCCTGGCAAAAGGCTTTAGGGCTAAGGCAAGCATATCGTATAAATCTCATTACGAGACCAGTTATGCTTACCTGGGGATTTCTGGGATGAGTGATAAACTATGGTCGACATACACAAGTTTCTAAGGCTAATGGGTCAATTTACCTTGACGAGTCAACGATTCCAAATGGTAATGCGTTACCAACTGGAACCATCCTATTTGTATTTTAAATATCAAAAATCCCTGATCCCTTGAACTGGTTTATCATCCAAAGCTCTAATATCTTCTCATCTTATAGAATGTTCTCGTTAATATTCAACTCGTTATGCTCCTCAGTTCTTACGATTAAACATCGTCATACGTGGTGCGCCTTATGTAACTATTTTTATACCTTGACCAACGTGTACATGGATCTTAATAGATCCAAAGATATTGGTCGTCTAAACCTAATGGTCCTCAAAGCTTTAACTCGCTACCAACGGTTTTCAAATCTCCTTAAAAAGGTGCCCCATAACTAAAGACATGCAATGCTGTAAGGTGGAATTCCTACATCTCGGGATACTTTGTCTAGGCAAAGTGTAAATAGTGATTTGATTCAACCATGGAATCCGTTTACCTGACTTGAAACCCTTGATATGAGTGATCACTTATAAGTACGCGTGTCTTTAATAAAGCTATGGTTGAGCTCATATCCTGAGAAGTCCATGTATTTCCTTTCGATCGAACGTTCACATCTCATTGTGGTGTTAAATAATTCTTGTCCTTGATTTCGTCTTCCCAATTTAAACCATCCAAGATTTGAACACCACAACAAATTCTGTTATCTTGAACTTTGATTTTAAGCTTGTAATCATGATTTTCTCTTTCGTTATATTGTTGTAACTTGAAATTTCTTGAATTTTTAAATTGATATTCTTTTCTTTTCGCTGTTTTGTCAAACTTCGTACCGTTTACACCGTGGGAGATGCAAGAGTTTGTAAGTCAACCTATGACTAAGAACACTCGTACCTCCTAAATGATTCTAACTCATTAAAACAGGGGTGATTCCCTTACTTTGATGATTCTCAATTCGTTTTAATAAATGGTTTCCAATCATGTGATTTATGAAATTTCATTTTCTGGATTGGGGTGATTTCCTTATCTTGAGGATTGACTTCAATTATTCTCATTGGAACTTGCATTTCACGAATGACAGGATCTCACCAAAATAGGATTGAAACCCGTACTTTGGTGACAATTGTCAATTTCCGATTGTTTTCTTGGTATTATGAAATTCAATCATCAAGATAGGCGTGAATTCCATACCTTGATGATAATTTTATTTTCATGGATTGTATTTTCTTAAATGAAACGACCTCATCAAAGTAGGAGTGAATTCTGGATTTTGATGAAGAAGTTCATCCTATTATATTTTGTTTTTGTAAAACTTCACCGTTAAGATAGGGGAGACGTCCCTTACCTTAATGGTGAGTTACCTCGTTTTATTTCTGTGGATCCTCAACAATGAGTTGGGATCGAACTTTTTGATTGGTAAGTTAGTGGTCATACCTTGGGAATACACCATCAAGTTAGGGGTGAAAACCATACCTTGATGACTATTCTCATTTCTTGATCTTCAACTTACCAAGGTTGTAATCAAGTGACGAGAAGCATGTAGTAACTTGAAGGGTGAAACAATGTTAGTGTTTCGACCAATCAAGCCAAAGCATGATCTCTGAACTTGAAGGGTGAAACAATGTTAGTGGTTCACTGGTTAAGACACTATCCTCTAAACATGAGGTCCCGGGTTCGAACCCGGGCACCCTCATGTTTTATTTTTAAAGGCTTTTTAGCTCAAAACAAATTTTAGAAAAATTCTAAAATATATAAAAAATTATTTTTATAAATTCCAAATATTTTCGAAAGCTTCTAAATATTTTCTGCAATTTTTCTAAGTTTGAATAAAAAATGTTTTTATTAATAAAACATTTTAACAAAGCTTGTTTTAATAATTTTTCCTGAATTGAAAATAATAATTAGTAAATTATTATTGGACCAAATATTCTTTTCAATTAATTTTATTTAAATAGTAATAAACTTTAGTTATAAAATTTTATTTAAACTTTATATACCACCTTTTAAATAATTATAATTGTTTCTTTTCATATCTTTGAATAGAATATAAAAATAGATATTTTCCAAAAAAATATAAATTCAGCCCATTTGTTAAATATAATTAATTGACAAATACCAAATTGAAACCGTAGTTCTCGTTAATTCAGTAAACTTATAGTTTAACATAAATCTTGTAAATATATATATATATTTAGGTGCCTTATGACGAGTTACGTTGGAACGACGCATACTAATTTCTTATTAATCATCAAACATATACTTATTTATCAAGTGAGTATTTCTATACCCCTTTTTTTCTTATTTTCACACTTTGGGGTGAAACATGTTAACTTATATCATTGCACTTGTAAACTTATTTGAGACTTGTAAACTTATGGCAATTCAACATGTAAAGTTGTGGTTAGTTGAACTTTTGTGGTTACCATGTTATGGCGTTATATGTACAATCATTAACTATTGCTAGCCCAGCGAAGTCATAGATCTATGGGACAGACAACCTATTTGGTGCTAAAGTCGATGTATTGCCGACTCCTAGGAGCCGTATGCTTGTGCACTAGGGAAGCAAATATACTTAGCTGATCGTATATACTTTTAACGTATAAGTGTAAGGCCCCATTCCCAGGAAACCTCACAGTTGGCAATTCATAGCATAAATTCAGTTCAATAACAAAACATTGCAGCGGAAAATAATTAAACATTCGTTAAAGACTTAGAAACCCCATTGTACTCATACATTTGTCTTTTAAAGGTAAACAAAACATATTCCTTGTTCATTAATTACAATAAAGACTTCATTAATAGGAATGCCATCCATATTTCCCCAAGTAGCTCCGTGGTGCCATCCTCAGCATCAGCGTCTACCTGCCCACTATTATGCATAAAAAGTCAGCCACGCTGAGTGAGTTCTAGTTTTATATAAGTAAGAAAGTATAATCTTTTATCCTTTCATATAATGAACACGCATACATCATACTATAAACATTACTTGCATCACATTAGGCACGTTCATTATCTTTTATTCTTTCATTTCGTTTTACTTCATCATCGGCGAGGTTTGCACAAAGCAAGCTCTCCATGTTGATTGACAACGAATGTCAATCCCCGACGGTCGATCGATCCCCGTCGGTACACATCTTCATGGTAGTTTCCCCCGACAGTTGATCCACACTAGCAGGCACATAGCCCGCTCATGAATACGGATCCATCATCATACATCAGACTCACACATAAGTGGAGTCTATCATAGTGCTTGCAAGACTTTTCATCATCAAACGGGCCCGGGGGTAACATTCGTTAAGTTCCACTTCTCATTAGTATTATTTTTTCACATAATATATATATAATACTTAGCTTATTAAGTACACAACATACCAAGTACTAGTCATCATAACATGTAACCGACCCACCGCGGGACAGCGGGGGTTCGGGGGCGGCAGCCCCTGACAGCGGGGTCCTAGGGGCAGCAGCCCCTAGTGGGGTCCAAGGGGCAACGCCCCTGGCTGGGGCCGGGCTGCCAGGTCAGCGCGCCCGAAAATTATTTTGAGCTATTTAAGTGTCACATTTTGCTTTAGAAAAATGTATTTCCTTGCTAAAACACCTTGAAATCCTTATCTTGAAAACCTTATGTTTACTATGCATAATAGCCCCAAAAACAAGGAAAAACGTTTAAATAAGGGGATCTAGAACTCACCTGAACTTAGCAAATAGCTTAATTCCTAAGTTACCTAAGCTATGGTCCGAATGCTCTAGCTGCACGAAAGTTAATACACAAAAACATCATTTTCTTCATAATTTCGCCCATAGTTTCGCTGGCAGTTTCGCTGGCAGTTTCGCTGCCAGTTTCGCTGGGCAGCATTTCTGCCAGTTTCGCTGGACAAATTCGCTGCCTTGAGCGCCCAACTTTCGTTGGAATTTCCTAGTTTCGCAACGTCTAAGGTCAGCCTAAGTACTTAGCGAAGCTATCAGCGAAACTGTAGTTTCGCTGTAGCGAAACTGTAGTTTCGCTAAGATTCTCCTAGTTTCGCTGGTAAAATGCACAGTTTCGCTGGATAAATACTTAAATTCGCTGGATCGGGGCCCAGTTTCGCTGGATGAACAAAAACTCAGATCCAGCCCGTTTTTAACCCAAAATCTTAACTTTTTACGTCCAAATCCTTAGTTTACCTTCCATGAAGTCAAATCTAAGCTTTTTACACGTTTTCATACGTAAAAATTCGACCTTTATGTGTTTCTTTAAACTTTTCAAAACCCCAAAACCCTAGAATCCGGGTTTGATCTACAGAAGGTATTAGAGGTCGATTCTTACCTTGTTTGTTGCTCCTTTCTTTAAGATTTGATGCACAAACACCCAGATCTTCAATCCCTTGATCTTAGAAGCTTCAAATCTTGAGATTTCACCACTTTCTCTCTCTACTTTCTCTCTCTACGAATTTGGTGGCTAGGGTTGATAATGTTGAAATGAATCTGGTCATGCATTGTTTAAGGGCTGATTAGGGCCCTTAAACCCACCAACACCTAGCCCATTAAGGCTAATTTGGTCCATAGCCCACCAATTTATCCTTATTTCTTAAATTAACCCTTAAAAGCCCATTATTATTAAATGGCTTGTCTTCGGGAAATTTAAGGGCGTTACAAGTCTCCCCCACTTATTTAGGTTTCGTCCTCGAAACCTGTCAGTCCTCAAACAATTGAGGATAAAATTTCCTCATATCTTCCTCGGTCTCCCACGTAGATTCTGATCCCTTTCTGTGCTTCCACTGTACTCGTACCAGCGGAACTACGTTATTAAGTAAGTGTTTCTCCTACCAATCCAGGATGGCCATCGGCTGCTCTACATAGTTCAGTCGCTCGTCGACTTCAATGTCCTCTAATGGTACAAATGCATCATCGTCTGCTAGACATTTCCTAAGATGAGATACATAGAACGTAGGGTGAATTCCGCTCAACTCATCAGGTAATTCTAGTCTGTAGGCCACCTCCCCTACCCTTGCGATAATACGGAATGGCCCTATGAACCTTGGGCTTAGCTTTCCCCTTTTTCGAAACTTAATGATCCCTTTCCAAGGCGATACTTTGAGCATAACCTTGTCACCAACCTCAAATTCTATAGGCCTACGCCTCTTATCGGCATAAGACTTCTGGCGGTCCTTTGCGGCTTTCATGAATGCCTTAATTTTATCTAACTTCTCGGTTGTGACCTCAATCACTTCGAGACTCCCTAATTCTTTTTGCTCGATGTCACCCCAACACATGGGTGTTCTACACTTCCTACCGTACAACATTTCGTAAGGGGGCATACCAATGCTGGCATGGTAACTATTATT
The DNA here is from genome assembly GCA_024085815.1 of Flaveria linearis. Taxonomy (NCBI): domain Eukaryota; kingdom Viridiplantae; phylum Streptophyta; class Magnoliopsida; order Asterales; family Asteraceae; genus Flaveria; species Flaveria linearis. The sequence goes on from CM044015.1 coordinate 9,886,557, forward strand.
ATATGAGAATTCCGCCAACGGTAAGTGCTCATCCCAACTCCCTCCAAAGTCGATTACACATGCTCGCAGCATGTCTTCTAACGTTTGAATCGTTCTTTCCGACTGACCATCCGTTTAAGGGTGATAAGCCGTGCTGATATGTAGTCTCGTCCCTATCGCATCGTGGAATCTCCTCCAAAACTTTGATGTAAAACGGGTGTCACGATGCGACACGATGGACACCGGTACGCTGTGACGAGTTACGATTCCCTGGATGAATAGATCCGCCAATCTTTCAGATGAATACGTCTCGCGGATCGGTAGGAAGTGGGCGCTTTTGTCAAGCGATCGACTATCACTCATATAGCATCATACCCTTTCGGGGTACGTGGTAACTTCGTGATGAAATCCATGGTGATATGCTCCCACTTCCACTCAGGTATATCCAACGGTTGGATTTTTTTCCATAGGCTTTCTGGTGTTTTGCCTTTACTTGTAAGCAAGTCAGGCACTTACTCACGTACTCCGCCACATCGCGTTTCATGCCCGGCCACCAGTAATCTTTCTGCTCGAAGAAGTACTCCAAGCTTTTGTGGTCTGTGAAGATGGTGCACTTCGTTCCGTGGAGATAGTGCCTCCAAATCTTTAATGCCAAGACCACGGCTGCTAGCTCCAAGTCATGGGTGGGATAACTAACCTCATGAACTTTCAGCTGTCGGGATGCATAGGCTATAACCTTTCCTCTATGCATTAACATGCACCCCACCCCGAGTAGGAAGCATCAGAATAACCCACCAAGTCTTCACTTCCATCGGGTAATGCCAATACAGGAGCTTGGGTCAACCTCGTCTTTAATTCTTCGAACGCCTTCTCTTGAGCTTGACCCCATACAAACTTTACATCCTTCCGGGTCAACTTGGTCAGTGGAGAAGCAATTTTGGAGAAGTCTTGAATGAATCTTCTGTAATAGCACGCCAAACCCAAGAAACTGCGGATCTCGGATGGCGTCTTTAGAGACTTCCATTGCATCACCGCCTCCACCCTTGCCGGATCGACCATAATCCCTTCCGGACTCACCACGTGACCCAAGAAATTGAACTTCACGCAACCAGAATGCGCACTTGGAGAACTTAGCGTACCATTTCTCCCTTCTCAATGTTTCCAATACTTCTCGAATGTGACCGACATGCTCTATCTCGTTCCTTGAATAAATCAGGATATCATCAGTAAACACAATCACTGATTTATCCAACATCGGCCGGCACACTCGGTTCGTCAGGTCCATAAAAGCAGCTGGCGCATTAGTCAAACCGAAAGACATGACGAGGAACTCGTAGTGACCGTAGCGCGTACGAAAAGCCGTTTTAGGGATATCCTGTTCTTTCGCTTTTAGCTGATAGTAACCCGATCGAAGGTCTATTCGTGAAAACCAATTGGCGCCTTGAAGCTGGTCACACAAATCATCGATTCTAGGCAAGGGGTATCTGTCCTTTATCATCAACTTATTCAGCTCGCGGTAGTCGATACACATTCTCATACTATCGTCTTTCCTCTTTACAAACAGGACCGGAGCACCCCAAGGTGAGATACTCGGCCTAATGAACCCCTGACCTAGCAGCTCTTGCAACTGCTCCATCAACTCTTTCATTTCCGTCGGAGCAAATCGATACGGTGCTTTGGTGACAGGTTAAGCACCTGGTATCAGGTCAATCTGGAACTCGATCTCTCGATCAGGTGGCAATCCCGATAAGTCTTCCAGGAACACGTCTGGAAAATCACACACAACCGGCACATCGGATAGTTATGGTGTTGGCGTTTCCACATCCTTCTCATAACATAAGGAAGCGCTACATCCACGCCTCATGCACTTTCCCGCCACCGCCATCGAAATCACTTTCGGAATCGTCGTAACCCGATCTCCGTATATTGTCACCGGACTTCCGTCAGGCGTCGTCAGTCTAATCACCTTCTTTCGGCACACGATATTCACCTAGTAAGTTGCTAACCAATCCCTCCCTAGTACTACATCCAATCCTGCCAGGGCATCACATGTAACTTGGTAGCAAACCTATGACCTTCTAATTCTATAGTGAAGTTCTCTATCACATCCGTAACTCTAATGAACTTACCAATAGCAGTTTCTACGTCAAACGACTCATCAAGGCATTTACTACTAACAGGCAGTTTAGCACAGAAAATAGCAGAAATAAAACTCCTACTGGGCAACTTAACATAGAAAAACAACAAAACAAAACTCCTTCTAGCACCGGAATTATACGACACGGAAGGCAGAAATTTATTTACTATATACATGCCTGTCACAATATCGGGGCCCGTCCTAACCTGCTCCGGCCTTATCGCGAAGGCCCTGCGCCCTCTGCCCTTGGCTTCTTGCAATCCCTGCTTTTGTGACCCCTTCCACTGCAGTTGTAGCATCGTACCACTCCACACTCTCTGGCCACGTGACCTTGCTTCCCGCATCGGTAACAGACATTGGTTCCCAATCTACATTCCCCGAGGTGTTCTCTGGCACACTTACCACACTTCTTAGTCCTCGCACCAGACGAAGCTGCACGCCGGCCCTCCGTCCTTGCAACCTTTGTGTTGAGGGTGGCACTGTCACATCCAACCCGCTTTCCATGCCAGTTCTTGTTATCGCTATTCTTCGTGTTTTCTTCAATAGTAGTCGTCTCCTTCGCCGCCCTAATTATCTCAGTTATAATGGACGGCAGAACCGCCTGTAGGGCCTGTTGGACTCCCTCAACAACAGCCTCTTTCATGGCGATCCTCAAACTGGTGCCATCATCGCTGCCTTCTACGTGAGGGGCCTCGGGCTCTTCGAGTGCCATTTCAGCCGCCCTAGCCATGCTTCTCGTGATACGCGGTTTGGCACCACGTTCACCACAACCCCTATCTGGCAAAACCTTAGAAGATCTACCGCTAGCCATCCTCTATCCCACACTGAAAGATTCAAATACCAACGCGGTCATTCAAGGGAATAGCTCAGTTTATGTCAAGTACAGTAAGTCCCTAATTACAGTGGCCAGTTGTGATTAGCCACTTACTTTACTCTTCGTACCTCGAGCATTACCTGTCCTGACTACATTAGCATCTAAATCTAACAGTAACACATAAACACATAACATGCGCACATAATACCAGTTAACTTTAAGAAAATACCTGATGGCACATAGCTACTCAGATTGGCATTCCTTCCCTTTCCGTCCCATTTTCAGTTTAAGTTAAGGTTTATTTTGAAAAATTACCCATTTCACTTAAACATTGGCTCTGATACCAACTTGTAAGGCCCCATTCCCAGGAAACCTCACAGTTGGCAATTCATAGCATAAATTCAGTTCAATAACAAAACATTGCAGCGGAAAATAATTAAACATTCGTTAAAGACTTAGAAACCCCATTGTACTCATACATTTGTCTTTTAAAGGTAAACAAAACATATTCCTTGTTCATTAATTACAATAAAGACTTCATTAATAGGAATGCCATCCATATTTCCCCAAGTAGCTCCGTGGTGCCATCCTCAGCATCAGCGTCTACCTGCCCACTATTATCCATAAAAAGTCAGCCACGCTGAGTGAGTTCTAGTTTTATATAAGTAAGAAAGTATAATCTTTTATCCTTTCATATAATGAACACGCATACATCATACTACAAACATTACTTGCATCACATTAGGCACGTTCATTATCTTTTATTCTTTCATTTCGTTTTACTTCATCATCGGCGAGGTTTGCACAAAGCAAGCTCTCCATGTTGATTGACAACGAATGTCAATCCCCGTCGGTACACGTTATCCATGGTCGCTACCCCCGACGGTCGATCGATCCCCGTCGGTACACATCTTCATGGTAGTTTCCCCCGACAGTTGATCCACACTAGCAGGCACATAGCCCGCTCATGAATACGGATCCATCATCATACATCAGACTCACACATAAGTGGAGTCTATCATAGTGCTTGCAAGACTTTTCATCATCAAACGGGCCCGGGGGTAACATTTGTTAAGTTCCACTTCTCATTAGTATTATTTTTTCACATAATATATATAATACTTAGCTTATTAAGTACACAACATACCAAGTACTAGTCATCATAACATGTAACCGACCCACCGCGGGACAGCGGGGGTTCGGGGGCGGCAGCCCCTGACAGCGGGGTCCTAGGGGCAGCAGCCCCTAGTGGGGTCCAAGGGGCAACGCCCCTGGCTGGGGCCGGGCTGCCAGGTCAGCGCGCCCGAAAATTATTTTGAACTATTTAAGTGTCACATTTTGCTTTAGAAAAATGTATTTCCTTTCTAAAACACCTTGAAATCCTTATCTTGAAAACCTTATGTTTACTATGCATAATAGCCCCAAAAACAAGGAAAAACGTTTAAATAAGGGGATCTAGAACTCACCTGAACTTAGCAAATAGCTTAATTCCTAAGTTACTTAAGCTATGGTCCGAATGCTCTAGCTGCACGAAAGTTAATACACAAAAACATCATTTTCTTCATAATTTCGCCCATAGTTTCGTTGGCAGTTTCGCTGGCAGTTTCGCTGCCAGTTTCGCTGGGCAGCATTTCTGCCAGTTTCGCTGGACAAATTCGCTGCCTTGAGCGCCCAACTTTCGTTGGAATTTCCTAGTTTCGCAACGTCTAAGGTCAGCCTAAGTACTTAGCGAAGCTATCAGCGAAACTGTAGTTTCGCTGTAGCGAAACTGTAGTTTCGCTGTAGCGAAACTGTAGTTTCGCTAAGATTCTCCTAGTTTCGCTGGTAAAATGCACAGTTTCGCTGGATAAATACTTAAATTCGCTGGATCGGGGCCCAGTTTCGCTGGATGAACAAAAACTCAGATCCAGCCCGTTTTTAACCCAAAATCTTAACTTTTTACGTCCAAATCCTTGGTTTACCTTCCATGAAGCCAAATCTAAGCTTTTTACACGTTTTCATACGTAAAAATTCGACCTTTATGTGTTTCTTTAAACTTTTCAAAACCCCAAAACCCTAGAATCCGGGTTTGATCTACAGAAGGTCTTAGAGATCGATTCTTACCTTGTTTGTTGCTCCTTTCTTAAGATTTGATGCACAAACACCCAGATCTTCAATCCCTTGATCTTAGAAGCTTCAAATCTTGAGATTTCACCACTTTCTCTCTCTACTTTCTCTCTCTACGAATTTGGTGGCTAGGGTTGATAATGTTGAAATGAATCTGGTCATGCATTGTTTAAGGGCTGATTAGGGCCCTTAAACCCACCAACACCTAGCCCATTAAGGCTAATTTGGTCCATAGCCCACCAATTTATCCTTATTTCTTAAATTAACCCTTAAAAGCCCATTATTATTAAATGGCTTGTCTTCGGGAAATTTAAGGGCGTTACAATAAGACTTGTAAAACTTTATCGAGGTTTGATTGTTGCATTGTTCATAACATCCCTAATCACTTTATTCACTAACTTATGACTTGAATTGCCATCTATTATATACTTATGTATTGAAAACTATGGAATGCTCACCAACATTTTTATGTTGACCTTTTATTTTTAACATGTTTCAGGAATACCTCAAGTATGTGTTCTACACTTTGAAGCTTGTCACATTTAGGACTGGACTTAGAGAAATAAACGAATGATCTTGTTACTTTTATCTTTGTATTCTTAATGTATCTTTGGTTGAGATTTTACTTGTAAGGTTATAAACGAATCTTATGATTAATATATTTGGATTAAATAATAGCGTTATGTGGCTGTGAACAATCGTAACTCTCACACCTCGACGTTTCCGTCGTCAATGTTAAGTCATGCTATTTGTATTCAGTTTTTCTCACACATTGTTTGTCACACCCCGACCGTCGGCGGAATCATCGGGGCGGACGAATGGGTGACGATTGCTCATAGCACATGGAACTAATTAAGTTGAAATATCATTATATCTCATTATTCAATAAACATTACAAGACAAATAAAATAATAACATAACAATCAAAATACAACCAAAAACATAAGTCTTTCAATTAGTCTAGGTCCAAGTCCTATATGAGCACAAGAAGATCTTCAAGTAGGAAACCTAAAACATGATAAAAATAAAAAGGTCAACTAAAAAGTTGGTGAGTTTCCAAGGTTTTCATACATAATATGAAAAGATTACATGTAGCAATTCATGTCACAGGTTATAAGCTAGTAAGGTTATAGAACACATATCGTTACAACCAAACCTCGACTTGATTACAAGTATATAAGATTGGCTAAGTGTATTTGGTTCCCTAGTGCATAAGCATACGGCTCCTAGGAGTCGGCAATACATGATTCCGCCGACGGTCGGGGTGTGACAAACAATGTGTGAGAAAAACTGAATACAAATAGCATGACTCAACATACTTTGAATGAATACATGATGCACAAAAATTATAACACATGAATCTTGTTGAATTTTGTAGACTAATAATCGTATAACCATTAATTTAGACAGAGTTAGCAACTTTTTTTAACCTCGTTCAGTCCATGCGTGAGTACTGAGTGCACCTACAATGGTAATGTGAGATAGCCCAAGCCTTTCATAGCTTTTGTTCGTATTGAAAATAAAAAAAACTGATTTTCCAGTTATTAATTTAAGATTGAAAAATCTAACAGCTCATATCACATTGTTTGAACAGGTTGAGATATGGCATAACTAACACTTAATTACGACATAATTAATCAAATTTAAGAAAAAGTAAAATTATGTGAGACTTTGCAAGCAAAATTACAGATTAATTCCATTAATATTGGGTAAATATATTCAGAACTTGAAAAGTGAGATTGATAAATGCTAACCCAATCAACAACCACAAGAAGGCTCAAGAAGATGTGATTGTGGAAATCTAGTTTTAACCTTGAAGTATGATCATCATGGCAGGCAAGTCCAAAACTCTAGATCAACATCCATTGCTACAATTATAACGCTATAATAAAACCAACGGAAAGTTAAAATGTTTATACCTATACATATAAGCAAAGTTTGCACTCGAGTATGAGATCGTGAGTTTTACCCATTTACTTATGATTGTCTCAAAACGGTCGAATGAAATTAAAAATAACTACAAAGGGAATATGTCACACGAATAAAAAATTGATTAAAGTTCATTTTTAATACATACATCTTAATTTTAATGTCATAATGACATCAATTTTCTTCTTTGTTTGCATTGTAACACAAAAACAACATTTAATTAGGATCAAAATATAACACCTTTAATAATGACTTGAAAATGACCAAACTACACTAAAAGAAAAAACAAATTATAAGAAGATGAAGTACCACCTGAATATTTCTAGATATAATATCAATAAAAACATGCTACAATTAAATTTAATGTTGTATATTAGTCTTTTATTACTTATAATTTTTCTGTGCACTTAACTTCCATTATCTCTATACATAAAGCGTACAAATTACATTTATTAAATTCAAACAGTTATCACAAAATAATAATCAGAAATATGGTTTCATTTCTTAAATACATCATATGCTACAAATTTAATATGTGTAAACGTACCTGCAGTTTGCTCATCTTCAAGGTCAATTTCTTGGAGAAGTGCAGTGTCCTTGTTTAGATGCTTGGTTGGAATTGGTTTCCATTGTGTAATTCATATCAGATCACCAAACACCTAAAAATATGTAAATGATATATAATCGATTAAAATAGGAAAAAAGCAAACTTCAAGAGCTTGTTTAATTAGGCGCTTCTTCTTCTCATACAACAAACATTTTTTGGCTTGCAAACTTACTTTTTTTCTCAACCTCACATTCCATTGCAATATGTTTTCTTTGATTGCAGGTTTCTCTTCACGTTGAGAGTAAATACAATCAATTGCAGGTTCTAGAATAGGGTTTTGGTGTTCAACGTGCAGACTGCAGTTTGGGGGAAAATAATGAATCAAGACATGTGCAGCTTTATTAATATGATAACTCCTAATGGGAAAAACAATCAGTTCTTGTTGAATAGTTGAATCACCTTTGTTTTAACAGGACTTTCGAGAGAAGATGATCCAGTGGCGCTCGTTTCCATAGAGGTATGGTCTCCTTTTCCAATTAGGTACAAAACTTAAGGCAAAATGTAGAACAATCGGGCTGCTTTTATAGCACATTTTAGACGGTTACAGGGCTGTACAACCACCCCGTTTTTTTTGGGTGCTAAAACCACTCCACAATTTTAGGAAGATGAAACCACCCGATAGTTAATAAACCATCCGAAACCACCCTGGAACCGCCATAACTGCCTAATTTAAAGGGTCAGGATTTGATTTCAGCTAGTTTAAACGGTCAAGATCAATCTTACCAGCGGTTAGACTCACCGCTGGTAATATAATATATAATTCATATTCCTACGTACTAAGGATGAAATTCTATCATTTTATCGGAATGTTCGAATATTACAAAAAAAACCCTCCCTTTCTTCCTTTACCCATTCTTTAATCATAATCTTCACATCAATGGATCCAAGTAACCAAAAATCATCAAAAATCATACTCGAAGATAAAATCGAGTGAAAATGGAGGCAATGACCCTTGAAATCGAGTTCTAGATGGCAATGAATACGTAAAATCGATGGTGAAAAATGAACCAGGAGGACAATTAATAGAGATGAACACCTCAAATCAATGGTAAAGAGTGATGAGAACCTCACATCCAATTATCATCTTGTTACTCTATCAGACTTGAATCGAGTGATTTTAAAATTGAATATGATGAACTCGAGTGATGATGATGGAGATGAGCGATGATGTGCAGATTAACGATGATGAAGTGGGTTGATGAGATGAACGATGATGTGCATATGATGAAAAATCCCTGGTTTAGGGTTGGATATATCATATTGGTTAAGTGAAGACAGAGAGTTTTAATAAGATTAACTTAGTAATTTAACTTTTTAAACATTTCATTTCAAGTTCATTTATAAATTTACCAACCAAACATACTATTAATTTTAATAGAATTTCATTTCAATTTCAATTCAGTTTTATTTCTAATTCTTTTACAAAACTTTCTGCAAACCAAATGCAAAAACTCCCACATTCATTCATTAACCACCGTCACTCACTTTCCACCAACTTCCCAACTTCTTCAATCATCACCATGTAATGTAACAAATAATATATTAATTTAATGTATTAGTTAAAGTTTATCCAATAATATTTAATGCACTTTATCATAAAGAATATTTAAAAGTTAAAACCATGACATCTTTTAATTAAGATATGAGAGAAGGAAAACTCTATGATCTATTAATTTCTGTTTTTCTTTTGTTATTCATCTAACAACTGATTTTCTTTGTACGTTGATGATTTTATGAAACACGTCAATATATCTAAGTATCTAACCACACAACCAAATCACGGATCCACTCACTCTCCAATCTCAACAACATCACTAGTTTCGAATATGTGAAATTAAACAATGAAAAATAAGTCAATTACCTTCACTCAACACATCAAATGGTTACCATCAATGAAAAACTTTCAATATAGTTATACAAAATTTTTAGATTTAGTGGTCGTATATGGAAGCAATTGGAAGTAGAGAATAATATGATGTTAACACGATAATAAAAGAAATGTGAAATGTTATGAAGTATGCCCATGATTCTAATTATGAATTACAATAAACCTCACTTTAAAAGTTGTTGATTGCATGAATAATCAAACTCTCCAGTGCATGTGATGGATGATTTATTTAATTAATTGTAGTGATAATGGGTCGTGGACCCACATTAGATCGCAATCTAAATACAACATTATGGGATAAATGATTTAATAATCTCACAACTTTGTGACATAAAAGATTCTATTAATTCAGCCACTAATGTTTCTTAGTCTAACTGGTTAATATAAGATACTCATAACATGTAAATATAGAGAGATTATGAGTTTAAATCGACATGTAAACAGTGTCACACATTTACCGTTAAAAAAAAAATTAATTCAAACCTTCTATCTATCTGTTCAACAAGTCCTCACTACTCCATGTGGAATGAGCCCAGATTTCGGTCACCGTAGCTATGTTATACTGGAGTAACTTATCAACAAATGATAGCTATATTGAAACATATGTCAATCGACTACTTGTTCCTGAAGATGTTTAAACAAAGTGATCACGCCCAAAAAACACGTTACGATATTGTACATTACTGTAATTCCAAAACTACCAATTTCAACAAACTATCTACCACTGCATTTGTTTAAATAGGAGGTTCAACGTCACATTTCCTATAGTAATTTTCAAAACCACTAATTCCAACAACATCTATGATGATTAGACTAGTTACAATTATTAATTCATTCTGTGGGGATATATTAACTTTTAAGGTAATTGTTGTTGTAAGGTTATTGTGTTTCGATGCTACAATTGTAAAAAAGGTGCAAGATACATGTAGAAATTAAAGAGCACAATAGTTGACAGTAAACAAGTCTAAAAAGCTTAGATCAAACACAAGAATCATAGATAAAAGATGCCAAATAAATCTAATCACAGCATATTCTCCAACCCATGCCTGCATGTGTCACACCCATGGTTTTTTAGTATCATGTTTCATTTGACGGACTTAGTGGCAGACCCAGAAAATCTTTTTACCAGGCTTTGTTGGCGGTGTTATACACGTATGCAAGTGAGAGCGTAGATCGAGTGGAATGACAACCAAGTATATTCTAAAGATTGATGTTGTGGATGACAGAAATCTGTGTGGGTGGTGCCTTGACTTCTGGTGTTGTGATCTATCTTCAATTCCCACAACTGGATAGAATCATAAGCTCACTTCATGATGTGATCCTCTTGTGGGTCATAAGTAGACAGATTGGCTAAATGGGTCCACTACTTCACATGTGAAGCCCCTTAGTAGAATTGAATACTCACACCCAACACATAATATTATTCTTACATTCTTTACTCTACACCCAGGCCATACCTTCTTCTTTCCCTATATATTATGAAGCAACCCAAAAGAAGTAAAAGAAAGAGCAACAATCACTTGAAGTAGCTAGCTTGTGACAGTTGAAAAGCTTGTGAAAGAAATTAAGATGGATGTTGTTGAAGATGATTTGTTGTTTGCAGACTTAAGCAAGAGGATCTCCCTTTTGATTATGGATGATGATGATCATCATCATAATGATCCTACTCTTCACTACCCTCCTGTTTCTTTCCAGGTTTATTTCTCTCCCTCTCTCTCCTACAAATCAAGATTCATCGAAAGTAGGGGAGCTAATTAACGGGTCATGTTCACAGATTGGCAAGTCTAACTGTCATGAACCTGAAATAATACTAGATACATGAACCTGAATACGACAAATAAATAATGTACTAGTTAACATGAAAACGAACATTTTAATTGGATTTTTATTATACTTTAAAATACCTATACTACCTTATAAAGTATTTTTACCTTATAAAGTATTTTTTTGGGCAATTTTAGTATTTTCATCATATTTTAAGACACCTATAAGTTAAGTCTTTTGTAAAACTCTTCTATAGTATCAAAACTGTTCTCAATCACATTTTTAGACATTAAATTACATTTATTATCTCACATTGGTTGAGGGAAGGTTTTTCACCTTCACCTTACTCTATAAAATTAAAGTAAAAAAATGTTTTTTATTTTTATTAACCCATTTGGTGTAGAGTGCAAAGCATATCATTAGCATAATCATCCTATACTGGTTAAGGAAAAGTCTCCACCTTTATCCCATTCTATAAAAAAAGGTTCTTTTTTTAATTAACACATTTGGTCTTTAGTGTAAACTGGATCATTAATATAATTATTTCATATTGGTTGAGGGAAGATTTGTCACATTCATCTTCACTCTATAAAAGAGACTATTAGTATGATCATCTTACATTGAGAGAAGGTTTCTCATATTCATCATCACTCTATAGAAGAGAAATTATTTGCTTTCGAGACAAGTTTGATTTTATTTATGTTTTTATACAAGTTAATGCCTGTTGCGAATTACGTCAAACCTACTAGTAGATAAAACAATCATGTTTTAAGTTTAGCATAAAATATATAACTATGACATAAAACACAATTTAAAGAAAAAAACGAAAAAAGATAATAAATAGGGTCAACGTCTCATCTCAAAAAAAAAAAAAAATTAAATGATCAGTTAGCTAAATGCGTGCGTGGGTTTTTCGTAAAACTGATCCTAACCCGTTTTGACTAAACCTAAACCCATTAATTTCTTTTTAGATACGTGTCGTGTTTCGTATAGTAATATATATGCTCTTGTTTTTTGTTTTAGGTTCTCTCTCAAACAGCCCATCCATTTCATAATCAAATACCAACAAGTTTCCATGAACAAAATGGTAGAAGAGAAACCAAAGGAACAGGAGTTTTCATCCCAAGATCTTCAACTAATCCAAGAAGAAGTAAGCAACAATCAAGATCCAAATCTTCAAACAACAGGGTCCAAATTCAAACTCAAACTCAAACTCAAACTCATGTAAACACTTCAAGTGGATACTTTCCTCATGAACCCTACAACAATCACAATACAACCAACAAATCCTACAATTTTTTCAATCACAAAAGATGCTATTAACTAGTAATTCAATTAATTAATTAACTAGTAGGATTGAATGATTAATTTCTATATAACTGGATGTATTATAAGCTTGATTAATAATGTGTAATGTGTAATTAAGTCTGTAATTTGTTTTTATCTTTTTGTTTGGAAATATTAGTGGGTAATGAATATACAGTGATCACATAGATCATGTACCTTGTTTAATATATAAAAGAAACAAGTGTTTCGTCTCTTGTATCAATGGTTCAAATTTTGGGAATTTTGTATCCATTCACCTTGATTCTAAAAATCATGTCAATGTAATTATATAACTTTGTTTTAGTTATGACTTATAACTTAACAATGTAATTTAACTTATAGGAAACTTTATTTTTTACAGGTTTTAGTTTTGAAATTCAAATTTAACAGTTTATAATTTTGAATTAATATCACAAATAAATGCTTGAATTAGTAAATTCAAATATTCACACGTGTTAACAATTAAATAAAAAAAAGATAAATGATAGTGCTAAATCTGAAGAAAAACATTAACATCAAAATCCAGGTTTCAGATAATAGAACTCAAATATGACAATATCACACCATCCGATCTTTTCGGATATCTTTTTGTCTATTGCTTACGGTCTTGTAACCCCAAAAAGAAAGAAAGCTACACCTATTTGATTTAAGTTAACTAGCTTTTTCTTTATGCTCAAAGACGAGTCTGGTTTCTCTTGAATAAGCTCATACTCATCAAAACTAGAGGTGGTCTAATTAAAGGTTTCGTTGACACCGTGCCACCAAACCAGTTTTATCGTATAAGCATCTAACGTTGTCGATAAACTATTATCTCTAGTTAAAACACAGAAAATTAAGGAATACTTGTACAATACTAAAACTTCTTTTTTATATGATTATTTTCTGGTCACTCCTTTTATTTAATTATTAAAAAGTAGGGTCACTCCTTTTATTTAATTATTAAAAAGTAGAAAAGAATGATATTATTTTTCTATAATTAATATAATTCATAATGGAAGAATCCGATTGCCATGTGAAATGTGGGTGACAAGCCGTGTCACGTGATATCCAATCAAGGTTGGATAGTTCATAGCAATGATTTCTCGACCGGATCGATCGGTCGGTCCGACCGGTCCAACCGGGATTCGGTTGGGTCACCGGTCTGATCCACCTCAAATCATGTCTTTCTTCAAGAACCGGTGGTTCAAACCGGTTGGCGGTTGAACTAGGAACTGGTTCGCGCGGACCGGATTTTCTATTTTTAAAAATTTTTATTTTATTTTAATGGGTTTAACGGGTAGGTTGGATGATGAATTTTAGTGTTGGATGTATAATTATTGTCGAGTTTTATGTATAAATATAAAATATACATATGAAATACTTATATTGAGTAATATATATAGCTATATATATATAATATAAATATATATATAATTATGACGTTATTCGATTCTAAAATCCGATATGACCGGTCCGACCATTTCGACTGGTCAGACCAGTCGACTAGTAAGACGACCGGTTCGTTGTCCGATTCGATTTTGAGAACATTGGTTCATAGTTAATAGACATAATAAATGGGGTATATTTAAAGGACATGTTAGTGATTTATACGTTGCTATAAGAATTTTATTTTTTATAATTTTGTTATAAAAATTTAGTGTATCTATGTTCTTTTAGTTTTCATTTTCACTCTTCATATAGTATATAATTTATGCCTAAAATCCGTTTCATTTTCTTGATGGTTTTTAATTTTCTTTGTTAATGTTATAATATGATTTTTTTAAACAAAGTTGTATTTCGATATAACTTAACGATGTAGTCTAATCCTGCTTAATTTCACTATCATGAAATTTTATATAATTGTGCCTCCAACTAAGCTATTTATATTAGTAATTCCACACAACATGTAATACATACAACTGATTTGAAACATTTTTTTATGTTTATCATGATAAAATAAAATTAAAACGTAAAGTGTTTTTATACAGGGTAGTGTGTTAGAATTTCAGATAAAGTATTTGGTTGCGCCTTCACATGTTGTGGAACGAGCGCATTGTGGCGGGAGTTTTTTTTATGTGCGATAGTCTGCAAATAAATTAACACCTTTTGCGTCGCCTTGGAAGCGAAGATGAAATAAGCACGACACAATAATATATTTGTAACTTAAGAAAATATCACGTTATTACATTAAAATAAATAAGTTAATTGTTTAATAAAACAAACAATACAATTAATGAAGTAATTAGTCTAATAATAGTAAAAAAAATTAAAAAAACAAAAAACAAAAATAAACATTTCAAAGGTAATTGCTTACAATTTTGGGTGTGATATAAAGTTACCATGCTTAATTGATCACTATGAAATGTACACGTTCACGTCACATAACCAACATCTTTACAAGTAAATTAACTGGAATTTGTATTATGCCCTACCACACCCACCGTCTTTAATTTCCTATAAAATCTACACAAACCATGAATAGCACGATTGAGAGCATTCACGCTACCTTTTTATTCTCATCTTCATATTTACACTAAAAACATTATTGTTTTACTCTCTCTTTTAATCAAATAATATTTTTAATATCTTATTGTTACATTTTCTTTATTCTTTACTTACATCCACTTTTAAAAATATAAAAAATTATGGGGATGTAGAGTGTTTCCTCTAAATAGAGGGAATCACGGTACAATCTCAATAAATTTGTTTTCTCCTTCACTAACAACCACCCACAACTAGAGGTGCACAACAAAACCGGTTTGAAGACCCGACCCGACGACCCGACCCGACCCGAAACCGGTTTCAACCCGGAAATCCCCCAAACCGGTTCAAACCCGGAAAAAACCACCGGTTCGGGACCGGTTCTGATTTTTTTCACAAAAACCGGTTTGGAACCGGTTTTGATCCAACCCGGTTTGGAAACCGGTTCAAAAAACCCGGTTCGAAACCGGTTCGGACCGTTTTTTTTTTTTTGACCATTTTAAAACGGCTATATAGCCGTTGAGAGCTCGTTTTTGACCGTTTTTTCAACATTTTTTGGACTATTTTGCCCTTACATGATAATATAAATAGGTAGTGGGTGTAATGGTTTAGTCACAACACTCAAAACTTCAAAAACGCTCGAAAACGTGCTTAAAAACGCAAAAACGCTCCTCACTCTCAACTTTCTACTCTCTCAATATCTTGAATTATGGCTTCTGAATCTTCGGTTCCAACCGGTGGATCCTCAAGTGCCGCTACCGTTGTTAGAATTCTTTCAACAACGAGAAACCAAGAGATTTGGTGTAATTTCGACTTATGCGAAATGTCGAATGGTCAACATAAAGCTCGATGCAAGGCTTGCGGTTCGTTTTTCAAGTCGGATTCAAACTCGACTTTGAGAAATCATATGACCAAATGGTGCAAGTCTTTGAAAAGTACACCGAGTCAAGGGCAAACATCAATCGGAAACGATGGTGGTTTATGGAACTTCAACGTCGATATGGTTCGAGATAGAATGACAAAGTTTGTAATTCAAGAAGGATTGCCGTTCGATCACTTCGACAACCCTCGGTTAACAAAATTGATTCAAGAAACTCTTCAACCACGCTACACTCACGTAAGTCGCACCACTCTTAGACGTGATTGTTTAAATCTTTGGAAACAAGCAAAAAATGATTTAAAGGTTTTATTTGAAAATTTACAAACCGGTGTGAACTTAACTACCGACGTTTGGTCCGCCCCACACGGTTTACCGGAATCGTACCTTTGCGTCACGGCCCATTGGATAGATCCAAGTTCGTGGCAAATGATGAAACGTACGATTGCGTTTGAATTATTTGGATATCCGCATACCGGTGAAAATCTTTTTCAAATTTTAGACTATGTAATCAAAACGTATAAATTAGAAAACAAAATTTTTTCAATGTCATTTGATAACGCCTCGAACAACACATCCGCCGTTGAAAAATTGAAAATAAAATATAAACCGGTTTGTGACGGCGTATTTTTTCATTCACGATGTGTTGCACATATTATTAATTTAGTTGTGCAAGATGGTCTTGGCGTTCCTGAAGTGGAAGATTTTAAAACGTCTTTCAAAAACATGTTACATGACGTTTTTAAAACTAGTAGAAAAAGGTATGTTAATTATAGAAAAATGTGTCACGATACGAATTCCATTTGTTTAGTACCAAATTGGGATGTCCCGACTAGATGGAATTCGACTTGGAAAATGTTTAATAGTGCTTTACGTCAAAAAGAAACGCTTCATGTTTTCCACGATGGTCTTGCGATGCGGGGTCGGGTTGTTCCGTTTCCGTTAGAGGGTTGGGAATATATTCAAGAAATAACTCAATTTTTAGAGCTTTTTAAAAACGCAACTACAAAATTGTCGGGGGTTTATTATCCGACAAGTTGTCTAACGCTTCATCAAATTTATTTAATGACCCATAAATTAAGTGAATATGAAGAAAGAAACGAAATGTTTTCGGCAATGGTAGCGCCGATGAAAGAAAAATTTAAAAAATATTTCATTAAACTACCCCCGGTTTTTACGTGTTCCGCCGCACTCGACCCGTGTTTAAATGTTTCGGGGGTAGAAACTTTAATAGATGAGATAACTTATGATTTAGATTTACATGATTATGATCCATTTTTTAATGTTAATACAAAACAAATATTTAATGAAACTTTTAAAAAATTGTTTAATGTTTATGTTGAAAAATATGGTGCAACATCAAACATCCACCGACAATCGAACGTGGAATCGAGTTCGTCGAGCTCAAGTAGAGACCCGATGATTAGTTTATACAACACTTTGAGAAATGAAAACAGTAAACGTCAAAGGGGTAACACCCCAAGTAGCGAACTCGGTAGATATATGGGAACCGATTTTTTAGCCACTATGTCTCCCGATGAATTTTTGAAATTTGATATTCTGACATGGTGGAAAGGAAAGGAATCACAATTTCCGGTCCTATCCGCCATGGCACGTGATTTACTAACCGTCCAAGCTTCCATGGTAGCTTCGGAGTCTGCATTTTCTGTTAGTGGCAGGGTTTTATCGATTAGAAGAACAAGGTTAACTCCAACATCGCTAGAGATGTGTATTTGTTTAAAGGACCACTTAGATGCGGCCGAACGAAGACAACACATATCAAACCTTGAAGAAGAAACACCGATTGAAGAAGAAATACACGAGCACGAGGTACAAACCGGACGATCCTCACCGCTATCCGACGAAGAACTCGCTTATGATTTGTCTCAACGCATTGGTACACAAACCGACGAAGACGATTAGATTAGACAAACTTGTATTCGTAATATGTATATTTTGTTTTCTTTGGTTTAATTTTAATGTAATTTTTATTGTTTATTTTTCGTAATGAATTAATTATTTACTTTTATAAATTAATGTAATTTTTATTGTTTTCTTTAGAAAAACTCGAGTATGATTTTTAATTGTTTACTTATTAAAAAGAAAATAAAAACGTTGAGACAATCGTATATAATTAATCTACTCTAATAAAATAAAAATGAAAATAAAACGCGTACAATCAATCGTATATAATTGTTTGTATAAAACTCGTATTAATTGTTTACTTATTAAAATGAAAATAAAAACGCGTCCAATCGTATATAATTAATCTACTCTAATAATTTTTAATTAATCAAAATTTGTAATTAATTTGTATATAATTTAATTAGAAGGTAAAAAAAAAAAAAAAAAACCGGGTTTTCCAAACCGGGTCTTAGACCCGACCCGGTTCGGTTCCAACCCGAACCGGTTCCAACCGGGTTGGGTTTGATGGGGTTGAAAACCGGTTCCGACCCGAACCGGTTCTTGGTCAAAAACCGGTCTCCAAAACGTTGACCGAACCCGAACCGGGTCCAACCCGACCCGGGTTCAAAAAAAAAACCGGTTTGTGCACCTCTACCCACAACCATATTACATAATATGAAACACAAACTCATATTAAAATAAAAAAAAACATACTGTGAATGCACTGAGTTCACTATAATCCTGTCTTACACTCAAATATGTGAATACAAGAGTGTGTGTTGAGTAACATAAACATGAGTTAAGTTCAACATCAAACACTCATGTTATTGAATGATATTTTGGGATTCTAAATCTCATGGTATACACTTAATAATTAACTGTAAATCTTTTTTAAAAAAAAACTTGTTACTTGGTAACTAATATAATACGAAGAAATAAACTTTAAACAGAACTATCAACATGTAGAATCAATATATAGTACTATTTGATGCCATCTAAGAGATCACATTGACACACACCCAGCTAGCTTAATTCTTTTCCTTTTAGCAAATTTTAATTTTAAATTTGGATGCCACCGGAGCATGCACGTTGTGATCATTTATTTGATGACGTTGGTATGAGCGGAACTAAAGGGGGTTTAGGGCTAGGGTTTAGGTGCCCGTCTAAATTTTATATTTAGATCCCTCGTTTGTAATTAACTAGTTGAAACAAATAAAAATAAAAGAACTATATTGTGAACGCATAGCCAAAATTCTAACTTGCGTAAGCTTAGCCTTGCTTGTCCTCGATAACCGGATTAGTACGTTATAAGTGTCATGAAAAGTGATGGATCATAAATCGAACCTATAAAGTTTTATCATGGGTTTGATATAAACTTGTATAAGAGAGAATATATATTAGAATAACTCTTAATTTATTTCTATTCACCATTCATATATACATCGTGCATCTTGTAATATCTAAACACTTAACCTTTTGGATAGGAGACATCTTACTAACAGTAAGTTCTCTTAAGAATAGAGAGAATATATTACATATTGTTTATTGAAATTTTATTTTACCACAACCTGAAAACATGATTTAGTTGGACTTCCTATTTTGTAGTACGTTATCTTCATTTTACGCTTGTAAATAGATTTTTTTTCCTGCCATGCATCTAGAACGTATCCACTCTTTCTACTCTAGACCTATTGTACTCCTAAAATTACTACACGTACCTCCACTATGCAATATTTGAGCCTTTGGTTGGTAAGTATCCACTTTATCACCGCAAGTTCTTCTTGAGAAATCTTTTATATATATAGCTGATAAATCTATACTAATCAAGCAAAATGTTTATAAGCCACATATCATATTTCTACATCGTCCACCTAGGCACCACCTAATATTTTGATACGTGGTGTTACTAAAATGAAAGTTTATTATTTCATGGTACATTAAATGCTAGTTATTATTTATATACTTTCCAAATTATAAACATATTTTTGATAAGTTAAAAACATAACTTTTTAAAAACAAAAATTTATGAAATATGAAGTTTTTTAAATAGAAAAACCTATTAAAATGATTGTTTAAAAATTATTTTTAAGAAAAATTATAGTGCTTAAAGATATTTAAAGCAAAATTTATTAAAAACGAAAGTTTAAAAAAATATTGTTACTATTTTATTAGCTAAAATATATTTTATCTTAAAAAATATTTAATAATATTTAAATATTAATTAAACTATTAATATATTATTCTTATTTAATAATTTTATTATATGTTATTTTTTTAACTTGATAGTTTGTTTTGCAAAGAAAAATAAAACACTTAACAAATTCTGATTTAAAGTTTAATTTTCTATTCTGACCAAAGGAATAAATGATAGATTATGAGTTTAAAATTTGAAAGCTTTTTGGAGAATCAACATCTTGACGAACGTTAGATTTATTGGTTTGACAAAGTAATTATCGCGTGACAAGAAGTATATAATTTGATGAATAGATATATAACTCAAGAGGCATTGCAAGAATTAGGAAACACAAAATGCCTAATAAAGAAGACAAGAAAACCTTAATATATGGCTCGTAAACTAAGTCACCAATAGGCGTTTTTATATAGTTTACCAATATGTTACTTTTTCATGGTCAAATTTAACCATCACAGTTGTAATTTTTTAAGAACATATTTTACACATGTATAACTATGTGTAAAAAACGATTATATTACACACTCATAAACATATGTAGAAACTGCTTTTTTATTTTGCACGCCTCCAACCCAAAGGTCGTGTGTTCGAGCCTCGAGGGCATGGGTTTTCTTTATTTTTGGCCATCCCCAAACTTCCGTTAGAAAGGTCATGATTTAATTAAGCCAAAAAACTTTGGTTGGAAAGATCACATAATTCAAACAAACCACTTGACAGTTTTCCTTATCTTTGTAAATTGATGTTTGAGTTTATTCAAAAGTATTTTAATCAGTTTAGAAAT
This sequence comes from Flaveria linearis, assembly GCA_024085815.1. Classification (NCBI taxonomy): domain Eukaryota; kingdom Viridiplantae; phylum Streptophyta; class Magnoliopsida; order Asterales; family Asteraceae; genus Flaveria; species Flaveria linearis. Next base: position 9,907,321 of record CM044015.1, read on the forward strand.
ATAACAAGTTAACTTTATAAAAGAGAAACTTTCTATAACTACTTTTAGAAGCATTTATCTAAATTATTAATCGAATATGTTATATAGCAACAAATACATGTTATATTTAGTTTTTTTTATTTTATCTTTATAATTAGTTTTATCCCTATTTTACTTTTTTATAACTTTTGAATAAATTATTTTCTTAAATTCTAATTATAAGATACATATGTTTACTTTAAACCAAGCGGAATAAAATATGAACCCCATTTTTTTTCTTGTTTTTGTTTTATTTTATTAAAAACCTAGGTGAGCTCTCATGAAGTATATATCCATATTTATGGACTACTTTTCACTGAAAGGGGCCCACTCTCCTATAGCTTTTAGATAAATAAAAAACAAAAGCATTCATAATATAGACGATGAAAATTTGGATTTGGGAAACAATTTAAAGACCACAATTTTGAATATTTGATGATGACTTTAAGTTCTTGGCTTTGTTTGTTCTGCATCTCTAGCTTTCTCTCACACATTCATGTGTGGCTTGTATATATATGTGTATGTATGCATATGTACATGTATGTATGCATATTCATTTTCTTGATTAGAACTAGAAGATTAAAGTGATCACCATGGAGGGAGAGGTGGTCAACTTCATTGTGGTGTGGATAGTAGTGTTTGCAAGTCTCCTATATTGTCACACCATAGGCAAGCTCATACCAAAGGGCACCACAAGACTCTTGGCTCAAACCATAGTCACATGCCTCTTTATATGGTTCCCACTCAAGCTAACCACCATGCACCTTGGTGGTTTAACCTCTTTCTTTATAGCATGGCTTGCAAACTTCAAACTCATTCTCTTTGCTTATGGTAAAGGCCCTCTTTCTTCCAAACAGCCGATCCCTTTATCGCGCTTCGTCGCGATGGCATGCCTGCCCATCAAGACCGCGGGTACTCCTTCGCGCTCCAAACACTCAATTCAAGAAACTAAGAAAAAGGTGAAGAAAAGGTCTTTAGTGAAGCTTATGTTGTTTGTGATGTTACTTAAGGTGTATGATTTCAATGAATATATTCATCCAAAGGTGAGAATGGCGTTGTATTGTGCGCATATCTACTTCATGCTCGAGGTAGTGCTGGCCATGGTGGCATATGTGGCTCGAACTGTATTACAGATGGAGTTCGAGCCACAATTTGATGAGCCTTATCTGGCTACATCCCTTCAAGACTTTTGGGGCAAGAGGTGGAACCTCATGGTCACTAGCATCCTACGACCAACCGTATACGACCCCGTTCGCTCCATTTCCTCGGGATTCGTGTCAAAACAACACGCCTCCCTAGTCGCGGTCTTTACAACCTTTCTTGTCTCCGGGTTGATGCATGAGTTTATATTCTATAACATTGGAAGATTGAAACCTACCGGTGAAGTTACATGCTTCTTTTTGTTACATGGTGTGTTGGTGAGCGTTGAAGTTTTGATAAAAAGATTAGCCAAAGGGCGAGTGCACCTGCCCGCGATGGTGACTCGACCGTTGACCCTCGGGTGCGTGCTCACGACTAGCTTCTGGTTGTTCTTTCCGCCATTCTTGCGGTTCAAACCGGACCTTCGGGGATGTCAAGAAAGTGTTGCATTTTTGGAGTTTGTAACTACTGGTCGGCTAATTAGCCATAGTAACGCTTCTTGTCCATACTTAATAAATTAAATGTATGTTACACATATTTAATAAACACATAAATTGTTAGTATTTTTTGTTTGTTTTTGAGTTTTACATGTTAGTTGAAGTCAAAATCGGCCAGCTAGCTCATTTTTATTGTCATCTACCTCTTAAGGGCGAATTTATTGAGAAGCAAGGTATAAGATAAGCCAAAATCCGTCAAGTAACGTTCATAAATGACTTAAATTAAATTCTCGCACGCGGTGCGGCGGGAATTTTGTATATACGCAAAACAATTGATTTTTATCCGTGTCTGGACTTGGTAAAAAGATGTTTTGTAGTTAGGTTTAGCATATGTATTTGGCGAACTTATAAGCGACGACACGATTCTGATTTGAATAAACTCATATCAAAGCATGGGCTACTCTTAGCCCCAAGGTAATCTTCCCTGATTTTCCTCACTATCGTTCATAAGGGTCTACCATTTTAACCCTAATTGAAAACCTCAAAACCCTCCCCACCCATTGCTCTCACACTCTCGCCTGCAGCCTACACTCAGCCATTCTATTCTGCTCGAGTGCTCGCCGTTTTCCTCAAAATCGCAGCCCCTTCAGCCTTCCCAACCGAGAACCGACCAGGGTCACCACTCACCAGCCATCTGCGGTTCTGTTTTCGCCTACCCAGCGCCCTCTGCGATTTCCACTTTTCTTTAAAGGTTACCTTTTAATTTTCTTTGTTTATTTAGTTTTTGTTTAGGTTTGAAGTCAAACCCTAGATGGCTCATGGCTAGTTGAATACTAGATTGAAGTTTCATTGTTGTTACTTGTTAGTTGTTAGTTTGTTACTTGAATAAAATAGTTGAATACTTGTTTAGATTTGAAGTTTCATTGTTCGATTGCGACTGTTATTGGTTTTCGTTACCGAGTCGGGGTCTCTTCGGAAGCAGTCTCTCTATCTCCCAAGATAGAGGAAAGACTCGCCGCCACCTACCCCTCCCAGACCCTGCTCTTGAGTGGGACTTACTGGGTATGTTTGTTTGTTTGTTTGTTCATATCAAAGCATGACGTAATAGTTGTACATCAAAAGTTATAAAGAAAATTGAAATGTTATATTTAGTTTAAATTTTATTGTCATCAAAACATAGACAAAAATAAGCACGTATTTAGCCCGGGACATATTGAGAATTTTATAATTTATTATATTTTAAAAGCTATAAAAGAAAATAAAATATTCTAAAACGTAACTATAACATTAAAATATCATATAATTTATTATTTTATCATTCCGTTACGAAAGGGTTTATGTCTTTAGCGGTAGTAAAATGTATAATAATATCTACATTTTCAAGGATTCAGTTCTCCTGATTAATATATGTGTGGTTAAATTAGGATTAGTCGGTGTCTTAGGCGTTTAAAAAAAATTATATTTCAACATCCATCGTAATCAGAATTTATACTTTTATAAATGGGTAGTTTTCAAAAGTTGTGATGACCCGAGATGTGCTTTTTAAAATCCTTTTGACAAATGGGGTTGCCGTTATAAGGACGCATCATAAATAACAAATTCTTTTATACTTTCAAATTTTGATTTAATTAAACTTTTATCTATTATGAGCAAAATCTTTCTACTTCAATAAAAAGTTATCTGGGATGACACGTATTAACACCATAATCATTCACATCAAAATTTTTCCGTCTCTCTCTCCTATTAAATAATTACCTTAATTAGTAATTACTAATAATACTATTTAACACTTTTTTAGATTTTATAAATTAATAAAGAGATCTATTTATTAATTTTATTTCTAAGTAAATAATTTTTTTATAAAATAATAAATTATTTAAAGCATAAGACTTTTTTAAAAAATACGAAATATTTAAAATTGGTATTTTCAAAAAGTTATTTTTTTAAAACCAAAAATAATTAAATTTAAGCGTTATAATAAGAAATTTTTTAAAAATGACATTTTTATACGGTTTGTTTTAGAACAAAACGTTTTTTTTTTGAAAAAAATAAAGTTTTAAAAAATTGATATCACTATTTTATAACTTACAGTCATTTTTAATACATAATTTCAGTAATATTATATCTTAAAATATTATTTCATAACTAATAAATTTTGTTATATTAATTTTTTATTTATTTAACCCGCGTAAAACAAGTGTTATTATAGCTAGTTTATTCATAAATGACAAAAGGTGCATACGATAATATTGTGTACGCTAGTCAACCCTTCACCCTCAGTTAAACAATTCAACACCCAAAATTAGAATTAATTTTTAAACGATTAGTTTTTAAAAGTTGTGTTGACACGAAGGGTAATTTTTAGAGTTTACTTTGTAAACTATATATATTTTATAATTGGGTTGTCACGGTTGAGAAGAACCACATCACGTACAAAAAAATTATTATTAGAGTTAATTACACAAATAGTCCCTGTGGTTTGGCGCAATTCTCAGGTTTGGGTATTAACCATTTTTAGTAACAAGTTGAGATATTGTGCTTTCAATTTTATAACGACATTAGGTATTAAGGCTAACTTCCGTTAATTTTTTCATTAAATTAATGTAAAATGACAAAAGTACCCTTTTAGGGTCATTTATGTAATTACTAATATCAAGGGACCATTTATGTAATTAACTCAAAAAAAAAAAATTAAAACCCAACCCACCCATCTCACTCATCTGCAACCGCTACCACCACAATCTCGACCACCATCGTCGGCCGAACATCCATCTACCGTCGCCGCTGCCGCCATCAAACCCACCTTCTTTTTTCCCTTCACCTTCGAAAATCAAACCACCCAACCCCACCCATCCCACCCCTGTGCCACCCGCTGTCGCCATCTCCCTCTCCCCCTCTCCCTCTTTCTCAACCCCATCTCCCGTCAACAGATGCCCACCGACCACCGCAATCATATCTGCGAAGGTGGAGGTGGAGATGATGATGTGGTGATGATGTGGTGATGATGTGGTGATGATGTGGTGATGATGCGGTGATGGTGAAGGTGCGATGATGATGGTGATGCTGCTATGATGTTGATGATGCGGTGATGAATGGGGTGGCTGGTAGTGGCCGGCGGTGGTGGCCGGCCGGCGGTGGAGGCCGACGGTAGAGGCCGACGGGAGGCCAACAGTGGTTTTCACTTTGGAAGAGATGGGTGGGTTGGGTGGGTTGGGTTTAAATATTTTGTTTTAAAGTAATTTGCACAATGGTCCTTTTAATTTTTTAAATAGTAAATTGTACCCTTTGATGTTAAAAGACTAAAATACCTTTAATTTAACGAAAAAATTAACGGAAGTTAGCCTTAATACCTAATGTCGTTACAAAATTGAAAGCACAATACCTCAACTTGTTACTAAAAAAGGTTAATACCCAAACCTGGGAATTACGCTAAACCACAGGGACTATTTGTGTAATTAACTCTTATATTTATCTTTTGATTTATATATATATATATATATATATAGGATTTAACATAGTTTTTATTTTCTAATAACATCTAATTACAAATGTTTTTATTTAAAATTCCATTTAAAAAAGTCTTGAAAACATTCATAATTTAGATAAGGAACTATTTAAACAATCTGTCAACAATATTGTTAAAGAAAATTATAAAACAAGACGTGTTGATTGTTGACCTCGAAATTCACAAATAATATTAACGTGTAATATTCCGCTTGACTTTTTAAAGGATAACAAACAAACAAACAAACAAACCCAGTATATCTCACTCAATGAGCAGGGTCTGGGGAGAATAGGTGTAGGCGAGTCTTTCCTCTATCTTGTTAGGTAGAGAGACCGCTTCCAAAGAGACCCTGACTTTTTAAAGGATACGATTCTAAATTCAAGCCACGACAGTCTGTTGAACGTAATAAGGCCCAAAGCTACCAATCGGATTTTGTCACGATTGCTTACAGACACTCTAAGTGGCATGTATGGTTATATTGTGTACGGTTGTCGACCCTTCGGGCTTGGTTAAAGTCCTCGTCAAATTATAATTCGACACCCATCAATCTCACACTTTCCTTTTAGAAATTGGTAGTTTTCAAAAGTTATGTTGACATGAGGGGCTCTCTTTAGAATGTTTTGATAAATGGAGTAGCGGTGGTAGGGAATGCGACATAAGTAATTTTTTTCTTTAATTTCTGTTTAGAATTTGATTTAATTTTCGCTAATAACATGTAGGGGCAGGTTACTATACAAAGTGTAAATTTCGTGCGAAACGTACGAATTCATCAGAGCTTGACACGTGTTTTTTTTTTGCGAAGGGGGGTTTTTTCCGCGTTATACTTACACATAAAATGTACATAGTTACACAAGTTATATATATTATTACCGAAGTTATATTTATTATTACGCAAAGAAAATTACTTAGGTTGTAAAAATAATTACGCAAGTTATATTTATAATTACGTAAGTTATATGATTATTACGCAAGTTATGCTAATAATTACGCAGTTAATAATCACGCAAGTTATATGCACAATACATAGACATTTAGAAAAAATATTGAATTTTTTTGATAAAAGTATACCAATACTATACTCATATTAAAGATGATAAAATGTTCGCTTTTATGGTGTATTTTTTTAAAAAATTAATGTCATATAAAAAGTTCTATTCGTTTAAAAAAAGGAAGGAATTTGAAAAAATTAACAATTGTAGAATATTTCTAAATCTACCCTCCAGATATATTTCTTGCGTAATTATTTCATCTTTAATCTGAATCACTAATCGCTTAGATCAACGGCAGTTATCACTTTATACATTTCGCACGAATTGTTTACGTTTTAATGTAATTTTTTCTCAAAACATGTAATAACGTAATGTCTCTGTAAATCCAAAATCTGTCTAGAAAATGTTCATAAATGACACAAATTGATTTCAACTTTATTATGTTTGACCTTGATAAATACAACTATTAACTTTTACAATTTTCATTTTGCTTTTTTTAAAGTATATGATTTTTATATTATGGCCAATGAGGAGACGCTACATGTTGAACTGACGCATATGAGAGTATGCGCAAAAGTTTTTTCTCTTTTAGAAGCAAAGGTCAGGACATCGAAGTCACCCTGATAAATGAATCATCCCTCCACCCAAAGAACAAAACATGGTGACCCAATCCACTCGTCCAGAAAAAAATCCACAACTGAAATACCCCTTTACTCAATCTAGAACATAATGTATCAAGTGAGACTTCAACCCATGAGATTTCGATCGAAAATCACGGGGATCAGAAGGGTTGAGGGTGACATTCACCAAAGCTACCAATCAAATTCTGTCGCGAATGCTCAAATTCTGTCGCGAATGCTCAAATTCTGTCGCGAATGCTCAAATTCTGTCGCGAATGCTCAAATTCTGTCGCAAATGCTTATGAACACGTCAAGAGGTGCCTATGATAATATTGTCAAGACAAGTCAACCCTTTAGGCTTGGTCAAAGTCCTCTTCAAATCAAAATATAACACCCATCGATCTCGAGGTTTATATTTCTAAATGCCTATTTTTTAAAAAGTTATGTTGACAGAAGTGCTATTTTTTAACCCTTTCACAAGTGTGGTTGTCGCTATTGGGAAGGAGTCATCTCATAAAAAAAATTGGGTAACTTTTTTACTAATGAATTTCAGTTATTTATTTATTTTTATTAGATTCTATTTTAAGAAAAAGTTAGAAGAATGAAAAAATATGAGTATTTTTCACTGTATATATAAAGATGAAATATGATGAAGATGTGATTGTCATTTAAACTACAAAGAATATCAGATGGAATGGAGGAGGAGGAGCTTGTTTTTACGGATTTGAGAGAGAGAGAGAGATGTGAAATTACGGATATGAGGAGGTAGTTGGAGGTGATGTGGTGATGGAGGATCGGTGACATTGGATGATTGAAACTTGTAAATTCTCACATGTTTAAATCTTTTAACATATGTGGTCGTTTCGGAAAGAATGACATCTCATAAGAAACAACATATTTTTTCTTTATTTAAATTTCATATAGGATTTTGGTTAAGAATGGAAAGTCGGTTTAGTTATTTAATACAAGTCATAGAAGCAAGAAAATATCAAAATTAGCAAGAATAACTGATTACAGTTAAGCAATATCAATAGCAAGATAGCACGAAGAAACAAGAACAAAAATAGCAAGAGCAAGTATGGACCTACAAGATTCATAGAAAGAGCAAGATGTGATCCTTGCTTGGTTCCTAGCGAGCAACAAAGAGCAAGTAACAAGGTCGATTCTTTTTGATTTAGATAGCAAGAAGAAGCGATATGCAAGAAGAAAGTTAGCAAGATAAGCAAGAAGAAAACGAGTCAAAAAGTTAGGTTAATCATGATGGATCAAAGCCGGGACGTCGTGGAGCCAAATATAAGTCAACATAGGTAAAAAAAGGGGTCTTTGACAGTTTTTAGTTAGTTGTTGCAGTTTATGGTTTTAGTACGTCTCTAAGTAGTGGGTTACATCTTTTGTTTTGTAAGAACAGTTATTGACGTCTACATATTGTCTTTCTTTTCATCTATTTAATGTTTTTGGTTACAATAAATTAATGAACAGTAAGAATTCTAAAGTAAATCCTTCTATGCATTTGTTTTGTTTTGTTTTGGTTTAGTTTGGTTTGGTTTTATGTGTAATCGGGCCTAACCAAGAAAAACTAAATGCTCTGTCAGTTATTTGGTATTGATTACAAATTTACTAACACGTTACGAATCATATTCCACAATGGCTAGAATTCTAGTGTAAACATCTTACATTATTTGGTGAACATAAAAATGTATTTCTCGATCAATTGCTTAAGGTAAATGTTGAAATAATGAGCCCCTTACATCACATTAAAAATATATATGAACATACACGTATTTCCTATGAAAGTATTAACCATTGTTTCACTGTTTGTACACGTATCCGAATATTTATTACTATCTTTTTTTAACTAACCATTCTATTCTTTTTAATCCAAAAATTGAAGTTTATATCAAATACTTGTAATAAAAAGGCAGGTAAACGGATAACAAGTTGCACCACAACTCATTTTTGAATAGCGAAACCTAGCTTACTAAAAACAAAACATTGGCCCTTAGGGGTCGAAACATTGCTATCTATAACATTAATTATTAAGTTTATTATAGTGTAATATATTGGCTGAAGATTATATACACCATCTATGATGAACATTATTTTTTTCAACGTCACCACCAACAATTTGGTGAACAAACACATTAAAACACATTCTGTAGTCAAATGTATATCTATCTAAGAAATAATGTACGTTCTTGGCTGTTTTGTTGATACAATTAGCTTTTAGCAGCATAATAGAGCGTCGCTGATCAGTGGCGGACTTATCATAAGTGGGGAGGGGTCAACTGACCCCGCAGAAATTTTTTTTTATATGTAACGTGTATTGACGTTTTTTAATTGACCCCGTGTATTTTTCAACTTCGACCCCGAAGAAAAAAATTTCTGGGTCCGCCACTGTCGCTGATTGGTCTATTGATATGAATCAAAACTAAACGACGTTTTAGGTTGTCACAAACTGATGCGCTAACGTTTTCTAATGTGTCTTGGTGTTGTAATGTCATGGGAAACATGTACCAAAAACTCTTTCTCTCCGATATATGATTATAATTAAACAAGACTGCTAAACAATCATGTTAGGAACCGAATAAGATTTTTAATTAGTTCTTTAAAATAATTGCTAACTTAATAATGCTAGTGGCTTGTCTGTGATCACGTCTTGACCCATCACGTCCGCTCTATCACAGGGATCGATCGATATGCCTACCCTAGGTATGATCTATCTCGTCGAAAACAATATTTTGTTCATCACGCATCTATGGTTGGTTCCTAAGGACCCCAAAGATGCATACCTCATTACAAATTAATCTTAAGTTCCATTAGAGGTAAGAGGTGATCAAATACCTTAAAAGTTGTAAAGCTATACCTTACCAACTTAAATAAAGAATTGAAAACCGAAATCTAACTAATCTAAATGAAAACGTGACCTTCTCTTCACGCTATATAGCATATCAATCAATTTTTTATATATATATTTTAGGTATTGTGGAATATATTAGTGCCTCCCAAATTTGAAGTCAATATTAGATGGTTGCATATATTCAACAATGGGTGGTAGTTTAAAAAATTAAATATGGAGGGTTGCATGAAAGTCTAAAATGGATGGTAAAAAGTCTAATAAGGATGGCAACAATTTTAGTATAAATAGGCATGAAACCTTCATCACAAAATGTACCACCACACACAAATACATATGTGCTAGAGATAAAAACTTCTCTATTTTCTCTATGTATTTTTCTTTTCTCCAAACTCTGTAAACACTGCAAGTTATAGTGAATTGTTTCTCGGCTTCCGCCACCCGTGGTTTTTCCCGATTTGGGTTTTCCACGTAAATCCCCGTGTCTCTTTTATTTTATTTTCTTACCATTCATATTACCCGGTGCTTGATTACGCTTGATACATTAATTCTATTCCGCGTCGAACTAATATTATTAATTACTGCTCGGATCTTTGGGGCGAGTTTTCACACTCTTTTACCACAGGTATATTTATTTACTAGAAACACCATTTTGCTTTCTCCTTTGACCATTTATTTACGAGATATCAAAGCTTTATATCAATAAAATGTCATAAACAAAAATAAGATCAATTCATAGTCGTATAGAAACTAAGGGGTATAGTAGTTAAATACAACTTTAGAAAGATGTTTAAATACAAAGTGTATTTTTGCTACAAAGTGTATTTTTGCTACAAAGTGTGCGACCGCTTATTTATGGAGAATATATAACGATGAAATTATTACCGCAATAAACATATTGCGACGAAAAAGGTAACCTTTTGCGACGATACCTGCCGCCGCAAAAAATGTAATTTTTTTGTAGTGAATGAGTCAAAAAAAAGTCACAAAAAATGTTATATCTTACAATCTAAATCGAATTTCAAAAAAGTAAATTCCGAGCTTTTGTTCCTTAGCAATCCTCATCAAGAAAAAAAATAAACGAACAATAAAAAAAATAAAAAAATTAATGTTTTATTTATTGTGTCATTTATGAAAGACATAATGACGTTATTGTGTCATTATGAAAGACACAGTGACTTCATTGTGTCATTGTGAAAGACATAACAACGTCATTGTGTCATAAAAAGATACAATGAATTTTTTTATTTATTTTAAATTTTTTGAAAGAGGACGACGGGAGTAACAAAGACTCCAAACTACTTTTTTAAAATTCGATTTAGATTATGAGATATAATTTTTTTATAATTTTTTAAACTCATTGTGTCTTCTCACACTTTTTAGAAAAAATACAGTACTTTTACTTTGTATAATAAACTCACCCATAACTTTAATCTCTTAGTTTTAGTAAACAGAATAACAAAGAAAGAATCTTATAATAACCTTTCGAGTCCAGACGAAAAAACTCTTAACCACCACTCATTTACAAAGAACCAATATTTCTATGCACTTCATAAAATGATGCATGTCCGTGTTGAACGTTTTGTTATTCACTTGCTCATCACATCACATGAAAAAATTTAAACTCATATATATATATAAAAGTAGTACACGACAATTTTTTTAAGGAATAGTTAACAAATTAAAATACTAAACAGATTAAGTAATGAATTTAATATTGCACAAAAACGTATCAAGTGTAACACTTCCTTTGGTCTTAATTATCTCACTTGCTACAAGGAACACCTAACGTATTTATGAAGTAATATATATTTTATCCTAGCTCCATCATTCTGTGTATATCTATATCTATCTAATAGTGAAATCCGTATGGTACATATTATACATCTCTAACAAGCGTTTTTTCATTCATTCATTTCAAGTGTGTAATATCATACTCATGATACATTTAGCCACCTGCGGAAATCCAGTCACAACGATGCCGTGTTTGTTGTCACGGAGCTTGGGAATTAGCACTAATGGTGTCACATATGCGAGTTCAAGGGCTGAAAGGCTTCGTTATTATGCTACTCGCACCTTTAAGGTTTTCTTATAACATCATCTTAATATTCCAATAAAAAGGTTGTTTTGTTTCTGAGAAATAATCCGATTATCTAGTGGTTTGTTGGTATGATCATGTGAAATACGTGTTATGTATGTTAGGCCATTATCATAATTTTTAGCATGTGCATACACTTATCCTTAATGGAGTTTTCTATCTTGTTTTAGGTGAATGCAACGAGGATAACTGAAGGCAAACGACGATTCCCACCGCAACACCAGAATTCACAACCAGGAAAAGAATACCTCATGGATCCTCTCCCTCAATTCAACAACCCTAATTACAAGCCCTCTGGCAAACTTAATGTAAGTTTTTATGTTTGAAATGAACATTATAGGCATCTTTATAGGGGTCTTGCTACGTACGTATTTAAATCGTAATATGAGAAGTTACGACTCCTAAAGTCACGGAGCAATTGTTATAGGTAATACTCAAATCTTGAGAATCAGCCTTTTTGTTCTGTGTATAATCATAGATCATTGGTTTATTTTTGTTATGACTTTATACTAAAACTGACATAAATCCCGACAAATAAAATATGATATTGTAAACACG